>OU862930.1:12906735-13218097 GCA_917880885.1 Limnephilus marmoratus | reverse complement strand
ATAATAAATACCTCTCTAGAAATAGTATAAATATATCGTCTGTATGTGGCATGACCACAGTCTGATAATGCCTTCAGAAGGCGAAACAGCTGTCACGCGTAATAATAACTACACAGCAGAACTTGTTTAAAAATACACGTGTTTTAATTAATTTAATAATAATATTATTGATTATATAATAAAAAAAATAAAAATTTTGGAAGGTCCTAACTCTTCTAACTTCTGTAAGAAATAACTTATTAAAAAAAAGCACAACGTACGGACACACTAGTTGTCGGTATCTATTATTATATTTAAAATATATTTGCATTAATGTCAAAATTCAGAGAGAAAATGGAGGCGTCTACAGGAATTCCAAAAACTGAAGAAATCGAACTAATATCTATGAGAATCAAAGTGTTGACGAATATCTACAGCACTGGCAGAGGTTGGATTTGCAATTATGTATAGCATATTGGAATAACGTAATATTGCGTATGCAGTTTAAAAAACTTAATTTATGTAAGTATGTATGTAAAACCCCTAATATCGGACTATTGGACACATTTAGCTGATTAGTCCAACCTACGCTCTGTAGATATTAGTCAACACTCTGAAGTTCGTAGATATTAGTTCAACATATGAGCTGTAGATATTCGTCCGACATACAGGCTGTAGGTAGATATTAGTATCTGGAGTCGAGAAAATTGGGGAATAGTTTGTATGGACAAAACGTCGCCCGGTTTCCTCTTAATAAAAAAATAATTAAACATCGTGGAATTTTACATTCTCAAGATGATTATCAATATTATCATTTTCACCACAACCAGCACGATAAAGAATTATTTAGAATTACTTATTTGAAATTTTGTAAACCGCAAAAACTATTTTAGTACA
Organism: Limnephilus marmoratus; assembly: GCA_917880885.1. Lineage (NCBI taxonomy): Eukaryota > Metazoa > Arthropoda > Insecta > Trichoptera > Limnephilidae > Limnephilus > Limnephilus marmoratus. The sequence goes on along the minus strand of OU862930.1, from coordinate 13,217,221 downwards.
TGATAATGACATTAATTTGTTGTGTTGCCATCCGTAGTTCACATAAATGAAAAAATGTATTTAAAAAAATGATTACCACACTATCCCTTACGAAAATTTAAATTTAAATAATCGGTTGCCTAAATAATATTTGGTTTATAACTGTACCCGAGAAGCATACGGATGCAAGTCCAAAAAGGTAGGTACCTAAATGTTCAGGAGAGCCAAAAAACTATTTTTTCTGTAACAATGGTCTCGTAACTTCTTCGGATATCCATGCTGGTAGATAACAAAAAAGTAATTGTTAAATCAATTAGTTTTGTTTTAAAAACTATCAAATAAAACGAAATATTTTATATGTAAAGCCTATTTAAGAGCACTATTTTTTTAATGCCATCTTTGCAAAAAAAATGATAATTTTATTGCAGAATGCGGATCATAAACATTAAATTAATATGTTAGATTCGTTATTCATTCCTTTTGTACATAATATTAAAACAAAAATCGGGTGAAATGCGGAATACGCCAATGTCAGGGAATTTAATAAAAATGCACTTTCTAGATGAGAAAAGTGTGTAGAAACTCATTAAAAAAAGAATTAATGTGCGGAAAGCAAAATTGAGGGAGATAAAGCCGATCAAAGTTTTATAAAATTTCACTTCGCGAACTGATACTATGACAGCCCGCCCGCCATCGTTGTCACTGTTATGTTGGTATCCCGGACCTGATACAAACAAGAGCCTAGATACGATTGTAGCCGACTTCGTGGGGTAAATTATAAGGCGCGTAATTATGAAAAACAGAATTAATAATATAATGTAAATAGGCACTGGAATGGAGAATCCCGCCAGACAAACCATTTAAAAACGTAGGCTGTTTTTTAATGTAAAGATAACATACACAAGCCCGCTAGAAAGGTTAGGTTAGGTTCGGTTAGGTTAGGTTAGGTTAGGTTATGGGGGGGGGGGGGGGGCGGGCAGATCCGGCGCTGGGTTAACATACACAAGCCCGCTAGAAAGGTTAGGTTAGGTTCGGTTAGGTTAGGTTAGGTTAGGTTAGGTTATGGGGGGGGGGGCGGGCAGATCCGGCGCTGGGTTAACATACACAAGCCCGCTAGAAAGGTTAGGTTGGGTTCGGTTAGGTTAGGTTAGGTTAGGTTTCCGGGATACCAACCTAACAGTGACAAAAGATGGCGGGCGGGCTGTCATAGTATCGGTTCGCGAAGTGAAATTTTATAAAACTTTGATCGGCTGTATCTCCCTTAATTTTGCTTCCCGCACATTAATTCTTTTTTTAATGAGTTTCTACACACTTTTCTCATCTAGAAAGTGCATTTTTATTAAATTCCCTGACATTGGCGTATTCTGCATTCCTCCCCAAAAATCTGCTAAAGTATTACTTTTCGTTACAACATAATTGCCAGATGATTGCAAGACATTATTTTGGGGAATCAATAACCTATAAAAAGTGCTCAAATACTATTTTTGATGACAAAAGGCAGATATTATATTAAGGTAAAATCACTAAGACATTATTTTAATCTACACAGCGACATTTTGCGCTTGGTAAAATAGATTATGACCCAATTTATGTTCTGGGAAGATGATTTTAGACAAATTTAACAACATAACGCCAACTGACATGTCAAAATATGCCTACGCTCTTTTTTCTAGAGGCCACTCAAATCGCATCAGTAGTTTTTGGCATCACGTGAATATCCCTTGAACATGACATTTCAATGAAATCTCGTGATGGAACCTTAGAGGAATCTCGTGATGATAAGATTAACAGCATCATAAACTCCAAACTAAGTCATTTTGACAAGAGAAGTGTAAACAGACGTATTGTAATAGTATACTTACGATTTTCATTACGAAGTCAATAAATCCAACACTATTGCAACGAAACACTTAAAAAAAACGTACACAAGAGCAAGAAAGACTAATCAACTAGGATTTAACAATAAAACCATCCATTCAAATCAAATTAATTCACAATTACCACACTGAAGGGTACACAAAATCTCAAAACTCGTTTGAGATCACTATCGAAGATCGAATTTTTTGTCTACCTAATTTATGTTACGCGGACTTATCGATGGATTTTTGAGGGGAAACACAATAATATACACTTTCACTGGTTCTAAATGACATAACTAAATACTAGAAAAACAAATAAATCACGAACACCCGACTTGACGTACAACGTCCATCAGGAACCGCGAACAATATCGACGCAAGCGCATTGACGTTTGGAACTGGTTGGAAAACTATTATAGAACAGAGAATGAGAGAATAGATGACAACACAAGAAGCTCTTCTCAGTTCCTAAAATACTATTGTCAAAATTTTCCACGACACCACCTATGAGGTAAAACTTTAATTAATAAAGTAAACCTGTGAAATAATAAATCTGAAGTTCTTCCTCGTTCTTCCTTGAGGTTTTTTGTAGTAGACTTTCAAACCGCTGCACGCAACGCTATTTGTATTTTTTTATCTATTGTCCATTGGTTCGAATATTCCAATGTGAAGTTTGCTCAGTTCATTTGCAGTTTTCATAGATAAACGATATTATTAATTTTCTTTCTCGCTAATGCCTTCCCCACACTCTCAGCGAATCTCTCTTTTTATCTCTGCCTTTGGACACTCGCCGCGAGGGTTTTATTATTTATATACGTCAGATTTATGGCCTGCCAATGAGAACTCCGTTGACAGCAGTATGCCTGTTGGGGGGCATACATTAATTACGTGAGCTCAAAGGGGGGGGGGGGAGGTCCAGCAAAATTCTCACGTTACTTGAAAAGAATATACGAAGTGGCCCAAATTTATCTCACGAAGGGGGGGGGGGGGGGGGGGGGTCTAGATTGGAAGAAAAACTGCTCACGTAATTAATGTACGCCCTCTTAACTGATTCTTATGGCGGCTTCACACTGGTGAGAGATCCTTAATGCAACAGTGTAAAGTCGCTCATGTCGTGATTGATTTATTTAAGCGTCGGAAACATGTAGCGTTAAAAGCGCGAGTGCTTTTGAGCGCGGCTTACGCCGCTTTTGTGTTATACCAACACACTACGGTACAATACATTTCTTCCTATGGTAGGGGAGAGGGCATCAGTTGAATTAGGGGGTGGGCTGTCGCAAAATATCATTTCTTTGTACTGGATCTGTCAACTTGACAGCTGACATCCGCACGTTTACGTAGCTCCGTAATTAAAATGACCCCCTCTTCTGTTTACGGCGGAGAGGCAGTAATAACATCTAATGGAGGTAATAATCGCATAACTTTTCAAATATCGCGTGAGCAACGGTTACGGCGTATAACGTTGAGCTTACAGCGCATCATCTGCTTAGGTGTGGCGGGTCTATATGAGATTGTATGGTGAGCGATATTGTTAGTGCGATAATCTTTTATAGCTAAGTTTGTCGGTCTCATTTTGCTTATGTCCTTAACGCCGAATTTCGCGCCACCCCAGTTCCCCGTTAGTTTTTGCATTTGAGGGCGAGTTAAGGGATAATCTGGATAATTACCGTCGAGGGGGTTATGCCGATTATCCGGTACTACGTCGTACTCCATCACCCGGGAAGTTTAGACGAAAGTCTCTAAAATAAAACTCATCGAGAGTGTGGAGCCGGCATTATGAATCGTTCGATTTGGGACTAAAAAAGGTGTTAGTGCTTTCTGGTTTCGGTTTCGATCTGACAGATTGGCAGTGAATAATTGGTTTTTCTATGGTTAATCTTTAACCTTAAATTTTTACGTGTAAATGACAGTTCTGTGTTGTGATTAGTGATTTGGTACTAATAATTATTAAATTCTATCTAATTAACAATGAGCTATTTACGAAATGCCAGTGTGGCAATGAAGGCGCTAAATGGCGTCGTCTGCCTTTATAAACCTGTGGGCCTGTCTGTCAAATACGCAAGAAATACACTTTTGGCAAATTTATGTAGAGGTTAGTTTAGTATTTATTATTATTTTTTTTACGTTAGCTCCACACAGGACTCCCTGAGAAAAATAATTCCCCTCAGGGTCTATGTCATCTTTGGGGATGCTGTATGGAGGGTCTTTTTAGGGAAAGGAAGGAAAGGAAGTTCTGGGAAAGAAAAATATATGAGAGATGGGTAGGAATCTTGGGGTCAGTTTGTCCAGGAGTGACGGACGTATGAATCTATCCCCACCACTGTGGTGCAAGGCGATGTGAGAATTCTGCTGGAGAGGTCAAAAGATCTCCCTCAACCAGTCTCTCCCGATCTGACTTGCCATGCAGTAGGTGGGCAGAAGCATCCTCCACCAAGATCCTGACGAAACTCACCCCATGAACCCGGGTACCCCAGCTAAGTCACCAAACGAAGCGAACTACTCGGGGTGACCTATGGCAGAGGTGTTTGTTATCCAATAAATTGTTCCCGGTGCGGCGGTACCCATAACCGCCTCCCAAATTGGATTGATTATGTTAATACATCTCAAACCAATTTATTGATAATGATGTCAGTTTTCAACTGACTTACAAACCTATTTCAGAGGAGTTATTCCACGAGTTGCTGCTTCTATTTATCTTTTGTATAATGTTAATGTAAGTACAGTACAATTTCACTAATCCGGCACTATTAAAAACCAGAGGGTGCCGGATTATTGGAATAATTGGATTACTGCATTATAGAGAAAAAAACCGCAGCGCGGCGATGGAGCGCATAAGCGTAGAGGGGCGAGGGAGGCGCGGGCGGAGGGTTCCGGAGTATTAGTCTAGTTTTGGTCTATTGAAGTGCCGGATTAGTGAGATTGTACTGTACTTGCATACTGCTTATTAACCCCGTATGCATGGACATTGGAGGGTCTAGATTCGTTCAAATAAATGTAGCTTCTTTCAATAAAAAGTAGAGTCTTGACGTGTGCGGTGAAGGAGGAAACCATATGTTTCCTTATAAAGCTGTTGGGAAAGTGGTGGAGTCCCCTCCAATGACTTACAAACACGTCATCATTGTCACAAACTGAGGTTGACAGCCTTAAGAAAGCATAATTTAATAAGTCAGGTACGTCTCACACGTCATACATATGTCTGGTAATGTTATATTATCGTGAAAACAAGCTTATGGCTCCGAGTGGTTAAGTAATTCTATAAAATGTGTGAATTTTTATAAAATCTTACTAATATTATAAATGCTATATGGATGTATGTGTGTTTGTTACTCTTTGACGCAAAAACTACTGAATGGATTTTAATGAAACTTTACACATCAGAATAACATATACGCTATAATTTATAAAGCTAGCTAGAAGGGGACGCGGGAGGGGAACAGGGACGCATGGGAAAGGTGATTCAGGGAGAAACAATGTATTTCTTTGAATATGGCATTGCAACTCATGCCGGGAACCAGCTAGTATAAGACAAAATTTAAAAATTTTTGGTAAATATGCAGTTAGTCCACCTCACGGATAATACGGAACGTTCGTGTTGTCGAAGTTTGATGCACGGATAATACGGAATGTTCCTTTTTTAACTAATAGACAATCAAATATGACATTTGTCGCAAATACCAATCTTATAAAATAAATTCTCTAAAATAAACTCGCTTTTCATCATAATTTTAAAAAACATCCCAGGTTTTGAATGGTTTGTTTGGCTACGCAGAGTTTGTCTAGCGAGTTTGTGTAATTATTTTAATACATTTCTTTCTATGTTCTACTGTTATAAATACAGGTACAAACTTGTCAGTGATGCATTCACTTTGTTTTACGCAAAAATATTTTTTCTATGATTGGCAGCATTGATGAAATGTTAAAATAAAAACGATGAATAAACATGGCGTTACCGCGCGACTGAATTAATTTTAACAAAATTAAAATGTTAAATGCATATTTTTGCATGTTTTTTGGTCTCCCCCGACATAAATACTCACTTTTCGTAATAATAAAGCTAAATATAACTGTTTGGATAAAAAGTTTTCCGTATTAACGAGTAAGCGGTTTAATGCATAAATAATATTTTTTTTTTCAAGAATTACGTATTTGTGAAAATGCCTTATTTTCTAAATATTATATTTGTACTTATTCCAGACCTCAACAAGCTAGTGATCAGGCCCCCCAGCCAGATGGTGCAGATTGTGGGGGCCACCAATGCCCCGATGGAAGTGAATCTGGTCACCGACTTGTCCGACCACACGCTGGTGGTGGGGCCCCGCTATCAGATGTGCGACTTCAAGTCCAGCTATGGAACCTTCTTGGATCGGAACACCAGCGGAGTATTGCGTAATTATCTTTTCAATTTTTTTGGGTATCTACCATAGATAACAAAAATTACGGAGATAGGCCATGATCTATTATTAGTCACAAATCGCACATCTTTAGGGAACGTACCCATACTACGTGACACGTTTAGGGGGGGGGGGGGTCTTCAAAATGTCACGCTCCATACAAATGAGCGGCGGGTTGCTTAGGATTTTGGTCACTGGGGGGGGGGGGGGGGGGTTAAAAATTGCAAACAGTTGGTCACGTGGTATGGGTACGTTCCCTTAATTGGATCCGCCGCTTTGATAGTCCATGTTGGTTAAGGTGGTCCAGGCCTATATAGTAAAAAAAAATTCAAATATATATGTAGCCACCCCTTTGATTTGTTACACCTACCATTCCTATTATGTGTAAAAAATTTCAGCCCCCTATCTTATATAAAAGGGGGTGCTCATCGAATTAGAAGTTTCTGACAAAAGTTCTGGATTTTAAGTAAAACACGTAATTTAAGGTTTATTAACCGCTAGAATGCCGTTCGTGCACCGGTGTGTTTGAGATTTTACACGCGATTTTGACCCTTATGTATAAAGAAAGTGTATGAAGAACACGGTCAGAATCGCTTGCTTTATTATCGCCCTTTACCATAGAGAAAACCGCAATGCGCCTGGTCACTCCAAATAATTTATATTAATAATTTACCGGAGTGCGGGAATGTGCGCAGTTCTTGCGCATGCGCGGGAAAAATTCCTTTAATTACGATTTTGACCTTTCTATTGTACAAAATTTCTCAAGGACACTGTCAGAATCGCTGGACACGAAATGTCATTGGGTGTCATGGATGCCGTTTTTTGCGAACGCTAATTGGTGGACAACCAACCCCAATTACCCCGGCAAACAAGGGGTTAATATTACAAGTATTTTAGTCAAATAAGTATACAACGTATTTAAATGTGAACAAAATTTGGTAACAAAGCAATAATTAACATAATATTAGTCGCAATCTTTCAAAACTATGTTTGTTAACTCCTTTTTGAATGTTTCAGTAGAAACGATTTTTCTGTTTTGTTCAACGAAGTGAAGTAAAAATTGCTTTTCTTCCTCATTCTTAGTGAGTATCGTGTTGTAATCTTCAAATAGTTTAACACCTCTCTCCGCTATATCATTAATAACACGCAAAGTTTTGACGCAGCTTTTGCCTTGAAGGTAATCAACACTGTTATTCCAAGTCTTACAAGAAAGAGTCCGTGATATCAAGAACTAACAGCGTTTTCAACTTTCTTTGTGTTGCAAAAGCTTCTAATGTAACCTCTGAGGCAAGCTTAGCAGAATCACCTCGTACTGAATGATTACCGCCATCAGAATTTAATTTTTGAACAATGGCCTATGTAAAATTGTTAGGTCTTCACTCAGGAGAAATCTTGGGATGCCTTTTTGTAAATGAAGCACTTTTTTATAATTTAATTTCTTGATTTTTTATTGTTATGATTTGATATTTATAACTGACGACAATAATTTTTCCCCACCCAACGGACAAGGGTTCAGTAGTATTTTGAATTTGTAGTGCAAGTTTTTTAGAGAAGTGAGTTAATTTTACTGATGCAAGCCTTTTTATAAGGATTTCGTACATCTATATTTCCCTTGTTTGTTGGGTGAGAAAGGGACAAAAATAAAAAATAAAATGATTCTATCGACATCTAACGAACAAATCAGACAACTCTTGGATCGCAATCCAACCTTTGATGGTAACTCAAATCCATATCCATAATTGGTTTGAGTCCTGGGTCTAAATCCAAACAGCCTATTTCTCAGCATCAGACAGCTTCTCAGAAAACAAGGCAAATGCAACTAGTTTTTCTGACAAATACCATAAGTGACGCTCTAAGACACCCCTAGCTGCTACACTGATTTGTATTCGGAATCAATGGCTTCGTACAATTTTAAGCTCTTCCAAAGTAGTAAGTCATTTACTGGTGCATCTGCTGCCAAAGACGCTTTGATCCAAATTTTGGTGTAGATGATAACTAACAAATCGAACAATTTGTTTTTCTTCTCTCTTGGTTAGTTTAAATCTTGTTACGATCGAGTGCACTGGTAACGTATTGTGTAAATATATCACTTGTAGATGGCTCAACGCCACAGGAACTAGAAGCCTTCTTAGCCTTTTTTGGTACAGCCGCTACAAACTCACAATAATAATAATAATAATTGGATAATTTGTAGAGCGCCGTTTTTGTGAAAAATCACCTCAAGGGCACTCATCTTTGGACTTATCCTTTAATATACTAGCATTACTATAAGTGCTACTGAAGCTGCACTCAAGTTCTAATTCTTGATTCGACACCACCAAAGATGAAGCATTACTTTTAGCAGCCATTTCTTTCAATTCTTCAGATCTTTGTTTCTGTTTTAGAGAACGTCCTAAAACCTTTTCTAGTTTCTTGTCGATTGACGTCATAATCATCTTAAGTTCTCATCTTTGATCAATGAGAACTTAAGATGACTTCCTAAATTTTTATCAAATTCAAAGCGCTTGCATGGACAATATCAAAAAGTTTGTCTAGTTCTTTTTTAAACAAATGCTCTCCTTTTCTTTGTGCTTCAGAATTTCTTCCTCTATTTTTCTTCAATAGCAGCCAGTTCTTAAGAAAATTAATCAGTTTTTCAAAGCAGTGATTTTGTTGTCTGGTCGGAATATTAGATTTACTCCATACTTTTATAAGTTCCTGAATAAGTACATGCGCGGAATCTTTCACATTTTTGGATTCATTTAATATGTAGTGATAACGGAGTAAAACTTGCCGAAGAGTAGGAAGTTGGTTAAGCCTTATCAATGGCTCAATATCTCGAATCCCAAGTAGAAAAAATTCGTATTTTTTTCGAGTAGATGAACACATTTTACTACGCTGATTCACTTCACAGTCTACTAAATAAGTATCAAAACTATTCAAATTTGTCTATAAAACTCTTCAGTAGTTTATTTTAATATTTATTTAATATTTTTGAATGAAGCTATAACTTTGTGGTTATCCATTAAAAATAAATGATACAATTCAACTTTGTTTGAACCACTTCTATAATGAGTAAATCCGACCGGTTTCAGAACAAACGTTCCTTCTTCAGGGTAAGCATATACTAATTTGACAGTTTCGAAATATGGATGGGAATTTTACTGTTTATCTCATATTTGTAGGATTTATAATAAAAATATTTAAAAAATCGTGAAGTAAATCGTAACTGCGCGAATCCTGTGTGTTGTTACTTTGAAACTGCCGTGAGCGGTACTTATTCGAGTTAACATAGAATATTTTCGATTTCTGTATATTGTCTGTAGTATACTTGATAATGAAAGGTGCGTATCTATGGAAAAAGGACTTAATTTTAATTGGTAACTGTAAAAATATATTTAAAAAAATTATTTTTAACATCGTTCTAAAATATCTACCAAGTTCGCAACATAACTATGGTCATAATAGATAAAGCATTTCAATAGCTTCATTTTAAAATAAATGGCTGGCCGGGGAAATGTTTTAAATAATTAAAATAAATGTTTTACGAATGGTAGGAAAATGTAGTGGATCGCTATCAATCGCAGAAAAATAAAAGTGGTCCATTTTTCGACCAAAATCGCTCCAGTGGTTATAGAAACATTTTTGTATACACTGTTCCTTATTTCATATAAACAAGGATGTTTTCGGACACATTCAATTAACTTTTCAATATTCTTTTTTACCACAGTCAAGCAAGAACGCCAAAAAATACAACGCGACATCCTAACGCCGCGGTAGAGTGTCGCGTAATGCTAACGCGCTCGCTCTATTTGACTGGTGTAGACATGTTCAGTACAACACAATGCAGTGTTATATTATAACGTGGCGTTAGTCTGGCGTTATTAATGCCTTATCGCGCATTAATAACGCCTTCTGTTTGACGAGGAAGTTATGAAACCACAATTGAAAAAAAAAAAATTAATTTGTTAATTTTTCATTAATTGCTTTTACATGAAATGACAAAAAGTGAGGTAATTATAATGTTTATAATAAATTTGTCAAATAAAATGTGTGTTTTTACGATTTTTCGAAAAAAAAAATTTTTTAGTTAAGCAAAAGTAACGTGAACCATTTTTAAAACCGTTCATACGTTTGCGTTAAAACTTATAATAATAAAATTTAAATGCATATTATTTTGAATTCACTTTCAAAACTAGTTTTTAGTTTTCCGATGCATTCAGAAATATTCCATTTATTTGGATTTTATTGCAAAGCGAAAGACAGAATATGCCCGAGATCTGAGGGGTTAAGTTCCTTCTTCCGCTTATAATAATGGTAGGAGGAGATTTTCTAATATTGCCAGGTTATTTGGTTTATTAACCCTTAGGATAAAATGCCATTTGCACGTCGTAAGCCGGCTGACTCCATTTTCGTAATAACTTACTTTTAAATTTTTTTCTTTTTAAATTGTACCGTCTTGCCAGATTATGTGTTCATATATCAATCGACCACCCAGTGGCGGCGTAAGGGGGTGGCGGAGGGGGCGGTCCGCCCCGGGTACCAAGCACCGAGGGGTGACAACAACAACAGCCAAAGAATGCACAAAATCTCTTTCTATAAAGAATCAATAAATAACTACCTACTCTTGTACCTAGCTACCTGCCCTTGTAATTGCTTGCAACATTAATAACATATTTGCTAAGGCCAAATGCTCGCCCCAAAAAGATTCGCTCTAATACACATAGCAATATTTTGTTGCCGTGTTTAGTTAAAACACTTTTACAAATGTTTCATAATTTACTTACCCCTGTAACCAGCGACGAGCATACTGGAGAATCGCCCACATTCGTTATGTGCACATTGATATGAAGGTATATTGTGTAGCACAAGCTACCGTTTTGGCGTGTTATTTCGTTAAATGTATGGATGTTAGCTTCGCGCTGGTCACGGCAAGAATGATGACGTCACACATTTTAGATTCAAGCGAGGCTCTATCCCCTCCCCATGGAGCGAGCCGGTTCCAAGGAGGAGCTCCAGCCGGCTCCATGGGGAGGGGGAAATAATATGTTTTTATCACTTAGGGCAGGTCCAGATATATTCATATGTCCGTGCTAGATAAGCATTCTTTTGCAAATAAAAATAAGCCATATAAATATTAGGCTTTCCTGTAAATAAATACAGTACTATGACTTTTGAAAATTAAAAATTATGACATTTATGACATGCTTTTTCACAGATAAAAAAATCAGTATTTGCTAGTGATGAACTGAACGACAAGCTAGAATAATATTAAGATACATTATTTCGTTGCAAAGCAAATAAAAACTATTTTAGAATGTTAGTAGCATTTTTTAAGGTTCAAAATACCATAAAATCGAAGTAAGTTCCTAGCAAATCTGCTACGGGTTCGCTGGCATTCCAAGGATAAGAAAATAAATTAATTTTATACTGTTTCAATAAATTAAGTACTATTGTTTTGTTCAGTTGTAGGTATCAACGGGGGTACGAGTCTGACGTATAAAATCCACCATGGGCGACCAACGCGCGCATACAAAATTCACGGCATGCTGGGCGCGGCGACTGAAAATTACTTTGCCAGCGGGAAGGTGGTTGAAAAGGCGGGCTATCGGCATGTGACTCGCGCCAGGATCGACAGAGTGGTCGCGTACATGCAGTCGATGCACCAAAGGAAAATGCATGAGTGAGTATTATGTATTTTAATAGCTGTACAAAAGACTTTGGTAAACTTTGAAATCGCTGGACACACTTAATACAAATATTTTTTAGTATAAAAAGTGCTATAAAAAACAACTCCTTGCAGTAGGGCCTATGGAAAATATTGCTTTCAAAATTGCAATTATGTAAAATGAAAATATGCTTTCGTCATATGAGATGATGGCCATTTGCAATAATTTCTGTCATTTTTTTATGTTGGTGTTCCTGGTACTATAACATAATGAAGGTCTAACAGAAATAATCAGCCTTACTCATCATAAAACCGCACCACGGCTCTGTAGCGTCTCGGTAGCTACACAGTGGAGTAAGCCTACACTGCTCAGGGTAAAAATCTTTACTCATCATCATAATGTTTCTCGACAGCTGTTATGATTTTTTTACGGTAGCAACACTGCTCCAAAGCTCAAAAACGCGGCCAATTTAGCATTTCGCGGCGTGTTGCCAACTTCACGTTTATTCATACGTCAACATCAGTCAACACAACGCTGACTTTGGTAAATCTATATTTAGACCTAAAATCTCTTTCCGTGAGTGCCGCAAATGGATCGTACCTTTTTTTAAACCTTTTCCGTAGCCGTGGTGCACGAATTTCGCGAATACGGTCAATATTTGCCAAAGCTCCGTTCAAAACGTCAAGATTCTAATAAAAGTTCGCCATTTCGTCAGTTACAACGCACGAGGTACTGAGTTAACCCTGGTGATCGGGTGGTTTAAATTCTGACAGCTACTACATCTTCCGTACAGCGACTCGGTAAAAACACGCGCATGCGCGCGATTAACCCACTATGTTGAGTAACAATTTCACCTAACCCGGTCTTGCTCCGAGGTGTAATCTTATTTTGCGATGATGAGTAAGGCTGATTATGTATTACCATGTAATTAATAATTTTGAATGCAATATTTTCTTCTCAAATATACCCATCGCCCCGTACCATATACCATAATTTTGAAAGTTTATCGAGACTTTGATTCTCTCAAGGTTAACAGTCCTCGATACATAGGATCCAAATTCAGATCTTCTTTAGATAGCACAACATTAACCCCTGGAGGCAGCGCCCTGCATTTACAGTGTTGAAGAATCGTGAGAATTCGTAAAAAGCACTGCAATTGCAGTTTAGATCTTATACATTAATTTGGCCTTCGGATATTTTTTATACCGGGTTGGTTAGACAAACATAAAAATTTCATATTAAATGAAAAAACACACTTTGTAAAACACCACTTTTTATATACATATAATGTCACACCACAAAGTATTTGCTTCCTTCGGTAAAATAAAAATTTCACTTTATCAAGTATGGTGTTGTCTACATATTGGCTTTAACAAAAAATCCTTTTATACACTGAAACTGGGACAAGTGAAAATAAAATCTATCTGTCTTCTATCTTCTTCTTCTATCTTCTATATAAATAAAAATGAATCGCCGAAATGTATGTACGCGCATAACTTCCAAACGACTGCACCAAATTGGAAAACTCTTTTTTTGTTGTGTTCGTTATTGTCAGGACAAGGTTTGTATGAAACTACTGGTGAGCTCAGGCATTATGAAATTTGTATCAAAAAATTGCAATAGGTGAATGCATGGAAAGCGGGAGGGGGAGGGGGGTGGGGAACTCGGGTAGGGAGGGGAGGGGAACCAGGGAGGGGGTAGGGGAACCTGGGAGGAGGGAGGGGAACTCGGGAGTAGGGTTCGCGAGACGGGGGAAGGGGGGAGTGGAGTGGGGGGAGGGAAGGTGGAGGAGGTGGAGTGGTAACGCGAGAGGGGAAGGGGGCGCGGGAGAGGAAGAAGAGGCAGAAGAGGAACGGACGAATGGCAAAGGACACGCATAGAGAAACAATTTCTTTACTAAATGGCATGGCAACGCATGCCGGGTACCAGCTAGTATACTCATAAAATCTAAATCATTTGTCGATTTTGAGGTATAATTTTTTTTTTTAATTTCAGCTTTCATTTTCGAGTGAATTGATTCCTAAGTTTGAATTTTTGATCAGTCACAAGTCATTAATATCAGCTATCTAACGTCTTCTAAATTACGGCGAAGTATAGATCGGCTCCAAAAGTTTTTTAACCCTTCAGTTGCCGAAAAACTGGAATAAGTAGAAATTAAAATAAAATCAAAAGTTCAGATTGAAAAAAAGTTCCAGTGGTGATAATTGAATAATTTGTGTGTTGTTTGCAGTCTTTCTGGGATAGACATGTCATCGCAGGCGGGATTCGAGCTGTTGTCTTCGGGTTTGATCAGGCCAGCAGATGGAAAGATACCAGTTGTCTATGGCATGAAATGTGTCCACTTTGAATCTCCGCACTTTACTATTGGTAGGTTATTACTTCAAAACCTGTTTCCTGCATTTAATTTTGGTGTAGCTGTCAATTACCTGATATCCAGAACTATTGAGCTTAGTCCCGTCGCCTCTATCAATATTAATGAGATTTTTGTGAATTTTAATTGCATCTGTAGTTAGGCGGCTCTGTGCCTGTAACAAATCCAAAGTAATGGCTGATTTTAATTAAATGCTTGGCAGTAGCCGATTTGTCATGATGGCCGAATTTACATGCTCTAATGTGTTCTGACATCCCTGAAAAATTTACCTGAGTTACTGATAACTACAATTAACTTTATGATTTTTTTTGGAACTATGATTATTTTTGTAACCATGATTATTTTTGTAACTATGAATATCTTTGTAACTACGAGTATATTTGTAACTGTGATTACTTTTGTAACTACGATATATTATTTTTATAAGGGGTCGCCCATTAATCACGTGATGTTTTTTAGCAACTTTTTAACCCCCCCCCCCCTGGTGATATGTGGTGAGGTTTTTGACTACCCCCCCCCCCCCCACACCCAAAATCACGTGTATTTTTTTAGTACAAAGAATATTGAAATTTTCAGAATATTCTCGGCGTTCAATGAAAAATAAATACACGTGATATCTCAATATATCCCCCCCCCCTCCTTGTGATATTTCGTAATTTTTTTCCGACCCCCCCCCCCTCTTTCGAGCCTCACGTGATTAATGGACGACCTCTAACTATGATTATCTCTGTAACAACGATTATATTTGTAACTGTGATTATCTTTGTAACTATGATTATCTTTGTAACCTTGATTATCTTTATAACCATGATTTTCTTTCAATTTGCTGCTTTTGATTTCCAGAAATCCAATCCATCAACGAATACGAGAAATATCTCCACACGCTCATCCACGACCTGGGAATGCAATTAAAGACGGTTGCGCACTGCACAGCGGCTCAGTGCATTCGTCAGGGAAAGTTCACACTGGAACACGCCCTCCTCAAAAAACATTGGACAGTTCCTGAGGTCATCAGGAACATCGAGGTCTGCGCAGAACTGCTGGACGAGAATGAAACAATGCTGAAGCCACGTGCAGCTTTGGCGTGACAGATCAACCAATGTACAAATTAATTAACTAGTTCAATGACAATACAATCTATAGACTGTAGAGATCTCAAAAGTGGAAAGCGAAAGATATGCTAATTGTTATACTTTCGATTTAGTGGTAACGGTTTTCTGTGGTCGAGGGGTAAGACTCTTGACTGGCAATCCGAAGGTTGTGGGATTGAATCCCGGCGTGCTTAAACAAATTTTATTTGATTAATTCAGAATTGAAATGTTGCTTTATTTTACATTAGCTCCACACAGGAGGCCTGGAGGAAAATAATTTCCCTCGGGGCCTATGTCATCTTTAGGGATGCTGTGTGAAGGGTCTTTTTAGGAAGGGAAGGAGAGGAAGTTCTGGGAGGGAAAAGAGTGTAAGGGGTGGGTAAAAATCTGGGAGTGAGTTTGTCCTAGGATGTATGAATCAATCTCTCCCACTGCAATGCAAGGCGATGATCCGAGGGATTCCTGCTGGAGAGGTCAAAACTTCAACCAGTCTCCCCTGATCCGGCCTACCACGAAGTTGGTGAGTGGACACATTCACCGCTAAGACCCGAACAAACCTCACCTCTATGAACCCGGGCACCCCGCTAAGTCACCAAACTTAGCGAACCACTTGGGGTGACCTTTGGCGGAGGTAACCTTTGGTTATCCAATAAATGGTTCCCGGGGCGGCGGTACCCATACCCACCTGCCAAATTGTTTTAGCTTTAAATGGCTTTAGCCATGTTTGGTGACCAGATCTGAATAGCCAGTTCCCCACCTTCCTCTTTCCCATCTCCTTCCTCTCCCCACTACCTTTAGCCTCACAACATAACCCAATTGGGAAAGCCGTAGTCTCACTGGCTCCAGAAGGGAGCAGCTGGGACTCTTGTGAGATATTCATATTTAAAAAAATCATGTGTGCAGTTCACATGTGGTAGAAGTGAAACCTTCAGAAAACTAAACTTCGAGAGAATGAGACGTATGCAGAGTATCTGGAGTATGATAATTGTAGGGTTTATAACCTGCCTCCCAAATGGAAAAATAATACTAGATAGGATTACATTCTTCATTTTAACTCTGTGCAATCAATTTTTTGGATGTTCGCTAGAAAACAGATTATGTAGAATTAAAAGAACAGTCTAATTCAGAGTTAAACTGAAAATTTAATAATGAGACCATTATAAGATTCTGTACATATATTATAATAAATAAAATAATTGTAAGAAAAGAAGAAATACAAAATGTTTTATTGTGTTTATATTTATATCACCTAAGTATTTTATTATGTTTATGTTTATATCACCTCAATATTATTATAATTCTTTTTTCTCTGCAACATTATTGTTCAGAGAATTGTCTGAAAGTTTCCTCTCCTTGGCTATGTGTTTATTATCTCCCAGCAGCAATTTGGTCAGTTGATGGAATGGAGCCTCAAACACAATGGAGAAAGCGAAAGCAATGATGAAAGTCAGCGTTACATAACCCAGCCCGTTCACCAGCTGGAAACAAATAAATTAAAAATAATAATTATAAACTGTGATGGGTTGTTTATATTCTGTGATATTAACCCTTCAAGCCTCGGAAGGATGGTAGTCACAAACATTATATTCCGTCAGTCTTTAAGGGAAATATCTGACCGCGGGCGTTTAATTATAAAAGTACTTTAATATATGATTTCATGTATAAAATCCTAAAAATTGTCAAAGTATATGATTACAAATTGGCGGGATTTTTCGACAGCTGAAAGTTTTAAAATTATTTATATTTTTTTATTGTATAAATGGCATAAAAAGTGAAGTGACTGTTTTCTTACTAGTTCCACAAACAAAAGGAAAGTGTTTTTTAAATTAATAAGTTTTTTTTGTTATCATGTTTGATATTAAAATTTTATTATTTAGAACTGTCAAAATGTTTATTTCAGATAAAAACATATGAAAGAGAATTATATTATATTTTTATCTAGTTTGTAAAATTATATGACAACTTCAAAAATATTTAGCACATTTAAAATATCTCTCCAAATTCCATGAGAAATTCAACCCTCGTTTGGGACTTCTACGCAAACATGTAAAATGCTGGAGCAGTGGTTCTTAACCTTTTTGGAGGTACTGAACCCCACCAGTTTCATATGAGCATTCACCGAACGCTTCTTAATTGGAAAGCGGGGCGTGACATCAGTGGCGGCAGATTACCACAAGAGGGGGATAGGATGGGGGTCGTGATCACCACAACTGGGGGGGGGTGGCGCAATGGGATAGGATAGGGCGGGATAGGATGGTGACAATATTCAATATTCTTTGTAATTTTTTTTCGGAGGTTTGTCTTGCCTTCCACCGCACCCCTGAGACTGGCTCACTGAACCCGGGGTTCGATCGAACCCAGGTTAAGAACCACAGTCCAGGACGGTTAATTTGTGGAAATGTTAACATACATAGCAAGAAGAGTACACTCTACTAATGATGTACTTGTGCTGATAGGGTTAATTAATTTTATCTTGGAAGAACAAAGACAATTTTTCAAATGCGTCATAGTGCTGAATATTGATTATTACAGTTTCACAGTTCTGTTGAGCGAATAATTCAACCATGCAAAAGCTACTTGAAGCATCCCAGGACGCGTATTTACAAAACCTATACCGATTCAGTCGCGGTAGCGACAATTTACATTTTAAATATACCTCTATATTGGTTATTTTTTATCACATTGCAAAATCAAAAATTGTTCTAAAATCTAGATAAAATAATCTTTCTGGTTACGCATTGCAATATGTATTTTTTTTGTTTGTTCGAAATTTTAAATAAACATATCACAAGCATGGTACTTACTTTACTTTACTCCTTGGAATTGACAAAGACATCGAAATGGATTGATTTTCAAAATAAATTCTAAAACAAGAAAAGAACTGACACTGTCTGTTTTGTTGGAAAATTTTCTTCGTTTTTTGAAAAGGAACTTTGAACACTGCATTACATAAGGATTTCTTTGACTGCATCTAATTGTTGGTTGGATGACAAAGGAGGCCTCCACACATCAAGATAAGCAAAAACAAGGTTGGTGGATTTGTTATTCCCTGGAGTTTCTCTTTTGTGCCATCCTTTGTGATATTAGTTCGCGCAAGTAGTTTCTTTTTCACAATCATAATTTCTTGGGTATTAAGCCCAGAGGGTCTGGGGTTATTTACACACCTCAGGCTCGCTTATTATAATGCATAATTATGGTCCTTCGATCGCCAGATTTGTTCTAGCAAGGTTAATTTTATAAGAAAGGTTTCAGATTTACGTAATTTTTTGGTAATATTCTTGAAATACCTACCTCTTATAGAATTATTTAGCGTCAATTTACGTATTTTTTTGGTAAATTTGAAATAGAACCTACAAAATCTTTATTGGTTGCTTAATTTCATAATTACTCAAATAAAGGTTTGTGATTACGTATTCTTTGGTAATTTACGAAATACCTTATAGGTAGTTTTGTGAAAATTTAGTGACGAACATTTAAAAATTATTTTTATTTAAAATGCCCTTCATTACGGAAGAGTTGAGTGACCAAACCGATAGAAAGTTGATCATTTTGACAGCAAAAAAGGAGAGGCTTTTTTCCCGGTTAAACGATTTGTTTAATTTGGCTAAAAACATTTCCACCTTTGAATCAAGGCAGAATAAAAAAAATTTTTTTCTAAGTCAGAAAGAATTGAAGAGATGCGGGAGCAGTTTGAAAATGTTATTGATGATATTAATAATATCCAATTGATTTCAAACCCGACATTTGAACCGGATTATCAACAATTGGATGCTTTTGAGGATTTGTTTGGTAGTGTGAAACGCGTACGTGACAAAATTCAAAATGCAACAACAACAACGTCACAGAATAACGTCCGCGATTCTCGCGTACCAGTCATCAAACTTCCCCCTATAGAACTTCCCTCCTTCAACGGTAAAATGGATACCTGGGCAAAATTTTATGAGTCATTCAAATCGAACATCCATAATAATACACAGCTGAATGATTCTCAACGTGTGCAGTATTTGGTAGGTAAATTAACGCATAGCGCGTTGCAGATTACCGCGGGTATTATACCTACCGGAGAGACGTACAAGATTATATGGGATTCGTTGGTTTCGAAATATCAAGATAAACGTGCACTAGGCACATATTATTTGAATAATATTCTTGACATAAAGGGTTGCACAAATACATCTGTTAGTCTTGATTCATTTGTTGAAAGGTTTTCTTCGTCTGTTTTGGCGTTAAAACAGTTAGATATTGAAGATTTAACTGACTTCATATTATTACACTGTGCGTTAAGGAAAATTGATTCCCAAACGTCACAAAATTTTGAAATGTCAGTTAGAACTCAAGAAATTCCTGCATACAATGAGTTGATCTCATTTGTGAAAGATCAAGTAAAAATATTAGAACGGACAAGCAATAATCACGGTGTTATAAATAAGGCGCCTACCTCTTCATCACGTGCAAATAATTACAAAACGTTCGTCGCGAGCAACGAGAGTATCCATGTTCCGGCTTCGCCCGCGAAAGTTTGTATTTATTGCAACAAAACTGGTCATTCAATTAATGTTTGCTCACAGTTTAAAGGTTTGAGTTCGCCACAGGCCCGATTTGAATTCATTAAATCAAAACATGCCTGTGTGAACTGTCTCAGCGGGTTGCATACAATCAATTCGTGCAAATCGTCGGTTGTTTGCGAGGTATGCAAAAAACGTCACCATACATTCCTACACTTCGAGAGTAGTAGTAGAGTTAAAACCAATACTCACGTACATACGGCTCAAATACCTACCAGTGACGAGTCGTCTACGCCTCCTTTGCCAGGGCCATCCAACGTCAATATTTCGTGTAATTGCAATGCGAAACTAGAGGAGCCCTCGCACGTTAACTCTTCGTGTTCATTGTCAGCTAAAGTAGCTCCTAATACTACAATTTTACTATCAACTGCTCAAGTGTATGCAAAACTTAAAAATGGAAATAAAATTATTGTTCGGTGTCTAATTGATAATGGCTCACAAAATCATTTGATCACGGTCGATTGTTGCAAGGCGCTGAATTTGCCAATAATTCCTTTGAGTAATTCTTTTGTTAAAGGAATTGGTTCAGCATCACGACAAATTCTTGGTTACGTTTATTTGGACATTGAGTCTCGCGTATACCTAAATAATAAATATAACATATTTGCGCTCGTTGTCGAGTGCATTACCGACAAGTTACCTAATCACTACATAGCAAAGGTTGATATGAGGTACTTAGAGGGCATACCCCTCGCTGATTTAACGTGGAACATTCCCGGAAACATAGATGTTGTCTTAGGGGCACAATTATTTCCACATATCTATTTAGGGGACAGGATTGAATCAGGGACTAGTGCACCCCCCGCATTATCGACCGCGTTTGGTTTCGTGCTAATGGGCGACTACCCTGATAATGTGCTTAATACAAGTACTTCATTTTCCGCACTTGCACTTAATGATTTAGTCCAAAAATTTTGGCAGTTAGAAGAAATCCCTAACATGCAATTTTTAAGTCCGGAGGAGACGGAATGTGAGAATCTGTTTACTTCATCTATCGCTCGCGCTGTCAATGGAAGGTATTCTGTTGCTTTACCTTTCTGCAAAGACCCAAAACAATTGGGTAATTCTCTTACTACCGCCCAGCGCCGATTTATGGCCTTGGAACGAAAATTTAAACAATCACCTTCTTTACAGGAGAATTATAACAAAGTTATCGGTGAATATATTGACAGCAATTATTTGTCAGAAGTCAAAGAGTCTGAAATTACAGATGATGGATATTACATCCCGCATCATGCCGTCAATCGTCCGGACAAACCTATGCCTCGGATTGTGCTCGACGCTAGCGCCATGACTCATTCAGGGCTGTCATTAAATGACGTCTTGCATACTGGTCCCAATTTGCAAGCTGATTTGTTTTTGCTTTTGCTTGACTTTCGTCTTTTTCCCATCGCTATGACTGCGGACATAAAGCAAATGTATTTACAGATTGAAGTTCCTATCAAGCATCGTAGATATCTAAGAATCTTATTTCGATTCTCCAACAACGATCTCATACGGACTTTTCAATTTAATCGGGTCCCTTTCGGACTAACGGCAAGTCCATACTTAGCAATGAGGACTGTTCGTCAGTTAGCCCAAGATATGAGACCACATTTCCCGGATGCTGCCAATGTGGCAGAATCCAAGTTGTATATGGACGACCTGGTCTATTCTATTGCAGATGAGTCCAGCGCCATACGTCTTTCTCGAGAATTAATCTCGTTATTCAAGTCCGGTGCCTTTGATTTGGTCAAATGGACTAGTAATTCTCAAGTTGTACTTGAAAACCTTCCAGATTCTCACCGCAGTGCGGTGGATTTCACTGTTGGTTCTAACAATGCCTCTAAGGTGTTAGGCCTCTCGTGGGAACCAGTTGATGACAGCTTCTTCTTTACGACTTCTTATGTTCAGGAGAAGTGTACAAAGCGGAACATACTCTCTATAGTCGCCCGCTTATTCGATGTCCTTGGCTTGGTCGCCCCCATCATTCTGTACGCTAAATTGCTTATTAAGGAGCTATGGCTGTGCAACATTGGTTGGGATGATACCCCCCCTGAGAGCGTTATTCAAAGGTTCTCGGCACTCACACAGGAATTTCCTTTAATTTCTACGATAAAAATCCCACGTCATGTTGGTGTCCTACAGGGCAGTACAGTGCTCATTGTCGCTTTCTGTGATGCGAGCCTGAATGGTTATGGCTGTGTGATATATTTACACACAACTGATCCGTCTGGGAATATTACCGTGAGATTGTTGTGTGCAAAATCAAAGGTCTCTCCCACCAAAGTGACAACACTCGCTCGTTTGGAGCTATGTGCCGCGGTCTTGATGTCCAAACTAATACGGACGGTTCAAGACAATTATCGTTCGCGTCTTCTTATTGCCGGGATATATGCGTTTTCAGATTCGACCATTGCGCTCTCGTGGATACATTCTTCACCGCATCGATGGTCGGTGTTTGTTAGTAATCGCGTGGCTCAATGTCAGGAGAATTTGTCTCCTGAGAACTTCTATCATGTCGCCGGTAGCGAAAATCCTAGTGACTGCCTTTCACGTGGAGTGCTTCCTTCCCAACTCGTTTCACACGAACTATGGTGGAACGGCCCATCATGGATTCGCAGCACACCTTTGGAATGGCCAATAAAACCTTTTCATTTCACAAATACTGGTGAAATGCCTGAGCACAAAACTAATGTGCTCACTGCAATAGTTCAACGTGAACAATCGGTCCTGAGTGAACTTGCTCAGCGCATTTCCACATGGGATAAACTTTTAAGGATTGTCGTTTATGTTCTCCAATTCGTAAAAAGTGTATCACCTTCTTCTGGAACGGTCAATAATCTTATGACTGCTGAAAAGGCTGTGATTCGTTCTGTGCAGAGTATTCATTTTGAAGAAGATATTGCTGCACTCCAGAAAAGCAAATTGCCTTCAAAGAAGCTTCGGAATTTATCAGTTTTTCTCGATGAGGATAATTTATTACGTATTGGGGGGCGGCTTTCTAAATCGGACTTACCATTTGAGGTTAAACATCCGGTATTACTACCTAAACATGACTGTGTTGTGGATCTTATCATCGATCATTTCCATGTCATGAACTGTCATACAGGCCCTGGACTCCTTATGTCCATCTTACGGCAGCGCTATTGGATATTAGATGCCAGGACTGTTATTAGGGCAAAAGTGCGGAATTGCAATTGCTGCTTCCGCTCAAATCCGTCGCATCCTACACCGAAGATGGCGGATTTACCTTCATATCGTATTGTAGAAGCAAAGGCTTTCGTTCATACCGGTGTAGATTACGCAGGTCCCCTCCGTATCACGCTTGCTCGTCGGAGAGGACAACATTCACAAAAGGCATATATCTGTCTTTTCGTATGTCTTGTAACTAAGGCCATTCATATTGAGTTGGTCTCTGACCTAACTTCAAATGCTTTCCTGGCTGCTTTCAGCCGTTTTATTTCTCGGCGTGGCCCTGTGTCATGCTTGTATTCAGATAATGGCACCAATTTTATTGGTGCAAAGGCACAATTAGATGATCTCCATAAGTTTTTAGTTGAGTCAGAATTTGAGCCCGCTTTAAAGCGCGAACTCGCTAATCGCCGGGTTGAGTGGAAAATGATTCCCCCACGCGCGCCTCATTTCGGGGGTATATGGGAGTCAAACGTAAAGAGTATGAAGACTCATTTGTACCGTGTGATCGGAACTCAGCTCCTCACTTATGAAGAACTACAGACCGTTCTGGTTCAAATAGTGTGTTTGATGAACTCGCGCCCACTCACAGTCGTGTCTTCCGAACCCTATCCGGAAGTGATTACTCCTGCGCATTTTCTAATGTCGACACCTTTACAGTACTTACCTGCTTCTGTTTTGACAGACGCTAAAACAAACTTTGCTCAGCGCAAGCAGTTATTAGATGGCATGGTTCAATCCTTCTGGAAAAAGTGGCGTTTGGAATATCTGCACACGTTGCAAGTCAGGCAGAAGTGGACTACGACTGACCATCCTATTAAGGTTGGAACTGTCGTACTTGTGGGACAGGAGGATTCGCCTCCGTTAAATTGGCCTTTGGGCGTAATCACGGACGTTCATCCTGGTACTGATAATATAATTCGAGTTGCGACGGTAAAGACCAGATATGGATTTTTTAAACGTCCTGTCGTTAAATTATATCCCATCCCAACGCAATAATTTTATCTTTATTTTATTTTATGTTAATAACTTATCATAATTTAATTCTTTCGGACTTAACCATGACATTCTGTATTTAACACTTAGTTGACTTAGCAACATGATATTCTTTATTTAACACCTAGTTGACTTAGCAACATGATTTTTATTTTATTTTTAAACATTTTTCAACTTAGTGATTTTATCCTTAATAAGTTTAATTTAAACTTTGTTTTGTTTTTTTTGAAAGTTCCGTGAACTTCCAAGGCGGGGAGCATGGTTACGTATTGCAATATGTATTTTTTTTGTTTGTTCGAAATTTTAAATAAACATATCACAAGCATGGTACTTACTTTACTTTACTCCTTGGAATTGACAAAGACATCGAAATGGATTGATTTTCAAAATAAATTCTAAAACAAGAAAAGAACTGACACTGTCTGTTTTGTTGGAAAATTTTCTTCGTTTTTTGAAAAGGAACTTTGAACACTGCATTACATAAGGATTTCTTTGACTGCATCTAATTGTTGGTTGGATGACAAAGGAGGCCTCCACACATCAAGATAAGCAAAAACAAGGTTGGTGGATTTGTTATTCCCTGGAGTTTCTCTTTTGTGCCATCCTTTGTGATATTAGTTCGCGCAAGTAGTTTCTTTTTCACAATCATAATTTCTTGGGTATTAAGCCCAGAGGGTCTGGGGTTATTTACACACCTCAGGCTCGCTTATTATAATGCACTTTCTGATGTGTATATTAGAAATTAATAATTTTATTTCTAAGTATTTAAATTTTAATATTATTCCTATATATTGTAAATACACCTCTATATTGAAAATTTTTTATCACTTTGCAAAAACAAAAATTGCTCTAAAATCTAGATAAAATAATCTTTCCAATGTGTATATTAGAAATTAATAATTTTATTTTTAAATATTTAAATTTTGATATTGAAAATGTAAAGCGACTGAAACGGTATAGGTTTTGGAAATACGCTCCCAGGACAGGAACCCGAATAGAAGAACGGGAAGAATATGATGCCATTATCTTCTATTACATAGTATAAAGCAAAGTTGCTCCCGCTATCTGTGCGCTTAGATCTTTTAAACTACGCAACGGATTTTCATGCGGTTTTCACCAATAGATAGAGTGATTCGTGAGGAAGGTTTAGGTATATAATTTGTCAAGGTTTTGTGTAAATTGGTTGAAATATATAAATACCCAAAGGGAGCGGGCTGGAAAGCTCGCAGCGGGCTTGCAAGCGGGCAGTGTGGGTTTTTTTTTTTTTTTTTTACATTAACTCCACACAGGAGGCCCTGAGGAAAATAATTTCCCTCAGGGCCTATGTCATCTGGGATGCTGTGTGGAGGGTCTTTTTGAGGAGAGGAAGGAATGAACATTGGTCTTGAAGAGACCCATGTTGTAGGAAGGAGGAAACACAGAGGCCGGCAAATCATTCCACAGCCGAGCTGTTGAACACCATGGAGAATCTATCAAACGGACCACCCGTTTCTGCACAGAGTCGAGGGTATTTTTCAGGTATTTTGGAGCTCCAGACCAGAGATGGCTGCCAAATTCAACCGTGGGGCGTACTTGTGATTTGTACAAGGTTAGCAGTTGTGTACTAATAAAGTATCTGCGGGCCCTGTACAGTACGCCCAGTTTTTGGGAGGCTAACTTTACTCTGGCTTCGATGGAGCCCCCATACCTGAGCTGGTCACTTAGGGTTACACCAAGCATATCAATGGAGGGCCTGTTCGGAATATGTATGTATGGGTTTGATATGTATGCAAATTAACAGATGGCGTTGGTTATAAAGGTTGTGTTTTGTTAGCCACAGCAAATGGCATTGTGTTTTGTTAGCCACAGCAACGTGTGGCTAGGTTAGTTAGTTACTTCGAGATTTTTACAAAATTTTGCCAGCAGTGTCGGGGTTAATAAGTTATTGTGGCTTACCGCAGTGGGCACCCCCACCTCCCAAGTGCTGTCGGTGTAGCTGACGATAACCTTGATGATGATGGGGTTGATGAGGTACACACAGTAGGAGGCTCTGCCCAGAGGAATCCAAAAGCTGTGAGACAGGAAACTGTTTATGAAACCTGAAAATACAGTTCAATAAGTACAATGAATCTCCTTTTTAAATAATATCACGCCGTTTCACCACAGGGGCAGGCAGGGGATAGACTGGACAACTTTGTCTAGGCACACACTCCTTGCTTCATTTACATTGAATTGGCCCAATTTAAGTATTTGATTAATTTGATTGCTCCATGACTTCCTCGGGTGTCCCCAACTTCTTCTACCATTCACTTCCGTGTCAGATAATTTCCTTACCTATTCCTTCATTTATCCGCCCCGCACGCCCAAACTATTTAAGCGTTTCTGTATTAATCAGCCTTGTTTCTTTGCGAATCTCCACAATTTTAACATGGTCAATGGTCATACATAGGTTATACCGCACAGGGATCTTATTTCTACAGCATTCAGTCTACTTTCATCCTTCCTCTACCAGTTCCACGCCTCACTGGGTTAGTACACATCAGCCTAGCGATTCCGTATTTTATGTGAGATCGTTATTGGATAACGGACGTAATCTCCTGTCAGATTTGTGTGATTTTTATGGCTGTTATTTGCGTTTTCTATGTACAACGTACATTAAATGAATAAATAATCATGCGTACTTGCAAGAATTCATGTTTAAATCGATCTAAACTAAAACATGTGATGTAAAAATCACACAAATCTGACAGAAGATAACGTCCGTTATCCAATAACGATCTCACAAAAAATATGGATTCGCTAGGCTGGTATCAGCCAAAGATATTGAAATATAAAAGAGATATGCTATAAAGTGCGCGTGACTGTCGCCAGACTATGGGGGTGGTTTGCATACAGAAAGAATTTCTTCATTTTGTTAATTTTTTGAAGATGTGCAGTAGTATTGGTAAACAATACAGCTAGAATACGGAAAGAATACGTTCATTTAGTTTAATGTTCGTTCAGTTTATTCATTAGTTATTCATTCATTTAGTTTATTCGATAATTGGTTAACAATATCGGCGACACCAGGAAGCACAGTCCCACCCAGTAAAAACTGCGGATAGCACATCTCTTATATTTAAATATCTTTGGTATCTGCAATCCATTGTAGCTTTTGCTTCTTTGAACAATTGTTTTTATTGGAACCAACCTTGTTCAGTTGTCCATTACTGGAGTTTCTTGCATTTGTCCTTTTACCAATATCCTTCAAAATATAAAATACTCACCACCGTTCCCTGAGAGACAGGCCAGCATGAGCCACACGGTGCTGAAGGCCCAGGCCGTCCTACTGAGGCCCATGTACAGCGCACTGGACAGCAGGCTCATATCCTTGTCTGCAAAGCCAAACATCAAGCCCATCCCCAGGCCCGCTCCGGCCAACCAGCACACCGCCACCCCCATCTGCAATGGCGCCATGTTATCTTACTAATATTATAAACGCGAAAGTTTGTATGGATGTATGTGTGTTTGTTACTCTTTCACGCAAAAACTACTGAATGCATTTTAATGAAACTGTACAATAATATAGCTCATACATCAGAATAAGATATAGGCTATAATTTGATTGAAATATCTCTACATATTATAAATTAAAGTCCCCCGCGTCGTCTGTCTGTCTGTTCGTGATAAACTCAAAAACTACTGAACGGATTTTCATGCGGTTTTCACCAATAGATAAAGTGTTTCGTGAGGAAGGTTTAGGTATGTAATTTGTCAAGGATTTGTGTAAATTGGTTGAAACATCACAATAATTGTTAGAAGTGTCGGAAAAAATCGAGCCGCCTGGTAGCTTTCATCGAAAACGCTGCCTAATCCATTTGGGATATAACAAAACAATGCATGGTGGGATATTCCTCTTTTATAGATCTACAAAAAAGTCCGCGAAGGCATAGATGCAATGCATATGCGAGTCCACAAAAACCCGAATGATAACAAACTAAAGCAAGATTACTTACTGTATAGAAACCTGTGTAATAAGTTAATTAAACAAGCCAAATACAAATATTACAAAAAAGAAATAAAAATCGCCAAAAATGATCCTAAAAAAATTTGGGAAATTGTAAGAAATATTACTTATTCCACTCCGAAGAAAGATTCACATATCAAAGAACTATTAATAAACGGAGACAAAGTCTTAACAAACAATGAACCTAATAAAATAGCTAATTTTATTAACACTGAATTCGCAAAAGTTGGCTCTACCCTAGCGGAAAAAATTCTTCAAAAAAACTGTACATCAGAAGACTCTTTATACAAACTTTGCTCTTCCATACGACCAAATCACTCGTTCAATGCTTATCAAGTAAATACAAAGGAAATCTCGGATCTTATTAAATCTCTCAAACCAAATTGCGCGATGGGACCGGATAACATTTCCAATCAAATACTGATAAATCTACGAGAATACATACTTATACCGCTTCAACACATTTTCAACCAAAGTTTTAGGCTCGGAATTGTCCCTGACCATTTAAAAATAGGATGTATCACTCCAATACATAAATCGGGAGATAAAACTCTGATATTAAACTACAGACCAATCACTCTGCTAAACTCATTATCTAAACTTCTAGAAAAAGCCATGAAAAAAAGATTACTTGCGTACCTTGAAAAACACAACCTGCTCTCAAGCCGCCAATTTGGATTTCGTGCCAAAATGGGTACAGAAGATGCTTTATCAGAATTAACCAACTACATAGTGAAAAGCATAGATGGCGGATCAAAGGTGATAGGGGTATTCTTAGACCTAGCAAAAGCTTTCGACACTATTTCGCATAACTTACTACTACAAAAACTCAAAAATATCGGTATAACTGGTCAACCGCTAAAATGGTTTGTCAGCTACATTGAAAAGAGACAACAAATAGTAAAAATAAATAAATACAGCAGTGACAAAGCAGATATCAGGTATGGAGTACCGCAAGGCAGCGTCTTGGGTCCCATACTATTCCTCATTTATATAAATAGTCTAACTGAGATAAACCTAGGAAAAATTGAGTACAAAGTAATCAGTTATGCAGACGACACTGCAATTTTGTTCAAGGCACAATCATGGGAAAAGGTATTCAAAAACACAGAAACAGGGATGACTGTAGTAAATAAATGGCTACAAAATAATCTACTAACACTGAACATTTCAAAAACAAAATATTTAACTTTTAGCAAAACAAAGGCTGGTCAACCACATAGCCAACCACAACTACATCTTAACCCCTGCACCAATATTTCGTCAAATAACACATGCTGTACTTGTGACAAAATTGTTTATGCAGACAATATTAAATATCTAGGTTTAACTGTTGACCATAAACTAAAATGGGATCTCCATATTAATATATTATCAAAAAAAATACGAAAATTATCATACATCTTCAAAACAATACGAAACATCATGTCATTAAATCAACTAAAAAAAATATATTTCGCACTCTGTCAAAGTATTTTAACATATGGAATTTCAGTTTGGGGAGGAGCAGCAGATACTTACCTGAATTCTCTTAAAATAAATCACAAAACAATAATTAGAATTATGTTTTATAAACCTTACCAACATCCGACGGAACAGCTAATGATCAAAAACAAATTACTAGACGTAAATAAACTATTCATAAGGAAGATCATTTACAAAAACTGTATCAAAACTTCACATCTCCACATTCCTCACTCACAAAACACAAGAGCAAAAATTAATAAGCACTTTCAAGTTCCCCATATCAAATCAACTTTTGCAAAAAAACACGAATCTTACCTAGCACCACACATTTTCAATACCTTCCTAACACAAACAAAAACTTACGTCACCCCAAATAATTTGAATTGGCTTTTCAAAAGATTTGTAATATGGTTGAATGAAAAGGAAAGAACAGACATTCAAAATATTCTAAATAAATAACATTTCATACAAGTTCTCACGAAATTATATAATATTCAAATAAAACAAATACGAGAAACTGCAATTTTGCAATATTAATTATTATGATTAATTATTGATTATTACTTCTATTATGTAACCGCTATATTCAACTGTCACAAAATTTTAATTTACTTTTATCTAAAAAACAAAGTATGTATGTAAATATTTAATATACCAACATATAATTTATCTTTTTTATCTTTTTACATACATATTTATTTGTTTAAATATTTATTTGTTTAAATACACACATTTCTTTTGGAACAAACATAATATGTGATTTACTCGCCTCGGAACAGACTTTGTCTAGTGAGGCGGGTAAAAGAAAAGAAAACAATGTAAATAACCATGAAACTAAATAAACGCCCGGGTTGCCGGCACTGAAACTGAAACTGATATATTTTACGGATAGCTTACTATACCCATTCTATCTTCTAAAAAAATGGTCACGTACATTGCGGTAATTGAAAAGTTATTTAGACGGATACAGTATTAATCCTTATTAACTTAAATACGTTAGTTACCCCAAGCATTTCATGCACATTATTATAATCTTTCACACCATCTCTATGTATTATAAATAAAAGTCCTCCGCAGCATCTGTCTGTCTCTTCGCGATAAACTCAAAGACGGCGGTGGTTATAAAGGTTGGATAACCATCCAGTAGATGACGTTGTGTTTTATTAGCCATAGCAATGCGTGGCTGTATCAGCTAGTAGATTATAATTTGATAGATAATTTGATATATAGATTGGTTCGGTCTGCGGGCACATTTTAATGCTTTCCTGTGGTCAGCTGTGGTTACTTTTTACTTTGATGCCATTTTGGGCGGGCTAAAGTGGGCGGGGTCACTTAAGATATTCAACGATAAAATATTTGGGAATGACGAGAATCGAGCGTTACCTTTAAAATACTTACAAGTCCGCTTAGCTGATGATAGACCCAGATTGGTCGATCGAAAAGTTGGGGACAACGGCCGTAAGTTTGACAAAGTTTTTACACTTAAAATTAATACCTTACCTTATTGAAAGGCAGTTTTTTATCGAAATATTGAAGGAAGCAACCTCCAGCAATCCCTATGATGTAGGGACCAATCCTTGTCCAGGTCGGGGAATAAACCATATCAAAGTTTGTCCACACATTATCAACGCTGTAATGAAAACACAAACATTTTGTAAATCAAAACCAATGATAAGAATTCATATTTAATATTATATTATCCTTTCTTCGATCAAGTTTTATCTAAAATTACCTCACCGCCATTCAACATCACATCTCGAACTGTGAACTTGACTTCAATCTTCCAAATGATTATGAAATTTTCCCATTTAAAAGAAACATTTTTACAAAAAATTATACTCACAAAGGGACAAAACCAGCTGCATAAGTTGTGTATCCAGTGTAAAAGTTAGCGATTATGAGAATGGATGTAAAAACAAATATTACCATTTTTAAATATCTGAAAAAAAATTGTACTGTGTTATCAAAAAATAATTAATGCTAAACTAAGTTAATTAAGAATACTTAAAATAAGCTGTACGGACAGGCAGTGGCGTAGCTAGCAT
This sequence comes from Limnephilus marmoratus, assembly GCA_917880885.1. Taxonomy (NCBI): domain Eukaryota; kingdom Metazoa; phylum Arthropoda; class Insecta; order Trichoptera; family Limnephilidae; genus Limnephilus; species Limnephilus marmoratus. The sequence continues at coordinate 13,185,650 of OU862930.1, read as the reverse complement.
GAGTGGCACCTGGGGCGGATAACGTGGTGTCACCCCCCCCCCCCCTCCCCCTCAATTTCGGCTCCACAAATGTGTAGAAAATGGCACCCGGGGCGGTCCGCCCCCCCCTCGCTACGCTACTTTGGACAGGGTTACGAATGAAGAAGTTATGGTTCGAATGAATAAAGAAAAAGATTAACTTTTTACCCGCGTTGATCTACTCCGTTTTTTCAATACCCATACGCGGTATGTATATGTCATATTTCAAGTACCACGAGGCACGAGGACACATTCACTTGATTATAGATGTTTTTTACAAAAAAAAATTTTACTTTCGAAATATGCCTGAATATGTCAGCATCGTGATAGTTACACGAATATCCTAGCGAGCGGGAAAAAATACTGTGACATAGTAGCGCTGTTATATCGGCAGTCGAAGTTAGCGTAACAAGGGCTGATACGGGCGCGTGTGAGGCATGGCTTTTGCCGTATCAACTGTTGTTACGATCGCGTGGAAAAGGTTAAACTATAAAAATCTGAAAACTTCAATATCTTGGACATGTGATGAGACATCCAGAGAAGTACGAGATCTTGCATCTCATAATGCAGGGAAAGATTTCCAGAAGACGGGGCCCTGGTGGAAGGAGAAGTGTTTGGCTGAAAAATCGGAGACAGTGGCTTGGCCAGTCTACTGTAGAGTAGTTCTGGGCCGCAGTAAACAAAGTCCGCAAAGCTAACGTCCGTTGAAGAGACAGAGCATAAGAAGAAGAAGAATTAATGATAGGGGAGTGGGGGGGGAGACGGGAAGTACCTGACTATTCAGATTTCGTTCTAAAGGCCGTTTCAATTCACATTTGAACAGGGCGTTACTGAGAGCATCTATTTGGATAATATTTCATTTAATATTTATTACATGTATCGTGACGCCAATTGGTATTTGTAGCTTAGTTTGTTCTGTTTCGGCCAGTGAATCAGCAGAATTCTGACCATAGAGAATTCGCACATTTTACAGAGTACCTACAAGGGGACAGCGGAGAACAATAATCGCCAGTTCGTCGTAAACATCGTACCTATCGTGATATTGGCATGGCACACAAATGAATAAAACCGTTACCTTGCCCCACGTGCCTGTGTTATTTTCCCATTGTAATTTCGTGACATGGAGCAGAACCCCGTCTCGTCGTTATTCATCGTTTGCTTCGTGCATAGACATATGAATATATATAGACCTGCCCTAAGTGATAAGGGTATTGTTTCCCCCTCCACATACCGGTTCCATGGAACTGGCTGGGCTTACGAGAGCCTCGCTTGAATGTAAAAAATGTGACGTCATCATTCTTCAGTTCATCATCGTTCAGTGTCCTTCTCTCATCTCTCATCATATATTGTAAAAATAAGATAGAATGCAAAATAGAAGAAATCGAACTACAAGACGCAAACTGTTTGAAAATAAAACTCGATCAAGATATATGCATCTTCGCTATCTACAGATCGCCTTCAACTACAAATTTATCACCATTTCTTGGATCACTAGACTCCATACTACTTCAAGAACGAAACATCAGGAACCTGTTCATTATTGGGGACATCAACATTAATATACTGGAAGGCAACATCCACAAACACAGGAGTACCAATTACTCCTCCTCTCCCACGGGATGTCTGCCGCCATAAGAGAACCAACAAGAGTGGATCACAAAATGAATAAATCAATCCCCTCGCAAACTTGCATTGGCCACATAATGACAAAAACAAATAAAAACTACTCCACAATCATACATCAATCCACCATCACTGATCACTACACTTTAATTCTTAACATTCATGCAAAGAAAAATCGACCATCGACTCAAAATTTAACGTGGAATAGACATGTTATAGACTACATAAAACTAAAAAAATCACTACAAACTGAAACCTGGGAGTCAATATATAAAGCTGAAGACCTAGAAGTTGCTTGGAAAATATTTATTGAACACTTGCAATTAAAAATACAAAACCACACTTCAATAAAAACTTACACATATTCACACAATAAAATTATCAAAAAAGCTTGGATCACACCTGGCCTACTTAAATGTATAAGAAAAAGAGACAAGATCCATCAGCAAGTAAAAAACAATCCTTATGACCTTTCCCTTAAACTATTTTACAAAAACTATAGAAACATCTGCTCCCATCTTACTAAATCGGCTAAACAAAATTACTACAGATCTAAAATAGATCAATCCAATAATAATCCAAAACTTATCTGGCAAATAATTAAAGAAATCACCTACACAGATCAAAACAAAACAAACCCATTGGAAGAAATCAACACAGATAACGGTACACTCTCGCTCAACAAAAACGTACATAAACTAATTAACTACACTAACAACTTTTTTGCAAACATAGGCTCGAATTTAGCCAACAAAATAACCAAACCTCAACACTTTAACCCGAACATAAACAAACACCCAAATCCACAAAGGATTAAATTTGCTCTAAAACAAATCACTAAACAAAAACTAACTCTAATGTTATCTAAATTCAAACCAACATCTTCATCTGGTAGTGATGAAATCACAATGAAAACAATAAAATTCTTACAAGATGAAATTACCGAACCGATACTCTTTCTAATAAATAAATCTATCACGGAAAGCAAATTTCCATCTCAACTCAAAATAGGGACTATTACACCAATCTTTAAATCAGGAAATCGTAAAGATATCAATAACTACAGACCAATCACAATTCTAAACACATTATCTAAAATCTTAGAAATAACAGTTAAAACTCAACTCGTCGACTACCTAGAATCAAATAAACTATTATCACCAAAACAATTTGGTTTCAGAAAAAATCTAGGAACATCTAACGCCATAGCCTTAGTAATTGAATATATTAAAAATTCTCTAGACTCACATAAAAAATGCATTGGCATATTTCTCGACCTTTCTAAAGCCTTCGACACAATAAATCACTCACATCTTTTTGAAAAACTAGAGAACATAGGGATTACTGATAATGAACTGATATTTTTTAAAAGTTACATGGGAAATAGAAAGCAAACTGTGAAACTTAATAACATAATCAGTGAGTGTATTGATGTCAAATTCGGGGTGCCGCAAGGAAGTATTCTGGGTCCGATTCTGTTCCTTATTTACATTAATGATCTATGCCACATAGAATGTGAAGGAGAAATCATCAGTTTTGCGGATGATACTGTTCTCCTAATAAATGGGAATAATTGGACAGAAACATTTAAGAAAGCAGAAGACACACTTAATAGGATTAAAAAATGGCTAGACTACTACACTTAATGCTAATAAAACCAAATTCATCACTTTTAAAATAAAAAATAAGAAAAACTCTGAAGAAAACCTGAACTTGAAAATCCATAGCCCGCATCGCTTAAATGAGAATTGTGATTGTCCCTCATTAGAAAACGTTGACCATATAACGTATCTGGGTCTAAAAATTGACCAAAACTTAAAATGGACCGAACACATTACGTATTTAAATAATAAAATTAAAAAACTAAGTTATTTTTTCAAAACTATCAGGAATGTCCTCATTAAAAAAAGACTTAATCAAGATTTACATGGCTCTCTGCCAATCACTGTTAGAATACGGTATTATCGGATGGGGCAGTGCAAATAAAAACATACTAAATCCACTAATTAAAACTCAAAAAGCTATAATGAAAATTATACTGAAAGTTCCTGTAAGAACTAGCACTGACGAAATCTTCAACAATCTTAACATCATGTCAATTAAACAACTATATTCTAAAACTATACTCATTTACATTCATAAGTACAAAACCCAAGAAATAACAACTAATACGTACATTAGAAACACTAGATCTCATGGTCAAAAACTTATCCAACAAGTAACTACTAACACAACATTTGGGCAAAAAAGCTTCTTATATTATGGCATTAAACTTTACAATAAAATACCACTCTCACTCAAAAACCTCAACGTTATAACATTTAAATTTCAAATAAAAAGCTGGATACTAAATATAGGGAGATCAGAAATAGAAAATATACTGATATCAAATACAGACTAAAACCAAATCTAGTAATCTGAATTATAAAAAAAACCACTATCTTATTTACTTTATAATTATTTAAAAAAAATACTACATGATATATGTTATGTCTAATTCATATCAATTTCTTATAATTAAATTATAATATGTAAATGAAATCCTCAGCACGGAAGATCCCAGTGAGGATATCATTATCTCTACTGTTACTAAGAAATGAAGACAATAAATCATTATTATTATTATTATTATTATTATTATCGTACATTTTACGAAATAACACGGCAAAAATGGTAGCTTGTGCTGTACATTATACCCTAAAATATGTCGATCATAACGAATGTGGGCGGTTCTCAAGTGAGCTCGTGCTGGTTACAGGGGTAAGTAAATTATGAAACATTTGTAAAGTGTCTTAACTAAATATGGCAACAAAATATTCGTCTGTGAAAAGTGGCGAACTTTACTTTTCCGTATTTGGACTTCGCAAATATGTTAATAACGTGGCGAACAATTCGCACTCCCATGTAAAAAGGTCTATTCATTCAAAAGCAGATTTTGCTTTTAAGAACTAAATGGTGATATTATAATGCGAGATGCCCATATACTGTCAGATTGATTTTTTAACGAGTTACAGTCATCTTTTCCCTCTTCGTCCCCCCATAGTTTGGTTTTACCCCTCATCTGTATCTTCTCATCTATTAAATTTGGATGTCTATGGCTTATTATTGTTATTCATCGCCTACACGACTCAGTCATCTTATCGCCGTTAGTGAGGGAACCAACAAAGTTGTTTATCGTGCGCCATTGGGTTTAAATACTTTCTTACCCAAGTGTGTATAGCAATTGTTAAATAATCCATGCAGGGTTATACAACCCGCGACCTTTAGGTCCAGAGCCAGGAAGCTCACCGCGCTGTCATGGAGGTCATTAGTATAAATCATCAAAGATAGGTTTTTATCAAAAAAGTTCATCTTGAAAAACCTGTCAAGCACCGACAGAATAGATCTCACAATCCTGATCCGTAGTGAATAAGTTAATAGATACTCACTTGGTAGCTAATGTAAGCAGCACTACTCCCAGTAAGAAGTTCTGCATCTCGCTGCTGAGATACCAACTCCAAGACATGCACATCTCCGCCTTGGGGAAGAGGTTGTTGATAAAGAGCAGGTTCTTCCACCAGCTGTTCAGGCAGTTTATGTCATTCCGCTCTCCCAACCAGAAAACAGTTTGCCGGTACCTTATGGCTGATGTTGTGTAGGCAAAACCAAGGGCAAAGAGATAGGCCGGAAGCAATCTGAAAATAAATAATTTTAATATCAAGAACTAATAATAAAGAAGAAAATATATGTGAGATGTGTTTTAATGTGAACAGCTCTGTCCTAAATATCAAATAGCAAGTATTAAGCAATTCGTCGCCTTAGTTCGTATTTGTCCAACAGACCATTAGAAAATTTTACAGGAGGAGAATGTTTTCTTTCATTATTTCAATTAAACATTATGGTAGGTGTTTAAGATAAAGCTATTTCCGTAAAGGTAAAGGTCTCATTAGTTTAAATAATTCTTAGTTAAGTGATCAACTATAATTTTTTATACTTTATTTTTTATTTGAAAGTGGAGATTCAACAAAATCTAAAATGGTCTGCCGGACAAATAAGAACTGAGGCGACGAATAGTTGAACATTAATGCAAATGTCCAAAATAATATTCCGGTCACAATTGATAGGTTTGACTGCTAAATAATATTTTTTTTGATTAAATGAAGACAATATTAGCGAAACTCAATCAAAAATCTGGAAACAGAAAAATCAAAAAAGATATTGGCACCTCTGGGATATCGACACCTTGCCGCAGTTGTTAGTGCAGTGGCCCGGAAAGCCGAAGGTCCTGGGTTCATGTCCCAGAGGTACCAATATCTTTTTCTGATTTTTCTGTTTCCAGATTTTCGATTGAGTTTCGCTAATATTGTCTTCATTTAATTAAATATTACAATTATTGGAGGTTTTACTCATAAAGTTAAAAAAAAAAAATTGGTTCAGAACTGCCTCGAATGGAGTGCTGTATGTGGACAAGGCTAATAAAGCAAGGAGTTTGTTTCAAGACAGAGTTTGTGGAGATTTACCTTTTCTGCAAACCCGTATGGGCAAACGGCGTGATAGTTGGTTAGTTTAAGAAATAAGTGCATTTACATTTTTCTTTTTACATCCACTTTTGACTCTAAACAGGAGTTCCTCTGGAAAATAATTTCCCCTGGGCCTATATCATCTTTGGGGAAGCTGTGTGGAGAAACTCAAGAACGAGTCATAGAAATGACCCATTCTTATGTGGCAAACATCAACAATGTTGGGCGTGCGTTTGGCGTGTTTCTCGACAGTGCACCGGTGCCGAAGGAATTACTGACGAATCGAATGACGCTGGTTCCTCGGAGCATCTTCCATTGCAATACCGGTAGAATAAGGACTGTATTCGTACCTGTGCTCTATAGATTTACTGACTCCTGTGCTCTAAAGATTGCAATTCGTTTGTTAAGTTTTGTTTAACCCGTTTCTGCATAGAGTCAAGGATTTTTGGATATATATTAAAAAAATAGGATGCTATTAAAAAAATTAAATGATATTGGCATTAAAGGCAACGCGATTAAATGGATCACAAACTACTTAAAAAACCGCCCTCAAGTGGTAAAAATCAATCATGTTAATAGTGATCAAGAGATTTCAAGCTTTGGAATCCCGCAAGGTACAGTGCTTGGACCAATTTTTTTTACCATATATGTAAATGATATTTTTTTTCAACATTTAAATGGTCAAATTACATCATACGCCGACGATACAGTATTAATAATAAGTGAAAAGACTTGGGAAAATGTAGAATTAAAGGCCACAGAAGACATCAACACGCTTAAGAATTTTTTCGACACTAATTTACTATCACTAAATAGTGAAAAGACATTTGTAATTCCATTTGCAATCCATCCAAACGATGCTCCCAAAAATTTTAACATTGTCATACACGATAATACTAAAATTCATAGCCAAAATTATTGCAAATCAAACTGTACAATATTAAAAACAACAAATAAAATTAAATATCTCGGAGTAATTATCGACAAAAATCTGAAATGGAAGGAACAAATATGTCAAGTAGTAAACAAAATCAGAAAATTAATATATATATTTTTAAGAATTAGAAATTTTCTGTCGATAAAAAATCTATATTTAATCTACTATGCCTTAGTTCAATCCACTCTACAATACGCTATTATTAGTTGGGGATCCGCGTATAAATGTAACCTTCTTCCAATAGAAATTGTACAAAGGACAATTATTAAAATTATATTAAAAAAATCCTTAGACTACCCAACAGAACGCCTGTTTGAAGAATTTCAAGTACCCACATTTAAAGATTTATATATTAAAAATTCATTGATTCAAATTATAAAGGAAAAAGATAAATATCCATTTTTAAATGAAAACAGAACTCGACTTAAACATGTTTTTCTATGCCCAAAACTAAATACGTCTTTTGCACAGCATCATTATACTTACCAGGGAAGAACTTTTTTCAATCGTCTACCAGAAGAAATCAGAAGCATTAATGATAAAACCCGAATACTGCTCTCTGTCAAGAGACATTTTAAAAATATTCTTAAGAAAAAAATTACTGTCAATTAATCTTACAAATATCCTTAGTTTTCCATTACATTCTTTCTTTTTTTAAAAAAATTCACACCATTATCAAACAAATACTGCAGCTCACATATATTTATGTACAATTAATTATTTAAGTACTAACTTATAACTAATAACTAATAGCATTTATGTACACTCCCCTTCCATACACAAGCAAATGCTTTAAATGGAAGGGTAGTAAAAAAAAATACCTGTAAAAAAAAATTATATATTTGTTGTAAAATTGTAATTATAATAAATGTTGCAATAAATAATTTAAAAAAAAAAAAAAAAAAAAATATTGACTTGAAATCATAATAAATTTTTTTGTCTGTGATCAACGCACAAAAGTTCCAACTGTAGAACCCCCATTTGGGTATGCTGTGAGGCTGAAGATAGTGGGAAGGAGAAGGTTAGGAAATACCTGCGTCTTCAGATCTGGTCACTAAACACAAATAAGCCATTTCAAGCAATGTTTCTATTCTAAATGATAGTCTTTTTACCCGGGCGATTATGAGAGTATCTGTACCTACCACTCTAGAACGTGCTGCAGTATGTATAATTTAATATTCATTATATTTATTGTGTAAATGCCGGATATTGAACAAGCAACCTGTGAATTATTTCAATAGATGCTTGAAACAAAGGGAGATATCTGCAGACTATGTTTGTGGCTATTTTGTTTTGAAATAAGAATATGCATAGTTCCTACCGGGATGTCATTTATTAAGTTCCTACTTTTCCCTAACCATCACCTACCTGAAAAAGTATTTGAAATTTGGAACAACGGCAAGAAAAATATCAAATTCGAGTGCATTTGTTTTTTGAAAAAAACAGAAGAACATTTGGAACTACCATGGAAATATGCTTGTAAATAAGTTAGTGTTTTTCATGTACATAATGTCGGTTTTTAACTAAAAATAAGGTATTTGACTATCTCGGAAGTAAATAATATCGTTTGGTACTTGCTGACTTTTTTGTGGTGATAGTTACCTAGAGGTATCGCTGTGGAACTATGTAACTATATGTGATTGTATTGTGTAGATATAAAATAAATAATATCCTTTGGTCTCACTTTGTTGTGGTGATAATTACCTCGAGCTGTGGAACTATATAACTATATTCTGATCGTGTTGTGTGCTCCTTAGCAGAAATACAGTGGTAAGTGATCGCTTAACGCTTTTTCTTGCATGCCTTGTTTTTTACCCATTTTTGTACCCAATTCCAGCGAACTCCATTTTGTCTCGTTTCGTTCTTTAGTATTTACAGTCCATTTTCAAGTGTATCTGAAGCTGCAAATCATTTCGGATGGAACAGCAGCTATGAAATTAGAGTAGGTAGAAACAAAGGTGGGGCGCTGCTGTGCTAAGGTGTAATTTGCAGTGGTATGGGCTATGACGTTACATACTATTAGACGAGGGGTAGAAATCTCAAAGTGGGAAGACAAGAACAAGACAATTGTAACGACCTCGATATCTAGTACTTTAGTACTAAACTGCTACACGTCGAGTAAGGTTGCGTCTTACCAGCACTTACCAGTAAGTAAATTGCGTTTTAAAAAGTGTCAAAATGCCCTCCTGTGTGATGAGAAAATGTTTCAATTTCACGGCAAATAATAGTAAAGGCGAATGAATAACATTTCATTTGTAAGTAAACGCAAATTACTTAATATTATCGATTATTATAAATATTACAATTAATTTTCATGTTTCCCGCTCGCGGTTTTACACGTCATTAGAGAAAATTCAAGTCCCACTAAAGTAAAGGGTCTGGATGCGCAACAGCCAAATTTCTGTTGCTAAGTAAACTTCACTGTTTTAAAGCAGACTAATCAGCCCAAACACTCTGTTTATTTGTTTGCTTGCGGTAAAACAACACATAAATCAGTAGTTCTAACAAGTATTGATGACAATCGCCACCATTTGAAAACTGTCGTTGCCCTATTGTAATTATTGTATAACTCGACATATCAAACTCCGACAGGCAGCCGGACCTTTTATTCTAGTGGGCCTCAAGAAAAGGAGACAGCGAACATTCCATCAAAAAGTGACAAGCAATACGCCGCCGCCCGCTCATATATCCATGTCATTTATACACACACATTATTTGATTGTCTATCTTTATCAAACAGGAATAAACTTTTGAATTAAGAAATTATACTGAAAGTCGCTGAAAACAAAATAGTGTTCTTTACTTTCCACATTATATTGTGAGTATATGAGACTATGGCGAGTCTATTTATTTATATAACGTCATTGCAATTAAGTAGTTATTTACAATGTCGTGGGTGGTGAAGGTGAAATGTTTTTGACTTTATATATATAATAAGTTGAGAGGTTTAATTCCTTTTAATTAATTTATAAATAAAACACTTGTGTTGCAAAGTTTTTTAACAAAGAAACGACATTTATGTTTAATTATATCACTTTCCTTTGAATGGTTTCTTCTAACAAAATCTCATATTTTAAATCAAATAATAGAAAAACAAAACAAGTGACAATTGATAATTGCATTCTAACTGACACTACAGGATTCAAATTTAAATGGAATATATTTCCTTTACATGGATATGACTGTCTGAATAAATGTCACCATTACATGTTTTATACAAAAAATTATATGACTGTCTGAAAAAATGTCACCATTACATGTTTTATACAAAAAATTATATGACTGTCTGAAAAAATGTCACCATTACATGTTTTATACAAAAAATTATATGACTGTCTGAAAAAATGTCACCATTACATGTTCTATACAAAAAATTTTGCTCACCTTGCTAATCTGTTTAAAATTGCTAAACAAACAAATTTCATCTTTTTGCTCAAAGACTCCTTGATTCCTGCTTTTGCCTTTTTTGCCTCTGATTCCAAGAAAAAATATCCGAGAAGGAAGCCACTGAAAACATGAAAATATTATTTCTCAAATTTTTGCATGGATAAGAAGGCAGAATTATTATTTATTTTATTTGTGTAAGTTTATAATAATATTATAAGATTACAGTTAATTGTTTGAGTAGCAAAGTCCTGTTTATCTCGACCGATTCACCGAGGCATTTTATCTGAGTGTAAACTTGTTTGTACGTTTCATTTCCGGTTTCAAAAATCTGCTGCATCCACTTCAATATTCAAGCAAGCCTTACTTTGACGAGATGGCTAACTTTGACTGAGTTTTTCTATATTATACCTGCCGGAAGAAAGTTTTTAAAAAGAATTTTCAATGAGATATTGACGTTTTTTTGAATAAATTGTACAGAAATGAATGCTTTTTTGTTTGTCCCTTATGCGGTATCTAAAATATTCATCCGATTGCGATGAAACTTTGGACATTTGTCGTGTGCTGCCACATAACGCGGTTGGGGAAGGGGACGTGGGAGGGGAATGGAGGGGAAGGAGGGCGCATGGGAAAGGACTCATAGAAGAAGGGTAACGGAGGGGTGGGGAAGAGGGAGGGTCAGAGGGAGGAATTGCTAGGGATACATATTAACGGTAGGGAATAGCAAGCGGTAAATTTGGAAAATTCATACTTCTCACACTGACAGCTGTATGTGGTCTTCTCACGGGTTGAAAACCTTCTATTCTATTTGTGTACGCACCAGACAGAAAAACAAAACAAAAAATTGGGTATCAAAAGTTGATGTTCAAAAAAATTATGAAGTTTCATTGTAGTATTATTCAGTGCAGGCCAAACCTCATGCTGATGAATGTGTCCACAGTGAAAGATGAGTTGGTGAACGCTTGCAGGAGCAGATGGTCAGATATGAAGTAAGCCAAGGCACGGTTGAAGAAGGCGTCACCCATGTACAGCATTCCATGGTTCAACACTATCCAGATTATGGTGAAACATCTGCAATTCAAGAGTTTTCTAATGCATTTTTTTTACATTAACTCCACTAAGGAAAATAATTTTCCCTCAGGGCCTATGTTATCTTTGGGAATGCTGTATGGGGGGGGGGGGGGTCTTTTTTGAGGACAGGAAGTGAACATGGGTCTTGAAGAGAGAATTTCAATTTGTATGGGTTTGACATTTGTTTACTATTAAAGTATCTGCAGACCCTGTATGATACATTCTTCTTAGAGTGTAACTTGACTCTGGCTTCGATGGAGCCCCATGTGTGTTATTTCACAATTTATTAATTTAAAATAATATATTTGCGGCACGTTCCGGAGTGGAAGATACTCTCAGTATCGCCCTGGTGTAAGACCACCGTTCAGAATTGAAATGTTGCTTGAAATGGCTTTAGCTGTGTTTGGTGACCAGATCTGGATAGCCAGGTGTACTATCCCTACCTTCCTCTTCCCTATCTCCTTCCCCTCTCACAACATACCCCAATTGGGGATGCCATAGTCCCACTGGCTCCAGACGGGAACAGTTTTTACTCTTGTATGGATTCATGTAAAAAAAAAAAAAACTTTTATTTTTCTGCGATTGATAGACGTCCAAAATTGGACCAAATTTTCGTACCATTCGTAAAAAATTCATTGTAATTATTTAAAACATTTCCATGGCCAGCCATTTATTTTAAAACGAAGCTATTGAAATGCTTTATCTATTATGACCATAGATGTCGCAAATCCGAACTTCGTAGACTATTTTAGAATGATGTTAAAAATAAATTTTTAAAATATTTTTATCCCACCTAATTTTTGATCAGCTGTTTACGCTTAAAATTAAGTCCTTTTTGAATAGATATGCACCTTTCATTATCAAGTATACCACAGACAACATACAGAAATCGAAAATATTCTATGTTGACTCGAATAAGTACACCTCACGGCAGTTTCAAAGTAAAAACCACGAAGGATTTGCCCGGTTATAAACATTACGATTTTTTTATAAACCTACAAATGAGACAAATGGTAAAATACAGGTTGATTCATTGGCTATATAGCACTATAATAAGTTTTTATGTCTCCACGTTAAAATTCGAAGGCATGATTTTTTTAATGTTGGTTAATAGTTAAAAAATGATCTTCTGGAAAATCTCAAGCAATCGAGGCAAATTTATTTATTTCGCGTGATCGCTCCAGTGGCTATAAGGTAAAAACTCAAAGGCATTAGGTTTGGATCTTTACTAAACCCTACTGTAATTCTTGTAATTTTTTCACACTTGCTATATGATCAAGCAGTTCTCTCTCAGTCGGTAATGTAGATTGTTATTGTGAGCTATTTGTAAACACACTGACAGTCAGTTTGTTGTGGTGTTAGTTTTTTAAACCCATTGTTTTATAAATACAATAGGATTCCTTGAATCCTTCTTTTTTTCTAATTCGCAAGCGGAACAACCAGTACCGGGAGGAATGCAGATCCTGCCACAGTTTGTTTTTTGCAAAAAACCATGTTTTCACCGCGTTTTAAGTTGAGAACTTTAATCTGGAAGATGAAAAAAAGTGCGGAAAGCAATAGAAAAAAAAATTGAATAAGTAATTAATTTTCAATTGCGTTAAATAAAATTTCACTTCGCGAACCGACACTATGACAGCCCGCATTTATAGGGCATTTCGTCACTGTTGGTATCCCTGATACAAAGACGAGCTAAATACGATTGTAGCCGACTTCGTGGGATAACTGATGAGGCGCGTAATTATGAAATTTGTCTAGCGGGCTTGTGTATGTTATCTTTACTTTAAAAAACAGCCTACGTTTTTGTTTGGCTACGCAGGGTTTGTGTAGCGGGCTTGTGTATATTATCTTTATTTTAAAAAACATCTCAGGATTTGAATGGCTTGTCTCCATTCCAGTAACTGATTAGAGATTCGTTTACATTATATTATTAATTCTGTTTTTCATAATTACGCGCCTTATTATTTATCCCACGAAGTCGGCTACAATCGTATCTGGCTCTTGTTTGTAGGTCTGGGATACCAACATAACAGTGACAAAATGGCGGGCGGAGTGTCGTAGTATCGGTTCACGAAGTGAAATTTTATTTATATTTTAAACGGCTGTATCTCCCTCAATTTTGCCGAGCGTGCCTTAATTTTTTTTTTATTCAGCTTCTCCACACTTTTCTCATCTAGAAAGTGCCTTTTTATTAAATTTCCAAACTGTGGCAGGATCTGCATTTCACCCTGAATGTGTTATGCAAAATGTCTAACGGAGTGTGTTTTTACTGAATGTGACCTGAAAATTTAACAGTGACCTAACCAACACTCATTGTACGTGTGGAGTGTAGATTGAAAGGGGCCCAGGGGTGGACCCTGAGGATTTGAGTGAGACGGGAGAATGAATAAAATAAAATTTTATTATTGTCCAAAATTATATTTATAATCAAAATCATATTTACAAATAAAAATTATCACCACCTTTCAGTATAAAATCTACATAACATATAATATTATTATATATTAGAGCAGAAATTAGGATGTTATAATTGTAGGATTTGTAAAGTTGAAAGTATTCATTTAAAGATATTTGCATCAGGATCATTGCCTCTCAAAAGAAGAAATTTATTTTTCATAAGAAAAACTCTCTTTTTATAACTTTTGAAGGTTATTCCTATCAATGTAATATATCATTGAAGAAGAGGATAACAATAATAATCTAAATAAAAATATGAAAGAGAACAAGACACAGAAAAAGATAATGGTCGCAACTGGGTTTCGTATTTTCGTTTAGATTATTATTGGGGTGAAATGCAGATGCCGCCAATGTCAGGGAATTTAATAAAAATGCACTTTTTAGATGAGAAAAGTGTGGAGAAGATGAATAAAAAATAAATTAAGGCGCGCTAGTTGATATTGACAGTCCGTTCGCCATTTTTTCATTGCTTATGTTGGATCCCAGACCTAATACAGAATTAATAGTACGCCAGAATCACAAACCATGTTACTCAAACCTAGCGTAGCCGCTAAACCACTTGAAAACTGGGATGTTTTTCTTGCCTTGACGTGAGTAGGCGTTATAAAGGGGCACTTTTTTGTATCACAAACCATGTTTAGCGTATTAGGTTATGACAAAATGGCGGGCGGACTGTCAATATCAACTCGCGAAGTGAAATTTTAAATACTTTAAACGGTTGTATCTCCCTCAATTTTGCCGAGCGCGCCTTAATTTTTATTTTATTCAGCTTTTCCACACTTTTCTCATCTAGAAAGTGCCTTTTTATTTAATTTCCAGACATTGGCGGGATCTGCATTCCTCCCTATTATTGTTATCTTCTTCTACAATAGAGAAATTTATCTTTTGATTGCTAGTAAACTTGAAAAATTTAACTTCTATCCAATGGCATTATCAAATAGACATTTCAAATAAAGAATTAATAATAAATAAAATAATTTTTGTACATACGTTATATATGATTTATATTTATCAGTTCAAAATTTGAAAACAAAATGTTCATTGAACTTCAAACTCGTTATGCAGGAATACAATTTCAAATCACGCACCCATGCACTGACAACCAAAATTACTATGTTTATATAATTATTCTTTCGTATTTACAGCACACTAATGGTTATAAAAATAATTCACTGATTTCTAGTATTATTTTTAACAAATCATTTCAAGGGCGCTTTACAACACAATTTATCTTAACTACAACTTACCATTAAGACTTAAACTCGTAACTTACAAGCAAAGAGGGGACTTACCACTAACACTTATAGCTAGCTTCTGGCATGCAATATGAAATACTGGCGTGGAGAATATCAGTTATTATTTCTGTGCTATGGCGAATATATTTTTTACAAAAGTTTAATAATAATAGCAAATAAAATGTCTCAATTTCTTTTACATTAGCTCCACACAGGAGGCTAAAATATTCCCCCAAAGAGGCTGACAAAAATAACTCCCCTCAGGGCCATCTTTGGGGGTGCTGTGTAGAAGGGATTTATAGGAAATGAAGGAGAGTAAGTTCTGGGAAGGAAAAACGTATGAGGAGTTGGTAGGAATCTGGGGTAGACTGACAGGATTTATGGATCCATCCCTCCTACTGCTGCGAAAAGCGATGTTCTGATAGAGTCCTGCAGGAGAGGTCAAAAGGTCTCCCACAACCAGTCTCTTCCGATTTGTCTTGCCACGCAGTTTATGGGCAGACGCATCCGCCTCCAAGAGCTGGACAAACTTCACACCATGCACCCGGACACCCCTGCTATATCAAACGTAGCAAACCACTTGGAGTGACCTATGGCAGAGATGTTGGTTATCCAATAAATGGTCCGCCTGCCAAATTAAACTCAAAGTTGTATTGTATCTTTAAGCTCCTCAAGAAGAGTTTAGTTTAAGCTCCTCAGGTTTCCAAGTGATGAACAGTTAAGAAAAAAATAGATTGTGTCTAAAAAACACACAAATAAAAACTTAGTTAAACATTCTCATATTTGCATTAAATATTTCATTCTATCAGACAATGTGATGCCACTGGAATCTGTAATATTGGTTTGGGTAGACCAGTGGTTCCCAACCTTTTTCTGACCCGGGACCACTTGTACGTTTATTTTTTCGACAGGGACCACAAGCGGTGGCGTAGCGAGGGGCGGTGGCCCCCCCCCCACATCAGTAGAATATTTACCACAACGGAGGGGGTAGGACGGGTTGGGGCGAAACGGAATACGATAATGGCCACTGACAACACGGTACAATAATGATAAACCGAATATTGCCCAGATTTTTTTTATTCAGACTTCTCGACCAGGGACCGCCCGCGCGCTGGCTCATTTATTGACCGGCGGACCATCGTGGACCATCTTCTAGCGTCTCGCAGACCACTAGTGGTCCGCGGACTTCTGGTTGGGAAACCCTGGTGTAGACTAATTTGAGCAAATTCTATTTTAATTAATTTAATTTATAAATAATCACTATTTCAAAACTTGAATTCATCTCACTTTTAAGAAAATTATTATTTCTGTCTTAAGCCGCCAATCTGAAATTAAAGAGCAAAATTTATTTTTCATCTTATTATGTTAAAGGTATGTTTAGTTACATACCATTCATTCTCAGGAAAACAATCTGAAATACAGTAGAATTCGGATATAACAACCAGTGGCGGCTCGTGACTTTTGGTGAGCTAGGGTGCTAATATTAAAAAAATGGCATCGTGGATGTTGTCGTATGCGAAAAAAAAATTTTTTTTTTTTTTCAAAAATCGGTGTTTTGTATGAAGATTTTTCAGGAAATTGGTGCGGCACACCGCTAAATGAAATTTTCTGAAATATTTCATACAAAAAACCGATTTCCAAAATAAAATAAAAAAATTTTTCGGCTACAACATCAATAATGCCATTTTTTTTTAATATCAGCACTCTAGCACACCCAAAAGTCACGAGTCGCCACTGATAACAACCCTCAAGGGGCCGGAGATACTTTAAATAATTTAAACTTGTTTTACATGAGACACGCCAAACTCCTTTACAAGGGTTACAATTGATTCACCGGCTTCTAAACGGTGTAATTTAGCAATTTTTCTTCAATCGAAAAACACTTCACGGAACTCATTGTGTCGAGCTTTTAACCTAGTTACAACCGATGATAAACACTGACTGTGGTATATGTGTGCTAATAAGGACTCCAGATACTAATATCCACAGCCTGTATGTCGCACGAATATCTACAGCTCATATGTTGAACTAATATCTACGAACTTCAGAGTGTTGACTAATATCTACAGAGCTAAGGTTGGACGAATATCTATGACGGTCCCGGTGTTGACTAATATCTACAGAGCGTAGGTTGAACTAATATTTACAGAGTGTAGATTGGACTAATCAGCTAAATGTGTCCAATAGTCCGATATTAGGGATTTTTACATACATACTTACATAAATTAAGTTTTTTAAACTGCATACGCAATATTACGTTATTCCAATATGCTACACATAATTGAAAATCCAACCTCTGCCAGTGCTGTAGATATTCGTCAACACTTTGGTTCTCATAGATATTAGTCAGCAGTTTGAGCTGTAGATATTCGTCAACACTTTGATTCTCATAGATATTAGTTGGATTTTTTCAGTTTTTGGAATTCCTGTAGATATTAGTAGACGCCTCCATATTCAACCACACCGGCGCCATCTACTCAAGCTTTCAAGATTATCTGCCACTAATTATTGGTTTCTTTGAATTCTAGCATTATTTTTCTCAGTGAACAATGAGCCAAGTTTTCTATGGTTTTTCCTTCGTTTCTCTCAGCATTTCGAATTTAAAAAACTGTATTTTCAAAGCCAGCTTTTGGAAACAATACATTTTCAATACCTTCGAAATTAAGACATTTTTTTATAAACCATGAAAAGTGTGGGATGTGGAGAACGTACAGATTTAAAAACAATAGTTGTGGATTAGAATTCCCAAGAAAAATAATAGCCTATGGGTTGTCTGCATCTCTTTCCATCTGCTGTAATTTTTGATGGCGCATCATATTGGAGAGGATTCCATCAAAGGATGAAGTCTTCTTCTTCGCCGACCCTCGCAGCGTATCCTCTCCTTCCTTGCGAACCCGCAGCCTCAAAGAACTCATCTCATCTTTGAAGTCAAAGTTCGATTTCTCCGGAGTTGAGTTTGAAGACGGACTTTCTTGGATATTGTCGTCCCGTTGAGCTGCGGGAGACGGTAATCTTCGACCTGGACATTTCCATTCTAGTTGTAATGTGCCAGTTTTCTCGATCGTGTTGTACAACGCTTCTAAGTCGGCCGGGTCCGGGGCCCATCTGTCTCCGTCCAATACACCGGCCTTCGTGAGTTCGTCGTCCGAACACGCGATAGACCAGTCGTCGCCGCTAGTATCAACCGTGCTCATCTTGTGATGTATATAACTCAAGTTAATGAACTTGAATTGATGAGTTATGTGTTTAAAACGTTAACATTTAAACCAAAAATTTCTATTTGTACAAACGTCAAACACCACAAACTGCTACCAAATACAATGCAATCAATGCATAAATATACTAACCCCATACAATGATACAAACACAAACTGACAGTTGATTCCATAGATGCGGTAAATTCATAGATTGTTCAATGTTAATGGCACATGGCAGTATGGCACTACCGATTCCGAATTCCGACTGCGATTAAAATATAAAGCCGCATCCACACAAGTACATGACTTAACGTCTAGCTTGAGCAAGGACTTTAGCGGCTTCACAAGATCATTTTTATAGCACTTCAAGAGGGATTACATTTTCGTTATAGCGTTATAATAATTAGGTAACATTTGTAATTTTAAAATATCATCAAAGAATTATACTACACTTGTTGTGCGTATCTAATAGAAAAAAACTGTTTTCATGTAGGTACAAAGTTTGAAACAAAGAATTACTAACCTTATCCCAAAAAGTGGCAGCATTTTATTGTCTTCACTGGTAGATGTGTTGAAAAGATTCTTGGCGTTCATATCAATACTAAAACAACGTATGAACTTCGATATGAAACTAATTTTCGTCTGTTTCGGCAGAGCCACAAAAGACCGACCTGTAAAATAAAAGAAAAAAAAAACAGTTAACAATTTTAAAGCAAATTTCAACCAAACACAACGTGATTTGTTTTTATTAGCCTAACCTTACCATGTGAATCTTCACCTGCCTTTTTGCTAGCGTGTTCTATTGCCCAGTGGACATCTTTTTTGCTATTTATAATGGATTTATAAATTGTCACATCGTATATTGTCCCAACGACGCATAGTGCCAAAGTAGTTGCAACGCCTACTCTAAAATCAGAAACCATAAAAATAAAATATTGTTCTCTAAATTCTAGATTGTCACACTTTTGGTTATTTTTCCCACACTTCGTTCTTGACGGATTATAATAATTGTTAAAATGTTATTTGTGACAAATAAGAGTAAAATATAGTTTTTCAAAATATTTCACAGAGAAATTTATAGTCTGTCAAAAAAGAGTAGAAAATATAAAAACTTGAACTACTAAATTTGTAGACTGGCAACACCAATTTAACTGTCAAATATTTTTTGTAGTGCAATGACACTGAATGTATAGAACACAGAAAACCACATTTAAAAAAAATTCTAGACATAAAATTGATTAAAAAGTGATTTATAAAGCGATTTGCTTTAATTTAATTTAACATAAATTTGAATTTAACAATAGATAGAAAGGAAGAATCACTAATGGTAAGTTTAGTAACACTACTTTTAGATCTGGATGAGTTAAATATATTCAGATCTAAAATTAGAGACATTATGTAAAGCCCAGGCAACGCTAGGTACTTTATCTAGTATTAAATAAATTTGAGCAATTTCTAAACTGTGCTTTATATTTTATTACATTATAGTTATTCTTCATTATGTTAAAACAAAATTGCAAATGTATAATAATAATATACCTATACGCAATTCTAATTTCGAGATCGGCGGGTATCTATACTGCAATGAAAAAAGTATTTTTTCCACTCTTATGCCTTTTTAATGTTTTATAAAAATTTAGGTTACACGGCTTTACTTAAACACCATGAGTTATGTGTTTAGTATTGCCATTTGAACAACAGTGGCGCCCTCATATATTTTCTACTCTTATTTGACAAACTGTAAATATTACGAATATGTATTAAACCAAACGGTGACTGGCCAACCCAGAATGAAACCAACTCAGAACCACCTCAGAAAGGTTATAAAAAGTGATGATAAAAAAATGTAAAATTTGGTTATATAGGTTACGTTCGGTTAGGGTTAACGACTATTTTAATTTTTTTTCATAGCTTTTAATGACTTTTCAAAGAGTTGTTGAGTTGACTTGATTGTGAGTTGGCATGGAACCGTATTAAACGGTAACGCTACCGGATCATCTTGGAAATGAGACGATGTTCTCGAATTTGGTATCGGTTAGGTTAGGTTAGGTTAGGTTAACTCACATGAAGATCTTAAAAAGTCTAGTTTGGGTCCAGGCATAATCGTCTTCAGTTTTTTTGACCCCCTCCATGGTGAAATTCGTCTCGTAGATTTGCTGGTAGGCGAGGACCCCTGACTCCAGGTATTCTTCCAGGAATCCATAGATCTCAGTCTCCGTGCATGACGAGGGCAGGCATAGACCCAGAGTTATTCTAACCTGTAAAAACATGCTAAAAGTTTAGTGGCACCCCTATAAGTCCAAGGGCGTAGCTAGGATTATCACCTCCCCGTCAGGTGGCACCCCGGGCGGTCTGTCCCCCCCCCCCTCGCTAAGCTTCTGCGTTCAAACGGTTTTAAGCACCGCCATCTTTATCTTTATTTACAGGCCGTGCTGTAGAAAACCAACTGACATTCAAAGAGTCCTGTTTTTGGGACTTCGTGATAGCTTTTTTCTATGCGCCAGTATGGAAATTGTAGGCGCCCGGAGAGTGTGTGCTACTGGTTGAGCAGTTTTTTTTAACATTTTTCATCACGTTTCTGCAATATTTATTCTTCTTTTTGTAAAACAATACGTTGGTGGTGATATACGATCGTTAAGATAAGACATATTAAATATATTTACGGTTTTAACGTAGTAATAATGAATAATAATGCTTTCAACAATTTTTCATAATGGCGGATGATGGCTTAGCTTTGGAGCTGTATCGATTCTAATTACAAATTGTGTAATTTACTATATAATATAATATAATCTACATAATTATTGTACTATGTAATAACATGTGTAGAGCCTTCTGAGAGAATAATGGAGTAATTAATCCATAAGCCGCCACGTTTATACAGTTTATAGTGGGCACTTGGAAATGGCACTTCGTTTCAACTTGATTGTTGATTTGTTTTCAAAGTTAAATTTGATTTTTTTTTTTACATGAGCTCCACACAGGAGGCCCTGAAGAAAATAATTTCCCTCAGGGCCTATGTCATCTTTGGGGATGCTGTGTGGAGGGTTTGTTAAGGAAAGGAAGGAGAGGAGAGTTCTGGGAAGGAAAAGAGTTTAAGGCGTGGGTAGGAATCTGGGGTTCAGTGTGTCCTGGTCATCCGCCTCCAAGACCTAGACAAATCTAAATCACCAAACGTAGCGAACCACTTGGGGTGACCTATGGCAGAGGTGTTGGTTATCCAATAAAGGTTCCCTGGGCGGCGGTACCCATTTCCGCCTCCCAAATTTATTGTATTTGTTTTGAAAATACGTAATATATTTATTAGTGAATATTACAATCGTATTTCTTCAAATAAAAAAAGTAATACAAGAAAACTTAAAACATATTTGTAATTAGTTTGTACCTGAGGACTTCAGATATTTGTGTGGTGGGTTCCCTTCAATGTTCCTACCCATATACATATAATGTATTGAAAATAATTGTTTTGTTTATAATGTAATAAAACATATACTTCCACAAATAATTCTTTTACTATTTATCCATGAAATTCTAAAATTAATTAAATATGAAATATAATAATAATAATATCTTATTTGGAAAACAAACACCATGACTTCACTTCAATTGAAATCAACATTTTCTATTAGAACCTTTAAAATCAGAGCTGAAATGATGTTTTGCTTCTTGGGGAAATAGGCCTCTTTACTTTGAAATTTGATTTCCCGCCAAGTCTACAGCACGGCTTGTAAAATAAAGATGGCGGTTTAAGTCATCGTTGGTCTCAGTCATGTTTTAACACGACGCAGTGTAGAAAGGACCTCTCTATGTTACTTTTAGTGCAAGGTTGGTATTGCTTTTTTTGTTGCGGGAAAAAAATGTTCGCCTCCTTAAACACTTCAGTAAAATCTAGTTTTTCGAGATCTTTTCTGGTCATACCCTTGTTCTGCCATTTTTTATAACATAGTTCGGCTTCTTGATTAAAATGAAGTAAATCGTAGTATAGGCAAAAACTTTGTGCTTTTTATTTAAAATCAATTAACGACGTATTGAACATTATATTGTACAGGGATGTAACGACATTAATCCGAAAGCAGGCAAATTTTGGTCACCAAAACGCTGCTCCAATGCAGATATTAGGGAATCTAAATAAGGAATGATAATCGATCGCTTCCAAAAATCGCATGGAGTTTCAGCAAGGTAATTGGACCAATGTTGTTGGCGAGATACAATGCGTGGGACTTGTATATCAATTACAAAGGCAGCTGCAGTTCTAATTGAAATATCTAAAATATTTTGTCTCTCTACGTTGCTTCGATGATCATTTATAACAGAAATTATACCTTTAATATGACTCACACATGCGTACATATTGATAGTTTCCGATTGTAAAGCATTGGCAATTTGGAAGGCAGGACTGGGTACCACCGCCCGGGAACCTTTATTGGATAACCAACACCTCTGCCATAGGTCACCCCAAGTGGTTCGCTACGTTTGGTGATTTAGCAGGGGTGCCCGGGTTCATGGGGTGAGGTTTGTCTAGGTCTTGGAGCGGATGACTAGGACACACTGAACCCCAGATTCCTACCCACCTCTTAAACCCTTTTCCTTCCTAGAACTCTCCTCTCCTTCCTTTCCTTAAACAACCTTCCACGCAGCATCCCCAAAGATGACATAGGCCCTGAGGGAAATAATTTCCCTCAGGGCCTGTTCTCCTGTATGGAGCTCATGTAAAAAAAAATGGCAATAGGTTCCTCCAATATGCCTGTGTAATCGGCACATACATATAATGAAAACTGATTTAATAACAGCGCAATGTAACTGATAGGCACGTTTTCTTGATAACTAAAAAGGTAATAATAAAAATTAAATTGATTCTCACAAACAATAGGCTACCGACCTAATCTTTACGGTTTGTGAGCATTCCTGCACCTTCTAGGGGGGGGGGGGGGGCAGCTGCCCCCCCCTGCCCGTACCTCGCTACGCCCTTGCCTATAACATACAAGTTACATTCACATTCATACATACTCTTCTGTTTTTATAACTCTTTACTTGACTATTATTACTAATTATTACAAGATGTACAATACCTCATGATCCCAATGCACAAACGTTTGGACAGTGGAGTTGTGCGTGAAGTAGGCCCCGTAGTAGTGGACCGGGAAGGGCGGAAGACTCTGAGGGGTCTCCACGGTGAAGGGGCCGCTGGTTCTGCTGACGGGGACCCGTTTGCTGGAGACGGAAGCCAGGCATTGCTGGCGGGACCCCAGCCAGTAGGTATTGCCCCAGTACAGGCCTGTACCCGGAACCCCTGATGCGTCCAAAACTATGAATAAGAAACATATTATCAATTTTACTCTGAATTATGTACAGTGAGACAGTTCTTCGCCATTATTTCATTCTATCATGTAAATTATGCAGGGTGTAACGGACGTAGCCGAGGGATTTTAACCAGCGATTCCTGAGCATATTTGGAGTAAAAAAATGTACCAAAACTTCATTTTG
The DNA here is from genome assembly GCA_917880885.1 of Limnephilus marmoratus. Taxonomy (NCBI): domain Eukaryota; kingdom Metazoa; phylum Arthropoda; class Insecta; order Trichoptera; family Limnephilidae; genus Limnephilus; species Limnephilus marmoratus. Next base: position 13,161,748 of record OU862930.1, on the reverse strand, counting down.
CTGTCCGATGCCACTTTTTTTCTATTAAAAACATTAAAAATATTTTACTACTACTTAGGATAGTGACGCATCTATAGCCTAGCGATCGTTTGATAAGCGTTGCGTCTCGTTATAACAGCGTGTTAATACTCGAAACGGCGCGCTTATCGCTGACACCCATCGTGTCAGGATAATATCTCATAACGATGGGAACAGTAGCGACATGTGATGGAAACATTTTTTTGTTGTTTTTAATATTAAAAAAATGTCATCGGACAGCAAAATGACAAGAACAATTTTTACTCCAAATATGCTCGGAATCGCTGGTTAAAATCCCTCGGGTACATCCTGTTACACCCTGTATATATCTTATTCCGTGCTTTAGGACGTGACATGCGCTTCGAACATAGTAAGGTTGTTGCCAATTCATACAGATGTATTCTCCATCATAGCCAAGTTATAAGGTGTTAAAGGTGGATCAACTTTGTCTAATAAATTCTTACTGGATCAACATGCTACGGGAAGAGCTCATAGAATGTATTTTTTGATCAGTTTAATTTTATACCCAGAAGATACTCGTGTTAAGCGAAACCGGTCGGAATTAAAAAAATAAATCGTGGTCACAAACAAAGTATTGTTTTATTTCAGTTAATACGTCAAACCACAAAGTGACTGCTTTCTACCATAAAAAAGAAAAAAAAACTTACGTTTAATTGCCCATCTCTCGTTGGCATCTATTCCGTTGTGAATTTGCGTCAGTTGTTTTGTGCACACACTGTAGCTCCCCTTATTCACTGCAGTCCTGAGCATCCCATAGTACACTGACTGCGTTTCGAGTTCAATTCCAGAAACCAGCTGCAGACACATTACCACTAGGACACACACACACTTCACCCACTTTGAACTCATTCTGAACATTTTGATTTAGTAATTTAATAAAAAATAACACTTATATAATACACTGGTTAGATCTACATAAATCACTTCCTATGAACAAAAAAATCATTTTTATTACATGTTACATCAGAAAGGTTTCTTTAATTGTGTCAGTCGCCTTTAGTGACTAGATTTGAATTGTCAGGTACTTTCCACCTTCTGTTCTTCCCTCTCGCCATTTTTTTTTTACATGAGCTCCACACAGGAGGCCCTGAGGAAAATAATTTTCCTGAGGGCCTATGTCATCTTTGGTGATGCCGTGTGGAGGGTTTTTTTAAAGGAAAGAGAGGAGGGGAGAGTTCTGGGAAGAGGGTTTAAGGGGTGGGTAGGAATCTGGGGTTCAGTGTGTCCTGGTCATCCGCCTCCAAGACCTAGACAAACCTCACCCCATGAACCCGGGCACCCCTGCTAAATCACCAAACGTAGCGAACCATTTGGTGTGACCTATGGCAGAGGTGTTGGTTATCCAATAACGGTTCCCGGGGCGGCGGTACCCATTCCCGCCTCCTTCAACCTTACAAAATAGAACAATGACGGCCTCCGTGGTCGAGGGGTAAGGCTCTCGACTAGCAATCCAAAGAAAGCGGGTTCAAATCCCGGCGTACGAAAATAAATTTTATTTAATTGATTTGTGTCTTTTAAAATAATTTAGGGCATAGGTCTTTGCGGCACGTTCCAGAGTAGAAGATACTCTCAATATTGCCCTGGTGTAAAACCAGCATTCAGAATTGAAATTTGACTTGAAATGGCTTTAGCCGTGTTCGGTGACCAGATCTGAATGGCCACCTTCACCTTCCTCTTCCCCATAAATTTTGAAATGTTATTATACTAATATTATTGCTTATTATTATTATTTCGGTTTCGGCTTCAAGGCCATTTTAAAACTGTGGTTAGGCCACCTTGAGGCGACTTATTTATATGAGCCTATTTACCCTACCCAATGGGGTATTTCCACGTTTTTTTATTGCTTAAAAAATACGATGATTACAGCATTTTTATTTTATTTTTATGTTGACGAATAAATTTTCTACAGCGAGTCAGTTTCCCATTTTTTAATTACCGCCAAGACGATAATTGGGGCGAGACCGTGCTATCTGCTGTTTTTACTATGTGGGTCTGCGCTCCCGGGTGTCGCCGATATTGTTTACCAATTAACAAATAAACTAAAAGAACAAATAATTAACGAATAAACCAAACGAACGTTAAACTAAATGAACGAATTCTTTCCTTATTCAAAATATATTGTTAACCAATATTAATGCACATTTTCAAAAAATCAACGAAATGAACAAATTCTTTTTGTATGAAAACTACGCTAATTAGCGCGTAGTCCGGCGACAGTTGCGCGGACACCATAGCATATCTTTCTGTATTTGAATATCTTTGGGCGAGACTATTGTGTGACGTCATGAGCGTGGACGCTCTCTGACAGTGTGATTTATGCTGGCCCAGCTGAGCAACGCTTGTGACGTCACATTCAGATTTTCAAACCATGGGCCGTTTTGATTTTGTCAGTTTTAGACCGTTTTTAAAATCAATAATATTGAAAGAAAACATATAAAACAAACATTTTTAGTAGGATGACTAAAATCAGAAAAATGATCTTTAAATATTCCGTACATTTTCAACAGATTCTCTCTTTGTGGAAATACCCCATTTCAATTCCTATGGAGCCTAAAGATATTACCGGTAAAAAGCGATATACTCACGGACATATGAATATATCTGGACCTGCCCTAAGTGATAAAAACGTATTATTTCCCCCTCCCCATGGAGCCAGCTGAAGCTCCTCCCTGGAGCCAGCTCGCTCCATGGGGATGGGAGAGAGCCTCGCTTGAATCTAAAATATGTGACGTCATCATTCTTGTTTTGACCAGCGTGGAACCAACATCCATACATTTTACGAAACAACACGCAAAAAACGGTAGCTTGTGCTGCACATTATACCCACATATTATGTGCACATAGCGAATGTGGGCGGTTCTCCAGTGTGCTCGTCGCTGGTTACAGGGGTAAGTAAATTATGAAACATTTGTAAAAGTGTCTTAACTAAACACGGCAACAAAATATTGCTATGTGAATATGGGCAAATCTTTTCGGGGCGAGCATTTGGCCTTCGCAAATATGTTATTAACGTGGCAAGCAATTCGCGCTCCCATGTAAAAAGGTCTTCAAAGGTATTCATTCAAAGCAGATTTTGCTTTTAAGAACTAAATGGTGATATTATAATGCGAGATGCCTATATACTGTCAGATTGATTTTTTAACGAATCGCAGCCATCCTTCCTCTCTTCGCCCCCCATAGTTTGGTTTTACCTCTCATCTGTATCTTCTGGTCTATTGAATTCGGATGTCTATGGATTTACTGGAAAAATAATTGTGACAATTGATTCTCTATTCTGTGTGGTACTTGGACATTTGTTTTACCCGCATTAAATTGTAATTTTTATTTATTTAAGTAGGTACTTTATTTATTTGGGGAAATCAACAGATTATTTACATTTATAACAATAAAATTAATAACACACATAAAATAAAATAACAGATTTTCATATAACTTAAAATTATAATAAAAAAATTAAGGGTCCTGTACCCGTGAGCTAACAAGTTTACAAAATACAACATTGTAAATATTAAATAAATAATAAGGAAGAAGTAAGAACACAAATATGAACTAATAACTAATAACTAATTCAAAACAAAGTATTCACTACATTATCCCCACTACACAACATGTTTGTGTTCTTAATTGTTTAATAATGACGTGGTTACTATTGACTTATTTAAATGTCATAAATTGCTTAGGTCAAGCCGCTTGATAGTGTCCGAAACCCATAACATTATTTCTTTAACCCTAGAAAGATAATTTTATTTTGACCTACGTTAAAGATAATTTATTTATTTTATTTTGCAGAAACAAACAGTACATAATTATCTGCATAGTAGAAAATAGTTCCAAAGTTATAGAATTTAATACAATAATTGGTAGCAATGACATGTCGCTGTTATATTCTTATGTTTTTATGTGATAAATTAAACATTTTACCTAAATTAAGTTAGTAAATTATTGAAGGAGAGGGCAAGGGCGGATCCAGGGGGGGGGGGGGGTCATGGGGGTCATGGGGGTCATGACCACCCCCCGGGGCTGGGTCCAGGACTTAGGTGGACCACTAATTAAAATTGTGAAACATAATGGTTGTATATATTTTTTGTATCTTTTATTATCAAAATTACCTACCTACTTTTTACTTGTAGATATCTATTTTTATCAAAATTAAATTACAACTTCTTGTGACTTGACCACGACTATGTGACCCTCCCCCCTGGCGCTATATGACCCCCCTGGCGCCAAAGCTGGATCCGCCTTTGGGAGAGGGGTGTGTGTAAGTGTTTGTAAGGGTGAGGGTGCGCGTGTGAGGGTGTGGATGTGTGTGTTATGGATGCGAATTCAATGTGCTAAAAATGTTTTTCTTAAATAGAGGGAGGGAATCAAAAAATATATCGGTATTTGTGGTTTTTGAATTGAGTTGAATTTTTGAAGGATGCGGGAAATGGGGGAGTTGGCCGCAGCGTTCGTATTGGTTTGTACAGGTTGTATAAAAAAGGTTGGTGTGGCGAGTTCTTTTAGATGGGATGTTAAAATTTATTTGGGATAGAAGTTCTGGGCATAATGATGATACGCCTTAAAGATGAACTGAGGTTTAAAAGTATATATTTGACATATTATCTTACTTTACCGCCGCGCCGCCACGGGAACCTTTATTGGATAACCAACACCCAGTAGCGGCGTTAGGGTAGGGCGCGGTTGGGCGACCGCCCAGGGCGCCGGACATTAAGGGGCGCCGCAGCCGCCCCTCTATATTCCCTCGCTCTTTGAGCCAGGCCTACTTACTCGTAAATTCCCTAAATTTAGGAAAAAATTGTTATGGTGGCAATACTAGAACTGGAACGTAGTGTACAATCCCTTCAATCGGAGCACTGCATGCAGTTCATTTTACCGGGAATCCCCAACCATAGAGAAACACCTTATCTATCTCTTTTTAACATTTAATTTAAAAAGCGTTGGCCTTATTTTTGACGAAGTTATTAAAACAGTTATTCCAATTATTTTTAAATCAAACAAACGCAGTAATCAGACGTTCCAAGCTACGTTGCGATGCTCTTGTTCGTCACTCTTGGTTCCGACTAGGAAGTGCCATTAGTTTCATCCAAAAAGTTGAAATATAAATAGTGTCAAGTGTAAAAGTAGGTTTTTGTTATTTAATATTTTGACGGATCATTTTATTAGTAAGTACAAATTTATTTTAACAATCTATACTAAACACCCTCTTCTACTATATTTTTTTCTCTCTGCTATCTATCGATATCTATAACATTTTTTTTACATGAGCTCCACACAGGAGACCCTGAGGAAAATAATTTCCCTCAGGGCCTATGTCATCTTTGGGGATGCTGTGTGGAGGGTTTTTTTAAGGAAAGGAAGGAGAGGAGAATTCTGGGAAGGAAAAGTGTTTAATGGGTGGGTAGGAATCTGGGGTTCAGTATGTCCTGGTCATCCGCCTCCAAGACCTAGACAAACCTTACCCCATGAACCCGGGCACCCCTGCTAAATCACCAAACGTAGCAAACCACTTGGTGTGACCTATGGCAGAGGTGTTGGTTATCCAATAAAGGTTCCCGGGGCGGCGGTACCCATTCCCGCCTCCCAAATTGAATGTAGGTTTATACGTTTGGGGCGGGGTAATCTTTGGAACTAATTATACTATATTGATGAAATTTTGATACGGAGATAATATAGACGCCGAGGAAAAATAAATAGATTACCTACTTTTTCGATTACGATTTCGATCGTGATTTTTTCGTCCAAATCTAAGCCTTGTCGCGAAACACCAGCTTGTAAAAGTAAAACATTTCACAAATATTCTGCTGCCATGTCAATGTTACCTACATTTTTTGATCTTCCTTCCCGTGTTTAATGCTATCCCAAATATAATGCGTTTTTGGTCGTCCTCGCTAGATAGCGTTATAATGAAATTTTATTGTGATTAATTTATTTTTAGAAATGTTTCGACTTACAGAGATTTAATTTGTTGCAGATTTTATTGATTACTACTTAACTAATTAGTACAAAATATCTGAACACGTTGATCTAATCAAAAGAAATCTAGGTCAAAATATAGAAAACGGAAAGGAATTTCAAAAAACAAAAAAGATTATGAATGTAGATAAATATACCATAACAAAAAATCAAGACCTGAATGTGGCATCTACATCTGGATTATAAACGAATTCATCGGTAATGGAGCCTCTGTCTGGCAAGTCAGATCAGATAGCTGCTGAAGAGATTGTGGACGAAGTTTCCCGATGTGAGGGAATAAGTTATGCTACAATTAAAGATGACCCCATTGGTGATGTACAACAAATACAAATGCTAGATGACGTTAGTACTGTTGTCCCGAATATAGCGGATCCAGCCACTTGGCCACTCATTCGAAATAGCTAAATAATTGATCATATGTATAATTAATAACTAGTGGCCCAGTGCAAACTCACATTGATAATTATCCGAAGAATGGTATCTACAGGGCGACATTTCTCTCATTCTCATTCCATAAAAAAACTAGCAAACAACGAAACAGTTAATTAAAGATAAAAACCTATTCGCGATCGACAATATCTCAATCTAAATTAACAAACTTGGCAACTTTGTCAATCGAAAATGAAATTGCTGAAAACATCGATTTTGATAAAACCTAATCAAATAATTTTATTCGGTTATCAATTTCGCCGATAGAAAGACTAGAAAAGTGAAATTTAATTACTTTTCACCCCAAGTGGTTCGCTACGTTTGGGGATTTAGCAGGGGTGCCCGGGTTCATGGGGTGAGGTTCGTCTAGTTCTTGGAAGTGGATGACCAGGACACACTGAACCCCAGATTCCTACCCACCCCTTAAACCCTTTTCCTTCACAGAACTCTCCTCTCCTTCCTTTCCTAAAAAAACATGACATAGGCCCCGAGGGAAATTATTTTTCTCAGGGCCTCCTGTGTGGAGCTCATGTAAAAAAAATAAAAGTCATTATACAAGTAAAAAAATTTGTTCGCTAAATCACATTTACAAGAACAAGTCCAAAAGTTACAAAAAAATAATCATACGTCTTTCGAAGTTATGGAGTATTATTTCTCCGTAATTATTGTACTTACCGTGGTGACAGAGCCGCCCCGCGCAAGCTCTGCTCGGCAACTGAGCTAACTGGGTTAGATAGCGCGCTACGTTGCGAAATAAAAAAAATACAGCTTACGTCGCAAAGACAGATTATTATTTTTCCAGGGTTATTTTCTACACTTTCTTGACAGAGTGTACATCAACTGTAACCTATTTTACGAAAATAAATTATTAAAGGCATTAAATTAAGGAATAACAATGAATTCATTTTTAAAATGGAATCAAGACCAATTGGGAAAGAATTGGCAAAAGTAAAGTTGCGAAGTCTACTTCGCCTCGGTAATGGGAACATTTCGCAAATCCTATACATTATGCAGGTAGCGGTTTTTTCAGTTTAAGTGCAGCAGAGGTTGATTTATTAATACCTACTGAACGAGACTGCATTGGGTGTTTTGTAATGTAGAGCCTGTTTTAAATGAGCCAGTTTGTTGGCAAAACGAGAATCATTATTATCTTAGCTATAAAGCAGACATCTGAATTTAAAGAAAATAATTTTATTTATTGTAAATATTGCACGAAAAGTCACAACGGCTACCAAGAAGGAGATAGGAAAGAGCAATTACCCGACAATTGGTTCCCCGACAGTTCGCCCCCAGAAATTCTAATTATTATAAAATTATAACCTTTTACCCATTACATATATACCAATTACTAACCTAAAATTTACTTCAAAAATACCTTTTATAATCAGTCGGTGTGTACTTATAACAAACGAATTTTTTAACAGTGTCGTTTTTGAAATGAAAGCTTCTTTAGCACCGTTGTGATTTAAAACTTGATGAAACGAAAAATAGCGACACTAAAAAGAGCTAAACACATCTAATAGGATTTAGCCTGCGAGAGACTGAGATAGAATAATAGAACTCCTCTTTATGCGGTGCTCCTTTATAGCCTATCGGTCTTCTCTTTGTGCGGTGCTTCGTAGCCTCCCCACTTTTGTCTACTTTAGTTTTCTTCTTAAAGGGTTTCAAATCTACCTCGTCTGAATTGCACACTTTGTTTTTTTAAATGAAATAAAAAAACAATAATTGAGGTATGCGAAAAGGTTATTATATTATTCAGGGGCGGCCCTAGGGCGGTGCGAGCGGTGCGACCGCACACGGCGCCGTCGTAAGGGGGGCGCCGAAAACACCCGACCACTGATCGACTACCTATCGGTCGTGCGCTTAAATCGTGTAGTCGGTGCGGGGAGCCAGCAGTGTTGCCAACGTAGGCGATATTTCGCCATTTAGGCTACACAGGACGAGAATCGGCGACGAAAAAATCTAAAAGGCGACTGGTCGCCTATTAGGCTAGGCTACTTCAGAGACAAGTCAGACAAGTTATTTAAATCAGCCGAATCACAAATAATTAAAAAAAATACAATTATGCTGTCGCTGAAAGAATTTTCAGCGTAATAAGGACAATCAAAACAATCATGGACTTAGCAAACGCATCACAATTGCTGAAAAACTGCTCGAATTTTTTTCGATTTGATTGATTTCGCAGATTTACTTAAATAAATGTTATCAAACACAAAATTATTTAAACGACTTCAAAAAGGAGGAGGTTCTCAATTCGACTATATTTAAGTTTGTTACCTCAGAACTTTCGACTGGGTTAACCGATATTGATGATTCTTTTTTTATTTGAAAGCTAGTGCTTCTCGCGTGGTCCCATTTCAATTTGGTTTAGTTCTGACAATGGTATCCATGAGAAAACCATACAAGTCTTAAATTTGCATTAAATATATGCGCGACGAATGGACGAATAACTCAATATCACCCCAACCGATTTTGAACTTCAAGGGTAGTTTGATGAGAGTTTGCTTAGGTTCTGATTATGGAATCCATGACAAAGTAACGGAACTCTTCAATTCTTAGGAGCAAATTAACGATACTCGGCCGAATCTTTTATAGGCTATCCGGATCTTTGAGTCACCTACCGTCAGTAGTGTAGAAAGGGGGGGCGGGGAGGGGGGGGTGGATCGCCCCAGGTGCCACCCGAGGGGAGGGGTCACTCGAACGTGGATTAAAAACGTACGAAAGTGTAAAATTGCCGTAAAAAATATTTTATTCGTGAACACTGACTTTTATTTAGCTCTATGGCTCGGTTGGTCGGGGATTCCCGAGAAAATGTTTTTCCTTATGTTCGTTCCATAACTCGATCGGGGATTTCCTTGAAATATACCTTGTGTCATTCCAATTTAGTTCGTTAATTAAACTCATAAAGTAAATTGTGTTCTATTGATTGACGTGAATAAGTGAAAAAGTTGTTATTCTGTTAGTATTTTTAAATGTGTTTTAATTTTGAGGATTACGAATTTTTTGTTTAAACATTTGACTCTTAGCTAGTAATGTTTTTATATTTTAGGAAGTCGAAATTTGCGTTTTGAATTTCTCAAAGTAAACTTTAATGGGGGGGGGGGGGGACACTACGTTTTCCTCCCCGGGTGCCACATATGCTAGCTATGCCACTGCCTACCGTAACTTCTTTATGGTCAAGTAATGTCTGTCTCATATGAGCAGGTGCTTCAATTAAAGTTGCATAACTTTATATAAAGAGCTCTATTTTTTGTAAGGAGGGGGGGGGGGGCGCCACCAAGAGTTTTGGCACCACCTAATAATTTAGCTAGGGCCGCCCCTGATATTATTTTGATATTAGATATTGCTATAAAACAAACAAAAATTATAAAAATTAACCCATAAACTTATAACACAATCACGCCGGACCAGCCGGGGAACTCAGCTGATGATGGCAGGTGACACACGAGCCACGAACTGACCTGAAGTCAGCCGAACGACGTGCGATAATTCACGAACGCAGAGTTTCGGTACGGCCGAAGGTTCGGCAGATTTTATGCCAAAACCGAAACTGATGCCGAAACTCGATTTTTTTGCCAAACTTGCCGAAACCGAAACCGAACCTTCAGTCGGTCACTACAAAATAACGAAATAACGAAAATGTCTAAAAAAGTTTCGGTTTCGGTTTTGGGACTGATACCGAAGATTCGGTTTCGGTTTCGGTAGAAAGTCCTGTTTCAGTCGGACACTAGTATTTTGCAACAATAATTTATTACGGCATGCTGTCAGCCGATCTTTTGTTCATAATATATATTTTTAAATTATTTCGAAGTCAGACACCAAAAACAATATTGATTTCGTAGTTTAAAGGTACCTACTTATCAAGAATATGAATTTCTTGGAGTCAGGGCCGTATGTATGACCCTGTGGTGTGGGCCCTACCGGGGGATAATCCATAACCGCCAGTCAAAATGGGGGTCCACCTAAAATCACCTAGATCGCGGGAGATTTTAAATTAACGAATTAAAAAAATTTGCCTGTAAAAATCGCATTTCGAACCAATTCTCTAACTAAAAACCAGAAAAGAAACTTTTTTATGTTATAAGGTCCGTTTAATACACACAATTTTTGAAATATAAAAATTTTGCATGCAAATTTTTTTTTTTAAATGGCTCACCTCACGTTTTTTCTAACTGAAATTAACGAAAACAAAAAAAATATATATACGTACTTATTTTATTAGACAATAGTATTACAGACGTTATTGTCACCTCATTTTTTTTGTCGTTCCGTATGAAAATAATTAATAAAAAATTCCCAAAGTTTTAACATTTTTTTTCAAATTGCGATTTCATAAAAGTGTAGATTTTACTTTTTTTGGTGGTTATTTTTTATATTTGGATATAAAGCGTGGTTTCATAAAAGTGTAGATTTTACTTTTTTTGGTGGTTATTTTTTATATTTGGATATAAAGCGTGGTTTCATAAAAGTGTAGATTTTACTTTTTTTGGTGGTTATTTTTTATATTTGGATATAAAGCGTGGTGTTTAGCCTTTCTAACACCGTTTAGAATTTATTTCTAACTATGATAGTAAGTTAGTTACAGCGATCAAGGGCGGATCCAGGATTTGTTTCTGGGGGGGGCACAAGGGGCGGACGGGCAAAAAAATCAACAATTCAGGATTTTTTTCTGGGGTGGAAGGGAGGGGGGGCACAAGGGGCGGACGGTTACAAGTTCAAGTATATATAGGAAGATTTATGAAAGTGTCAAAACAATAGAAAAATTAAAAAATGTTTTATAAAGACAGTTTCTGCTTCTAAGTATGTACTGTGATGGAATCTCAACAGTACACAAAAATACCGTCTGGGGGGGCACGTGCCCCCGTGCCCCCCCCCCTAAATCCGCCTATGACAGCGATTTATATAAGACCTATGTGAGCTAGGTCAAATATGGTCTCCTGTGATTGAACGGGTTAATACACATAATAAAACATTTTATATAAAAGGATTAAAACAATTATACAATGAAAACATACTAATGTGATTTAAAGTGACAAAAATTGACAATCAGGCTATTGGAAAAAATAAACTGTTTGAATTGGTATCACCAATCATCATCATCGAACAGTATTAATAGCCTAGCGACTGTTCGGTTGAAATTTAAGAATCCTTATTGTTTATTTTCATTCCTGAAAAATAACCAATATTATTTTCACCATCTCTTTTATCAATGTTATATCATTATTGAGCTTACTATGAAAATTTGTGAAAATGTTTTATTCAGTTATGCACAAACATTATTCTTGAAGGTTAAAATAGCTTCATACAGTGGGTGATAGGGTAATTAAATTTAAACGAAGGCAATTTTTTAGTATATTCAAAATTAAAATGTTAATATAATAATTTGTGGTGTAGGCCATTTGTGACTGGAGCCTTGGTAGCCTGTGATGCGGCCCTGCCTGATGTACGATTTAAAATTTCGGACCAGTATTACAAGAATTATTTCATATATGGCATTTCGTTACTACATAATAGGCCACTTGCATGGACTTCATAACGACTTGGAAAAAATCGTGTGGATAGAGTTTTTTTACTAAGATTACGAAAATGTTAGTAAAAAGTTTTAGAAATGTACAGTTTTTTTTATTTTTAAATAAATAAATCCATTATTTGGGCTCGTGACGTCACTACATGAAAATGTCCCGTCGCCGAAAATGTTCCTATTAATTTTATAAAATTCCACACTGATTTATTTTTTTATATGGCATCACTTTGATTTCAGGCGAATTTTTGAATTCGTTCACTAGATTTATTGTTTGTTCTCTGCGAACTTATCATTTGGTTTGATTTTTTGACAGATGTTCTGAAGAGAACCCCGTACAATTAATGGGTACGGGGTTCTCTTCAGAACGTGAAGAGGATGTCGGTACATGTTTTAGAGGTATAATGATTATGGTGCTGATTTTAACAAAATAAAATTTTATAATATTCTTATTATTATTACAATTTACAAGTTCAAGTATATTACATTGAATTTAGTAATATAGGCGTTGTACATTATAATGATTTATGATCAATAAGATGGATCAAGGAAAAAAATATTTATGAGATGTAATATTTTTGGTATGCCTCGTTATTCTCCTGTGCCATTCGTGTGGAAAACGTTCTTTTTTTAAAATGATTTTTGGCTATGTAATTATCGTTTTTTCACACCTATAAAATTATGTCCCGTCTTTCCGGTTTATAAAAAATGGTCTGATTTTTCGTATTGAAATTTTCAAAAAATCCCCAGGGTTTCAAAAATACGATTAAAAAAAAAAAAAAATACAGAATGTCTTAGAATATTTGCCTAAACCGGAAAAAATTTAAAAAAAATGTGATGCAAGTGGCCTATTATTGATAGTTGCCAAAAATAACTCGCCAACATGAAAACTGAGAGATTTTGGTTTCTACAGAATAAAAAAAAAAAACACTTCAGATACAGAATATTATATTTTTTTTACCACTTAAAATATATTATGGGAAGGTAACTTGTAAATTAGATTAATTGTTTTTATAATTCGGTAACTTTCTCATGTTTTGTAAACACAGTTTTCAATTTGGTAGGCGGGTATGAGTACCGCCGCCCCGGGAACCATTTATTGGATGACCAACACCTCTGCCATAGGTCACCCCAAGTGGTTCGCTACATTTGGTGACTTAGCAGGGGTGCCCGGGTTCATGGGGTGAGGTTTGTCCGGATCTTGGCGGCGGGTACGTCTGCCCACCATGGGTGGCACGCCGGATCGGGAGATACTGGTTGAGGGAGATCTTTTGACCTCTCCAGCAGGACTCTCTCGGAACATTGCCTTGTACTACAGTGGTAAGGATAGATTCATACGTCCGTCGCTCTTGGATACACCACCGACCCCAGATTCCTACCCACCCCTCATACCTTTTTTCCTTTTCAAAACTTCCTCTCCTTCCTTTTCCTAAAAAGACCTTCCACACAGCATCCTAAAAGTTGACATAGACTCTGAGGGGAATTAATTTCCTCAGGGCTTCTTGTGTGAAGCTTTTGTAAAAAAATACATTTTTACCACAGGGTTTTCAAAATCCATTGAAAACCGCATGATGGCACTGCCTAAAGTGAAAATAGAGTTTAGTTAAGAAGTACCAAGGTCACCAGAATCATTGGAAAAAATTAAAATACCTAGGATAAAATCTGTACCTGTATTATTACTCAAATCCTACGTATTATATGTAGTATTATGACTCAAATTATACATTATACTACGCTTTGGAAGTAAACAATGTTCAAACATTGATCCTTTCATACTACACCACATGTCATAACAAAATATTCCACTTCATTTTGAAGCAGAACGACTCAAGTCCGTGTCCGTGGGGGGGGGAGGGGGTGTTGTACCCTTTTGTTTAGCAAGTTAACAAAGCAATTATTTTGTATTTAAGTACCGGGTTGCTATTTCCTTCCTTCTCGTGTAAATGGTATAGTGTCAATTCTTATTAATAATAATTCACTAAAATCATAATATTATATTTTTAAAAAAATTGTGTGTGAATCTGTAATGGAATCCTTTAAGTTCAATTTTTAACTACTTCCCGAACTATCGAATGTGTGAATTTTCGCACACGTGATAAAAATGATTACAATATACACAATATCAAAAAATAACCAATTTTAAAGTTTATTTTGCTTTATCAGTACGTGATAAGCGTGTTTTTTTTTTGTCTTTTTTAGACCATTATTTTTACCTACCTACAACCTACACCCTCACTGTGCCATCTCTATGCCCCCTAATTTTCTCTGGGTCTTCTACTGCCCCCCTGAAAGTCTCAAACGACAATATAATTAATTGTAAAAAAACGGATAATACAACTAATTGTATAAAAACGGATAATATAATTAATTGTACATGAAAAAAAATATTTATAAAGAAAACGGCAGATATTTGTGCGGGCCGCAAAAAACCGGATAGTACAATTTTACATGAAAAAAATTATATTTATAAATAAACGGCAGATATTTGTGCGGGCCGTAAATAAAACGGATAGTACAATTATACTTGAAAAAAAAATTTAAAAAGAAAACGCCGCACAAATATCCGCCGAGGGCCGCAGTTTGACGACCACGGGTCTAGAATTTAAATATATATTTATATTTTATACACACTAAACATTTAGTTACTCATTTTGTCTCATTTTCGACTGTTGTTATTTAGTGTGTAAGAAAAAGCTGCAGCATTATATGTTTAATTTATTTATTTATTTAAGGAACATAAACAGTCTTAATAACATAATATACATAAGAGCATAACAAAAAACAGACCAATTATTAATGTTCACAGATAGGTATTTAGAAACATAAAAGTAACAGAATGTAAACTAGAATAATTAAGAAAAAAAAAACAGGACAAAGCAGCAATTAAAAAAAATATATATATAATACAGGTGTAGATTCAACAAGTGATAAACCTAAATATAAAAACACAACAATAAAATAAATGCGATTATAAATGTAAAGAAAATAGGGTGCAAAACAGGTATTTGGATTGGGACGGGTAAGGGGAGGACAGGGATAAGGGAAAGTTGCCACGCAGGTAATTTAAAAATATTAGGTACAATTAAATTAATCATCATGAATATGTGTTATGTATTATTCGCACGTAGAATGTTATACAAAGAAATTCTGTAGCGAAAGTAACTAGCAGTGAATATGTCAGCAAGTGTTTCTAAACGTGCAAATTTAATGTTATAGTAGTTACATGCCCTTTGCATAAATTCATTTTGGTTGGAATTGGTGTTGCATCTATCAATGTAGAAAAGGGTATTTTGTATGCTATATCGAGTCGGCGCGTGGAATTTTATTTTATTTAGCAACTCCGGGCAGTCAACTTTCGAGTTAATAACATAAGCAAGCGTGCTCAATAATAGCAACCTCACTGACACACAAGATACTTCTAGTAGCAATTGCTCATTGGTAGCATGTGTATTTGTACCATTAGACGCTTTTATATGGATAACCAATAACTGCCTGATGCTGCGTATATATAAAAAATAATATTCGGTGCGTTTCGCGCCGTTTGCGGTTGTTTCGTTCCTTCCCATAATTCGTGTTTCGGCTCGTGCTTCGGTTCGCAAATGTACAAACGTCATTGCAATACATGTCGCATACATGCTTTGTGACCGAGTTATCGTTAAACCACTATCAGACAAGGGAAAGCAGAATTTTGTACCTATATTAATTAGTTGTAAATAATCACCGTGAGATGGTACGGTGATAAATAGCAACGAACTGTTAACTGATAAGAGGCCAACACCTCTGCCATAGGTCACCCCAAGTGATTCGCTACGTTTGGTGATTTAGCAGGGGTGCCCGGGTTCATGGGGTCTTGTCTAGGTCTTGGAGGCGGATGACCAGGATACACTGAACCCCAGATTTCTACTTGCTTTTCTTATTTTTTGATGATATGGGGGGATAGAGGGAGTCTGGATGGTGATTACGTCGGCAGTTTCAATATATTTTTTTTTACTTTTTCGGATTTTCTAAAAAAAATTTTCGATTTTGGTTTGAACACATATGGCAACCCTGCTTGTCTATGCTCGAAAACGAAACGCATTTCTGGGGATTCCCGAAAATAATGGACACGTTTACTCGCTTATGGCCGTTATACACGACATCTTTTTTCAGCCCGATTCCAATTGGACACAAAAGTCAACATTTTTCGCTCTACGCGATCCCTTTTTTCATTTCTATTTTCGTATCTACGATTTCAATTGTCATCACTGCAAACAACACATGAACAATGCTGTTTGCTGTGATGCCAACTGAAATCATAGATATGAAAATAGAGATGAAAATAGCGATCGCGTAGAGCGAAAAATGTTGACTTTGTGTCTAATTGGAATCGGGCTGAAAAAAGATGTCGTGTATAACGGCCATTAGAACCGAGTATGAGAAATGAGAATTACCGCGCGCTATTCACTTGTCTAAATTTCTGCCGGCAATCTATTGTTTCGTTTCGATCCCATTTTTTTATATTACTTCTATAAAACAAACAAAATTTATAAAAAATAACAAAACATGTTAACAACATGTTAACTTCTTGGAACTTTTTGTTCGGCTAACTTCGGGTGAGTTCGTGGCTCGTATGTCACCCGCCATCATCAGCAAAATATTAAGTTAATGAGGTCCTTCCTTTAGGGAAAGGGAGGGCAAGATGGAAGGCTTAACTTGAACCGCGAGTGCTTATGTGTTGTACCATCACACTACGCTACCAAATATTTCTTCCTATGGTAGGAGAAGGGGTCAGATGAATTAGAGAGTTGCTGCGAAATGTCATTGCTTTGTACCGGATCTATCAGCTTGACAGCTGTCATCCGCATGTTTACACAGCTCCGTAATTAAAACGACCCCCTCTCCTGTTTAACGGCGGAGAGGGGGTCGCATAACTTTTAGCATATCGCCTCGGCAGCGGTTATGGCAGATTACGGCGTATATAACTTTGAGCTTCGAGCACATCATCTGCTTAGGTGTGACAGGTCTATATTGGATTGATTGGCGAGCGATTGTGCGTGCGATGATCTTTTATCCTTGCGTTTGAGACGGCCCCATTTCGCCTTCGTAGGTACACGTTATTATTTATTATGACATTCAAGTTATCAAGAAATCAAGGTGAGAAATTAGTTAATCATATTATCTAAACGGTAACAAACCTTGGATTAGTAGTTAAAAAAATGTCAAACAAAATTACACAATTTATGAAACACGCAATACTGTAAGTAAATGATTTAGCTGTAATTTTTACAAGAGTGGTTAGGAAAATGTGTACAACATTCACAGACATAACCCAAGAACGTGCAATGAAATTAAACTACCAAAAAGGACTGAACCATAGACATGCAAATTCAATAGACCAGAAGATACAGATGAGGGGTAAAACCAAACTATGGGAGGGGAAGAGGGGAAAGATGACCGTGATTCGTTAAAAAATCAATCTGACAGTATATAGGCATCTTGTATTATAATATCACCATTTAGTTCTTAAAAGCAAAATCTGCTTTGAATGAATAGACCTTTTTACATGGGAGCGCGAATTGCTTGCCACGTTATTAACATATTTGCGAAGGCCAAAAAAAGGTTCGCCCCCATTCACATAGCAATATTTTGTTGCCGAATTGAGTTAAGACACTTTTACAAATGTTTCATAATTTACTTTAAGGAGGAGCTCTAGCCGGCTCCATGGGGAGGGGGAAATAATACGTTTTTATCACTTAGGGCAGGTCCAGATATATGCTTATGTCCGTGGACTGAACCAATAGGCAAAAACAGTTTATTCTACAAAGGGATGAAATAGTATGATTCCATGACAGTTTATCTCTCGACGGTTTGCCCTGGCACACTTATATACAATATGCAGTCGGTTTAGGGAAAATATAACTATATAACTAAAGTGTTCCCAATTGGTGTGCACATACGATGTACCGCCGAATAACATAAGTATAAAGCATATTTCTATTCAAATGCATCAAGGATAAAACTACTTGTCTAAATACCGTATATTACCAGCATCTAAGTATAAAAAATCGATACTGCAAATAAATTTGTTTGATATTCATAACAAATTAGTAGATACTAAAGGAATTTTTGAAGTCCATTTTGTTATTGAAATTGGTAAATGCATAAAATTGGTAAGGCACAAAAAATTGTATCTTTGTAATAATTATAATTTCAGGAGGCTAACTGTCGGTTATCAACTGTCGGGTCACCAAATATTATATTGCGCTGAGGTAAATTATAAAAACTACAACAATTAATAAATTCAAAATAGTTTCTAAGAACCACATCAACAAGTGAAATTGTAATAATAATAACGTTATATTTGTATAGAGCAGTTTGTGTTATTTCACTTCAAATGCGCTTAACTATAATAAATTTAAAAAAATTAATAGTATATAAGTTATAATAAATTAGTCATTTATTAACTTAGTGCAAATAAGGGAACGTACCCATATTACGTGACACTTTTAGGGGGGGGGGGGGGGTCTTCAAAATGTCACGCTCCATACAAATGAGCGGCAGATTGCTTAGGATTTTGGTCACCGGGGGGGGGGGTTAAAAATTGCAAAAAGTTGGTCACGTAGTATGGGTACGTTCCCTAACTAAAATAAAAAAAAAATAAACGATCGTAGAAAGCAAACACTTTGTGGCTTGACATTATATAGAATGAAATAAGTACTTTGTTTAAAAACCACTTTATTTTTATTTATATTTGTCGACCGGTTTCGGTTGAACTCAACCTTCTTCAGGACAATAAACATATAAACTGAGTATAATAAACATATAAACAGTTTATATGTTTATTGTCCTGAAGAAGGTTGAGTTCAACCGAAACCGGTCGACAAATGTAAATAAAAATAAAGTGGTTTTTAAACAGAGTACTTGTTTCGTTCTAAAAAATAAATGGAATAAACCTTGGAGCAATAATGAAAATCGAAATTTTAGCTAAAATGTTCGGAAATGCTAATGCCAATTGTTGTTGGTTTTAACTGAAATTCATGTTAATGTGTATTTCGTAGAATTTAATGATTACATTAAAAGATACAAAAAGGTAAAAGACATATTCATAACATTTTAAATGGAAGCGTTTCAAACGAAAACACAAATTTGTGAACTTGTCACAAGAATTAGGAAATATTTGTATGAATTCATAAGACTTAGAAATATTATTATACCAGAAACCTAAAACGAGTATACTATGCAATTGCTCAATCTATATTACAATACGGTATTATCGGCTGGGGACGGACTTATGATATTGTTTTAAATCCTCACAAAATAGTGTGAAGATAATAATTAAGGTTATCCTGAAAAAACCATCTACATTTTCTACTGACAAAATCTTTTCAATATTCAATATACCTACAATAGACAAAATATATAAAAAATATTTAATAGTCAAACTTTCAAAGAAATACAGCAAAATAACTTACATTTCAATATATCAGAAGATATTAGAATAATATTAAAATGAAAAAAATAAATGCAAGAACATTCAAAATAGTTATCTGTGTCTAGGTATATCTTATTTCAATAACCTCAAGGTAAATCTAAAAATTATTGAAAATAATCATGAATTCATACTTGAATTGAAAAAGTACCTTTCTTTATGTATTGTGTTTTTCTTACTTATCTTGTTGTTTGAAATATTTGGTTATATGATTACTTACATGATTACAGATATTTGAGCATGAATTCCCTCACCAAACAAGAAACCCTTGTCTCTTTGTGGTGAGGAAAGGCTATTTTTATTTAATTTGCAACACTGTTATAACCATAGACATCCGAATCCAATAGACCAGAAGATACAGATGAGGGGTAAAACCAAAGATATTCAAATACAGAAGAGATATGCTATGGTGTCCGCGCAACTGTCGCCGGACTACGCGCTAATTAGCGTAGTTTTCATACAAAAAGAATTTGTTCATTTCGTTCATTTTTTGAAAATGTGCATTAATATTGGTTAACAATATATTTTGAATAAGGAAAGAATTCGTTCATTTAGTTTAACGTTCGTTTGGTTTATTCGTTAATTATTTATTCTTTTAGTTTATTTGTTAATTGGTAAACAATATCGGCGACACCCGGAAGCGCAGACCCACATTGTAAAAAAAGCAGATAGTACAACTACTTATATTTCAATATCTTTAGGTAAAACCAAACTATGGGAGGGGAAGAGGGGAAAGATGACTGTGATTCGTTAAAAAAATCAATCTGACAGTATATAGGCATCTTGCATTATAATATCACCATTTAGTTCTTAAAAGCAAAATCTGCTTTGAATGAATAGACCTTTTTACACGGGAGCGCGAATTGCTTGCCACGTTATCAACATATTTGCGAAGGGCAAAAAAAGGTTCGCCCCCATTCACATAGCAATATTTTGTTGCCGTATTTAGTTAAGACACTTTTACAAATGTTTCATAATTTACTTACCCCTGTAACCAGTGACGAGCTCACTGGAGAAACGCCCACATTCGCTATGTTCTAGGTAGGTGTATAGCACAAGCTCTCATATATTGCCGTGTTATTTGGTAAAATGTATAGATGTTAGCTCTACGCTGGTCAGGGCAAGAATGATGATGTCACATTTTTTTGATTCAAGCGAAGCTTTCGTAAGCCCAGCTGGCTCCAAGGCGGAGCTATAGCCGGCTCCATGAAGAGGGGGAAATAATATGTTTTTATCACTTAGGGCAGGTCCAGATATATTCATATGTCCGTGGTTATAACACTTAAAAATGTATACTTATCGTGGAAACATACAAATATTAAATAAATAAAAAAATAACTTATTTGTAAAAAGCATTAACTTTGTGGCTCGCCATAATTTACAATAAAAACATATATAAATTTGTTGTAGTATTATAAAAGTGGTCTAACAAATTTATATGTGTTTTTATTGTAAAAAAATAACTATCCGTATAGAATTTACAAACTTCATTAATTTGTATTATTGCTGCATTTCAAATTAACAAATTGGCGTTTGGCGCCATTTTAGAGCGAAACCAAAATCACAAAAAAACAAATTGAATTTGAATGTTGTGGAATTTACCTAGTTAAGTCACGAAAATTTATATTAAATAAATTAAAACTCGAAAACGTTAATTAAAAATTCTAACACAAACTAAAAACGCGTTAATTAGTACGAATATAATGTCGGCGGTACATTACAATCGTGGGTTTGTGTACCTTCGCTTTCGTAGCGTAAACAAAACTGTGCGAAAATTGATTAAACGAGCCTTAAATTACAATTTGCAACAGGCACAGGGGTGTTCAATACGTTTTATCTTGCGTACCTATGTCACTGAAGAAATAAATCTACAGATATGGGTTGTGAACATATTATCTCTCTCTGTGTACGCAGTAATCTCAAATTTTCCCTACTTCTGCTGATATTTTGTTCGTACCGCACAATGGTTCTAACTGCCCGGAGTCAATGAGACTGAGGGAGACAATGGAAGACTCCAGTTACTAATATCTACAGCCTGTATGTCGGACGAATATCTACAGCTCATATGTTGAACTAATATCTACGAACTTCAGAGCGTTGCTAATATCTACAGAGCGTAGGATGAACTAATATCTACAGAGCGTAGGTTGGAATAGCTAAATGTGTCCAATAGTCCGATATCAGGGATTTTTACATACATACTTACATAAATTACGTTTTTTAAACTGCATACGCAATATTACGTTATTCCAATATGCTATACATAATTGCGAATCCAACCTCTGCCAGTACTGTAGATATTCGTCAACACTTTGGTCCTCATAGATATTAGTCAACAGTTTGAGCTGTAGATATTCGTCAACACTCTGATTCTCATAGATATTAGTTCGATTTTTTCAGTTTTTGGAATTCCTGTAGATATTAGTAGACGCCTCCCAATGGAATCCCCAAATGTTGTGAAGGGAAGGAGACGTGGAAGTAGAAAGTTGGGAAGTAGCAATTTAGAACCGGTCACAAAACACAGCTACGGCCACGAAGAAACCACAAGCCAAAAATGTATGTATTCTTAGTATATATACCTTATATCACCACGAATATAGATAATAGACATAAAAATCGCTTGGCAAACGGAGTCTAGAGTCGTCGGAGTCACGATTTCAAGTGTAAATGTGGTTTTTATTTATTTTGTGAATCTATCTATCTATCTTCTATCTATTCTATCTATATAAATAAAAATGAATCGCCGAAATGTATGTACGAGCATAACTTCCGAATGACTGTACCAAATTGGATAATTCTTCTTTTTTTGGGTTCGTTATTGTCAGGATAAGGTTTGTAAAAAACTACTGGTGAGCTCTGGCATTATGAAATTTGTATACAAAAAATTGCAATAGGTGGCACGCGAGCTGTTTGAAAAATGAATGTACAGGGACTGATTGTATGGAATGCGGGAGGGAGGATGGGGGAGGGGAGCTCGGGTAGGGAGTTTGCGGGAGGGGGGAGGGGGGAGGGGAACCCAGGAGGGGGGGAGGGAAACCTGAGAGGTGGGAGAAAAACTCGGGAGGGGGGAGGGGAACTCGGGAGGGGGGTTAGCGGGACGCGGGAAGGGGGGTAGTGAAGTGGGGAAAGGGAAGGTGGAAGGAAGGGGAGTGTGAACGCGAAAGGGGAAGGGGGCGTGGGAGGGGAAGGGACGCGGAAGGGGAACGGGACGAATGGGAAATGACACGCAGGGAGAAACAGTTTATTTATTAAATGGCATAGCAACGCATGCTGGGAACCAGCTAGTAATTTTATAAGAAAGAACAAAATTTAAACATCGGAAACTGTCGTAGATAATTTTAGCCATGTAATGGTATTAAAAAATGTTTCGATATTTAGACATAGATATTTCCAATGAATTTTTTTCAGTAGTTTAGGCTTATATTTTTTTTATAAAGTTATTAAGAATTTTATTTGAATTCTACTCAATAGAAATGGTAGAAAAAGTTTCAATTTATCTAAAGCATATTTTTTTGAATTTATAATGTAAACTGGTTCGTAGTAAAGATTAATCGAAAATAGTGATTTAGCATCAATCTTCGCCAGCAGCGTTTCGATTCTTAATGGTGGTCTTTCATCAGAGCGATGCTCAGAGAGAATCTATACCACCATAAAGAAGACAGAAACGGTGTCCAGAAAATCGTGGTGATTTGGTGTGAGTTATAAATTTTTCGATTTGAACTTTCGTTTTCCAGTAAATCGAATTCGAAATTGAATTTGAAAAATCGGTTGCTACGTGGTTACTATCAGCTGCGTCGAAACGTTGACCCGACTCCAAAAGATTTTTAAACCCTTTAGTTACCGAAAAGGGGAAAAAATAATAAGAAAAAAATTGAAATGTTCATTTTCTGGGTTCTGTATATGGTGTAGATTCATCAGTTTCCAGTTTTATTACACTTAATTTACGGACACCATGTATCAGTGGCGGTCCGTGAGTTTTCAGTCAGCTACACCTAGATTGCTAAGATCGGAAAATACGATGTTATTGATGTTGTTGTAGTTGAAAATATTTTTTTTTTTTTCAAAATTTCAATATTTTGTATAAAGATTTTCAGGATTTTTTCAGTTTGGGGATGCGCCACATCCACGTACTCAAAGATCTTCACACAAAAAGTTGAAATTTTGAAAAAAAAAACCACATGACTGAAGTAACACTTCTTTAGCTCCATCTAAATGATAGGAAGAGAGAAAGAAAATGTGCACGCGTCTTTCTTGCTCCTACAGTGTGATACAGACAATAGACCTGCACTGTATCTTAGGTATACGAAACGTAACTGGCTATGAGAGAAAGAAAATGTGTGCTCGCACCTCTCTCTCTTGCCTCTACAGTAATATACGAAACGTAACTCCCTCTCTTTCTATCTTCACTAACTTATATCTCCTTCTCAACTACCGTTCGCCTCGCTTTTCGTAACGCACTCGTCACGCATTTACTAGCTTACTCCCCAAGTCAAGCGTGCTTTTTTAAGTTAAAAAGAAGTTTTACTTAAAAAATGTCATTTTCACTACGATGATATGTCATCAATAACGTCGTATTTTTCAATCTTAGCACTCTAGCTTAGGGAACGTACCCATACTACGTGACACGTTTAGGAGGGGGGGGGTCTTCAAAATGTCACGCTTGGTACAAATGAGCGGCGGGGGGCTTAAGTTTTTAATCACCGGGGGGGGGGGGGGGGTTAAAAATTGCAAAAAGTTGGTCACGTAGTATGGGTACGTTCCCTTACCGAAAACTCGCGTTCCGCCGCTGTATATTCAAATAACAAATGCTCATTCAGTTTTCTTTATATATTCACTATGATTAATTGAAAATTGTTCAAGTGACGTTAACAATATCGCCAATGAATAATTATTTGTTGTATTGTAATAATTTCCAATCCCGCCATCTTATCTTCCCTGCCAATCTGTCAACACCGCCGAGAGATAAGACAATAAGTGCATCAATAGGTCGCGGTCGGTAGGACAGTAGCACTGTAACACCCACAAACACACCCTAACCAACTTGCAGCAGCTGCAGCTGTTCGGTATCATTGGGTAATCGACACCATACGCTTCACAAACCACTGTCAATAATCACATAAGATTATGCAGGGCTGCAGCAAGGCAATTGTAAGTTTGGCATTGTCGTAAGTAAGTGGTTGGTATTTAATCTTTTTATTTTTTAAACTAACAATTCATGGTGGAATTCCATCATATATATATAATTATTATCATTACATAGTATAAAATGAAGTCATTCAAAATGCATGTGCGCATAGATCTTTTAAACTACATGCGGTTTTCACCAATAGATAGAATGATTCAAGAGGAAGGTTTATATGTATAATACACGCTTATTATAGTAGAGAAAAGCCGAGAAATTTAAATATTCAATTCAGGCCGCGGGCAGCGGGCAGCTGGCAAGCGGCTGGTGTGGATTTTATAAAGGTTGGGTAATGGCGCTGTGTTTCGTTAGCCACAGCAACGTGTGGCCGGGTTTGCTAGTCTTATATATAAAAATCTCGTGTCACAGTGTTTGTGGTCGCACTCCTCCGAATAAAAAATACCTATAACTCCAAATTTTAACCCGGTTTTTTGATCGCGATTTTCGTATTTTTGTATGAACAAAGTTACCGTCTTTTGTATTTCAAACGGAACGAAATTATTATTATTTTTTTATTTTTTTTATTTATTTTATATATTTAATAATATTATTATTCAATGTACAAAAACAGTTTATTATAAACAAGTTCTGCTTCTGCTTCGTAATTATTATTATGAGTTACAGCTGTTTCGCCCTCTGAAGGCATTATCAAACTGTGGTTGTTACCACCTACAGACGATGTATTTATGTCATTTTTAAACAGGTACTTATGATGCACTTACAAAATAAAGGACGCAAACTCAATCTGTTAGAGCATTTAGAAATTAATAAAAACTCTAATAATCAGAAAGCTATTTTAATTAATGAACAAACAAATATAATTCGCTCGCCACTTTTAGATATATTTAAACCAAGTCCAAATACCTAACTGTGCTATTAAGTAAATACATGAGTCATCGTGGGTTATCCAAGAGCATAATGATGACCATTTCAAATATCAATTGTATTATAAGGTAAATCCTGATGAATCCTCAAGGGTTTATTTTATGTACTAATTAACGACCTTCAGTCAAATTTAAACAATCAAGTAATTGGGAAACTTAACCATTAATATTTCAGTCGTTTTACTTAGAAGTTTAGGGGCACAGGTAATAAAAATAAAAATCTATTAATTTTGTCATCATAAGTACCTGTTTAGAAATGACATAAATACATCGTATGTAGGTGGTAACAACTAACAACCACAGTTTGATAATGCCTTCAGAGGGCGAAACAGCTGTAACTCATAATAATAATTACGAAGCAGAAGCAGAACTTTTTATAATAAACTGTTTTTATACATTGAATAATAATATTATTAAATATATAAAATAAATAAAAAATTAAAATGGAGTTCTACAAAATAAGCTTAATAACAATAAATAAAGAACGAAATTATTTATGTTGATGAATGGGAGATGGCGCTACGTCCGCCTCTTTGAACTTTCATCCACACATGCGCAGGACATTCACAAGAAGCGTCGCGTCATTTTGATATTTCATTCGGCAACATGTTCTCGCGTGGGCAAACCATCGAGCTTATTTGTGTTGACTAAAGACGGACTGACAAAAAATATTGTATACTCAATTGCTCTTCGAAATTCATATTGATTTTCTTTATTTCATTTTCCTACTTTAGTTGGTGTTTTTTTCGTTTTTATCGGTGGTCAGCCTCTACAGCGCTCCATTCCTATTTCTGTCATATACCATACACACTTACAAGACATTCGTTTTTTTTATTTAACAACCAAAATATTCACTAGAAATAATTTATATGGCAGAACAACGTTTGTCGGGTCAGCTAGTATATTATAATAAAACAAATATTAAACTTATTTCCACTTTAATTTATTTGACCGTAACCGGTTTCAGCTCGTCAAGCCAATTTCAGACACATACAAATTATTCTTAGCCTACGGTTTATTATTCATAACATATAGGAGGAGGAGAGGGGTGGTCTACAAGGATTTTAATTAATTATATTAATTACATTTGTCGACTGTCGAATTTCTAATTATTTTGGTTATTCCAGTAGACTAATTACCTACTGGAATTATGAAGTAGACATAGTAAACTTATAAATGCAAAGTGTTTTGGTGTTCTCTCTTTCTAAAACGGTTAATATATATATATAAAATAATATACGACGTTAACTCGGCGGCTCTTGATGTTTTGTGCCGATACAGCACTACGTGACTTGTGTGGTTGAAAAAAGTCAAATCGATGGGCCCCTTGAATTGGCCGCCCGCGTGCATCAAACGATGGGGCGCCTAAACGAACTGATGGGGCGCCCCTGTACAGAACAGCCTTTTTACGTCCAAGGGCAAATAAATTATTATGTCACACGTAGGTACTACCTTTCACTGAGTTTTACCACAGATGACCTTTATTTATACGTAGGACTTTTTTACTTGCAAGGGGGGAAAGGTGCGAGGGGAGAAGGGGGGAGGGGGTTGTTTTATTTTATTTATTTAAAGTCTAGGTGAAGGCGGTGAGTGGTGAGAGGGATGAGTTGTGAGGAAATGTACGTGAACCCCGCACAAGAGTTCCATCTGGAGCTAGTGAGACTATGGCATCCCCATTTTTTTAACATTAGCTCCACATTAGGTTCTTCAAATAATGGTTACAATTTTTTGCAAGGGTTAGTAATAAATAGACATCGGATTATATGCACTAACAAAGTGCCAAAATATGCATGCAAATACCTATGCACTAAAAAAGGCCGAAATATGCACTAAAAACTCTTGATTTCCAAAATATGCACAATGCAAAATCAAAAAACCATTTATATTTTTATATATTTTAATTAAAGACCGTACAAAAACAGCGAAATATTCTTAAAATTATGCATAGTTTTTGTGATAATATACAACTAAGTATTTTTCCAAATTTTCGAGCTCAAATTTGTGACGTTTGTCACCTAATATTAATTTGTACGCCGAAAACGATCTCTCTACGTCAACTGACGTCATTGGACAAAATTTAAAATTTGGCCGTTGCCTGTGCCGTTGATGTAGGCATTAATGTTCTTCATGTCTTCAAGACTCGGGTTTTTAAGCAAAATAGAGTCTAACTTTTTACGAATCTTTTCTGATATTGAATTAGGAAGGGCGTTGGCGAGTTCGATCATTCTTTCCAGTATTTCCATTGTTTTAAATAGAGGAAGGTTTTTTGTTTCCAATTTTTTTATGGCATCTGGTAACTTGTGGAAATGTGTTGAGATGAGGGCGATATTCTGTTTAATGGATGCGTCTTCAAATGCTAGCTTGCTTGAATGAATTGCAATGGCCTCAGAACAACTGTCAAATTGCCCAACTATTGATTTACGGCCTCAAAATTTTCAGCATAGAATAATACTGCCTTTAGCCAAGTACCCCATCGAGTAATTATGGGTTCTGGCGGCAATGCCAGATTTGGCAATTGCTCTTTATAAGACTGCACACGCGACGGTGCTTTTAAAAACATTTTTTTGTAGAGGAAATCAATTTATTAACATTCCCATACTCTTGCCGTATCTTTCTGCGAGGCGATGAGACCCGTGAGCTAAGCAGGTGATGTGTAGTAAATTGGATAAAAAGTTTGCAAGGCTTGGCCAGCTTTCACGTCAGCCACCGCGCTGGTGCCCTACTCGTCATCGTCATCTAGCTCCCTGTACGTAGATGATACCTCCCGCTATTAAACAAAATATGCACGATTTGGGAAAAAAGGCTGAAATATGCATTTACGTCGTAATTAGAGTAATCCGATGTCTAGTAATAAACAATGGTTTCATATTGTGTTAACTGTAATAATGTTAACTTAAGGGTTTCATGTACAAGTTCTAGTCGCTCAGGGATGGTATGTTAAGGCTCTGCAACCGGGATCGAAAAGAAGAAGATGAAGAGATACGAAATTACGAATGTTAGAGGATAGCGCTAACATTTACAGCGACAAAATCGATGCGAAAATTGCGAAAATGTTTAATAAAACGCGACTCGTTTAAAATAGAGAAAAAATCTCGCGGGCATTATCTTAAGAGCGTTTAACCAGCCAGCGGACGAAAATCCACATTTCGTCGAAAGTTGTTCTTACAATCGTGCAGGGCGGTTACAATGAGAAAGATTAATTATTCTCCGTACCAGCTTTTTTAAATTATAACTCAATATCGAATTTATTTCAATTCAAATTAGCTTTAATTTATACCTTCATCCAAAAATGCTGAAAGGCGTGATGATAAAACTATTAAAATAATGTACTTTTTGTAGTTATTTTTTGATTATAAGTATTTATCATTTTTCAATAATGTCTAAATTTAATAAGAATGTTAAAAAAATCTGAAATATATTATTTTGTAAGTGCGCAAATAAATACACAAACGGACCAATTTTCGCCAAGAAAACATGTACGTACATATTTTTTAATGATTTTATTGAAACTAAAATTAAAATTCTAAAACATACGTTGGCTAGATAATGTATTGATTTATTTTATTGCATGATTTTATTATTTGAAAAGGGTGTGGTATAATACAAAAACTTTTTTGAGCCTCTCTTGATGGGTTTTTTGGGTATATATTGCTGCAATGTGCTACGGCCTTTGAATTTGACCATGCTCTCGTCAATTGCTAATGTAGGTGATGGCTTGTAATTTCGATCAAAGGTGTCTGTTCAAAAGTAGATGGCGATTGTGAACCAGAAGGGCTGGAGGTGCCTGCTATAGGGTGATCAAATGTGATGAAGAAGACGCCTGGATTTGATTCCTTACACAAAACAGATGCAATTCATCTTCATCATAGTCCGAAGAGGCGCTAACTATTTATCTAACCTTTGCTAGATGCTCCTCCTGTAGCTCCTCTTTTTTATTGTCTGGGCACCTATAATAATTGTCATCATCAGAAGTTATTTCCTCTAAAAGTATTCCTTCAATATCTTCTTGGCGAAGACGTTTACATGGTGTGTATGTCGCAGGCAAATCGTAATATCAGGGAGATCATGATGCGCCTGAAGTACTTCACGATCTGCCGCCAGGCATTTCACGAAGTAGGCGCATCATGATCTGCCTGATTTTATGATCGGCCGCCGACATATCTTTCAAATTATAAAAATAAAATCAGAAAAAAATCATTTTGTATATTTACCAAAAAAATAACAAATTCTTAAATATTTCTAATTGATAATTCAACAAATGGAATACAAAAATAGTAGAATTCAAAAGAAATAGAGAAAAATTCAAATACATGCGTTTATATTTCATTGTAAATTCGGAGATCACTAAAAACAACAATTCACTGGCTTAATTTTTCAAGATCCCCCGACCACCGTATGTACGGTGTATCGTGTGACGTCATCACTCCTGAAAAATTGCTATAGAATACCGTTTTGAATACCGTTATTCGAAGCATTCTCCCTAGAAGGAGCATTACCATTTTTTTGTGCAGTATTTTTTCAATATTTTAAATAATATAGATAAACTAATAGAGATACCTCTATTTTTGATACTGAATTATTTAGGCTTAAATATTGTTTCAATAAACACAACAACTAAATCTCTATAAACAGTATGAAATAACAAATAACATGAAATGTTGTTAATACTGATGGCTTATGTCATACCTACATAATCAAAGATTTCAATACAATGACTGGTGACGCGTGACGTCAGCACTAACCATTCAGTAATACCAACTTTACAGTGTGTTTTGACGCGAGGTTTAAAAATGCACTTTTTAATAATTTTTTAAGAACTCTACGTTTAATATTATGAAATAAAACTTATATATTCAGAATCAGCGTTTATTGGTCTATATCAGGGGCGGGGAACCTTTTTAGCGTCGCGGGCCATTTGGATGTTCATACTTTAACCCCGCGGGCCGCACTCCGATTTCAGCCTCGGGGGGTAGCTTCATATAGTCTGCACCCAGAATTTTAAAACTGCAGTTTGAACATGAGAATGCTTTCCGTCAAAATGCATCAGCAGATGACATCACAACTAAATTTTTTCGTTGCATTCTGAACATGGAACTAGTTTCAATTTAGATTAAATTTGCATGCGGGGAATCAAAACTACACTCAGAACATGAAAATGGCTTTCCTCTAATTCTGGCAGCATAAAGTAAGACACTAGAATTTTATAAATGCACTTCCAACATAAGAAATGCGTCAGCAAATGAAATAACACCTGATGCGTTTTCGTTGCATTCTTAACACAGAACTGGTTTTAATTACAGATTGAATCTGTACGCGGGGAATTAAAACTTTACTTAGAACGTGAAATTGCTTTCTTCCAATACTGGCCGCGTTCATGCAACTACAAATTTATAACTGTATATTTATGCACATCACACATTTATATTTATGCACTTCTCACACGAGAATGGTTTCTTACGAAACACGTTAGCGAGATAAAACGCACCTAAAACTTTTTCGTTACATTCTTAACACAGAAATGGTTTTAATTATAAAGTGAGTTTGCACGCGGGGTATTAAAACTCCACTCAGAACATGAAAATGGCTTTCCTCCAATTCTTGCAGCACAATGAGTTTACAAAAATGGCTTTTCTCTAATACTGGAAGCAAAAAAGTAACTAGAATTTTAAAAGTGCCCTTCGAAAACGAGAACGGGTTTCTACGAAATGCGTAAGCAGACGAAACCACACATGGAATTTTTTCATTGAATTTTTTCACTTATTGTTTTCATTGCATTTGCACACAAAACTGTTTTTTTCCATCAGAGCGAATTGGATTGTGAGTTCCCAGTTTTAATTTATACTGCACCTAAAACAACAAAATGGTTTTACCTTCGAAATGCGTTACGGTTAGCAGATGAATCCGAAACAGGAATTTGCATTGTGAACACAAGATTGGTTTTACCTTTAGAAAGATTCTGCATAGGAGTCCACTATTCAACCAGCTTAAATTAAGTTGTACTCTGATTAGGTTAATGGGTTTTATACATTTTTTAGATTAAACTTTTTCATTTTTTACAATAAACTAATTACAATAAATTAAATCTAGTGATTTTTTATGCCAGAAGTGTGGCAATTATTATGGCAATAATGTTTGTATTATAAACATAATGTTAAGGGGCGTGCTTGACTTAATATAACCAGTGATGAAGATTGTTATATCTAGCTTTTAGTTCATCATCGCTTTGTAATTGAATAATTTCGTGCTGCAGATTATAAGGCACATTCGATGGTTCGACGTTGAACGGTGTGGCAAGTGTGTTCAATCCGTTTGCTCTCTTTTCACGTCCTTAAATCGTTCATTAAATGCCTTACTTAATTTCGCGCACTCACCAGCGTATTCAAACGATGTAGAAGGCTTTTATCCATGCAGTGTTGGAAAATGCCTTGTGTTATTCATTTCGAGTTACTTTCCATAGCCTTAATTTAGTTTCAAATGATTTCACGTTTCAATAAAAAATTAAAATAAAAGTAAGATGGGAGGTTTTATCCCGTTTTCATTGGTATCCAAATAACTTGCTAGTGACAATTTTGTAATAATGTCTTAAAAATGCATCTGAAACACCGTGAAGAACCCATCCCGTTCTGTGTAATTTTTTGTGGTTCTTTCAGCAGGCCGCACCAAAAGTGCCCGTTTAACAATAACAATAACAAATTAAAATAAAAGTAAGATGGGAGGTTTTATCACGTTTTTATTGGTATCTAAATAACTTGCTAGTAACAATTTTGTAATAACGTCTTAAAAATGCATCTGAAACACCGTGAAGAACCCATCCCGTTCTGTGTAATTTTTTGTGGTTCTTTCAGCAGGCCGCACCAAAAGTGCCGGCGGGCCGCACCAAAAGGCCTCGCGGGCCGCATGCACCCCGCGGGCCGCAGGTTCCCCACCCCTGGTCTATATGAACATATTTTTTTAAAGCCATAACATTTTTCACTGGAGTTCCTTATTAAATAAAACACACGAAATTATGACTCGCAAAAATTAATTAAACTTCGAACACAAAACTAAATACGCATAAATTATGTAGTACCACCTACCTATGATTATAATTTTGGCAAAACCTTTGCATTTATTTTTATTTTTAACTTTATGAGTAAAAACCATAAATTGTAATATTTAATTAAATTAATACAATATTAGCGAAACTCAATATTCAGATTTGGTCACTACACGGTGGTTCTTAGAAAATTTACCACTCTACATAGAAGATTGAAATATTGCGTTGTTCATTAATCTACGAGGCATGTTCAGAAAGTAAGTATACTGTGATCATAGCGGGGTGAGGTTTTTTTGTTTTTTTGAGGTTTGGCAACACTGAGTGGTAGAGAGGGTTCTCCTGACCCTGTCGCAGGAACATAGTATGTAAACTCACGTTGTAGTGTGCAGTTGCGTGAAAGTTGTGGTTAAAAAATTCCGCCAAGTGCTGTGATCCGCTTCTTACTTGCGGAAGGAATAACACCTACAAGAAAAAAGGTGAGGATTTTCTGAGCTCTGTTGTCACTGGAGATAACACGTGGGTGACTTATTACACACCTGAGAAAAATATCGATTTTGTTAAAATTATATTAAGGTTGATAATCGGTAAATTATTAACATATATATATTTTTTAAATATTTATATTGAGGGATCAGTAGGATTTATAGGTTCAATTAGGAATTCCACAGAGCCGAACCCTCTGATAAGAAAATATCTGGAGTCGGTGAATTATTTTCCCATTTGGTCTCTGGTAGGTTGACATGTTGTTCTTGTATTGTTTTGTATTTATAATACTTATATAGTGCAATTGCATAGCGTGGATTGACTAGATGATCATTTGGGAAGTGTGTGAAAGGGTTTAGTTTTTCCTGTGGGGAAAATTTAACCCGGACATTTAAATCTGGTGCGTATAATTATAATTTTATTAAATAAGCTGATAAAATTACTGAAATCGTAAAGTTGAGTTACGCTATTAATTGAGTTGCCAACCAGTTTTCGGTTTCTCCACGAGCGGATGGACGAACTTTCTGAATATGCCTGTATGATGTTTGTGTGTATTTGTATGTTTCATTTTTACTCATTATCGCACCAACGGAATGAGATACAGGGTCAAATTTAAGTCAACATTATATAATTTATTACTTTTACAATGTGGTAGTATAGAGGCCGCATAAGTTTACTATTTTTACTTTTACAATGTGGTAGTATAGAGGCCGCATAAGGTTACTATTTTTCCTTTATAATGTGGTAGTATAGAGGCCGCATAAGGTTACTATTTTTACTTTTACAATGTGGTAGTATAGAGGCCACATAAGGTTACTATTTTTACTTTTACAATGTGGTAGTATAGAGGCCGCATAAGGTTACTATTTTTACTTTTACAATGTGGTAGTATAGAGGACGCGTAAGGATACGATTTTTACTTTTACAATGTGGTAGCACAGAGCAGTGGCGTAGCTAGCATGGGTGGCACCCGGGGCGGAAAACGCGGTGTCACCCCCCCCCCCTCATAATTTTTTTTTTTTGAGAAATTCAAAACACAAATTTTGACTTCCTAAAATATAAAAAACATTTCTAGCTAGTCAAATATGTAAAAAAAAATTGTTATCCTCAAAATTAAAAACACTAACAGAATAACAGCTTTTTCAACAATCGATAGGTGATAATTTCCTTCGCGAGTTCCCGTCAATCACAATGTGCGAAAGAAATGAGAATGACACAGGGGAAAAGCGAGGAATATTTCACGGGAATCCTCAATAAATCAATAGTAAGAGCTAGGAACGAAAATAAAATAACAGAATTTTTGGGGAATGTTGACCGACCGAGCCATATAGCTACAAATAACAGAGTTCCGTGTGGAGTCTTCAATTCTTATATGCTGCAAAAATCTGAAAAAAAATAATTTGCTATCATGAGAACATAATAACCAATACTTAGGTTAAGACCAGTTTTGTGTTCAGAGTGTAACGACAAAATTTCAATCGTGAAATAATAAAGGGGGCGTTCAAGTATAACGTAACGCAATTTTTGAACATTTTTGACCCTCTCTCCCCCATGCAACGCGCCGTAACATTTTTCTGCACCTCCCTCCCCCTAAACGTTAAGTAACACTTAAGTGACTATTTTTAACTAAAAGTCTCAATTAAATTGCGCAAAGTACTGGAAAGTCACTTAAATACCTTTTTCTTGTTTTAATCGCGTTTCCGGTAAAAATAAAACCAGAGATTTCAAACTCGCAATAGGTCCATGCGTATATTGTTTATTTTATTGTTTTAAATTGTAATTCATAAACAAATTAAGAAAATATTATTATTTTTATCGGCCTTTCATTCCTTCCGGATCTCCACAATTTAATACTGTCTTACCTTTAATACACCTACATGGTTTTACAACACATTCGTTTTACATTAGCTACACTGAGGAGGCCCTGAAGAAAGTAATTTTACAAAGGTTTCCATATGGAGCAACACTTTACTCCACTATGATTCATAAGCTTACTCAGAGGGGAGTAAAACCTTTTTCACGATCTGAATGCATACAAGTCCTCAAAACGAAGATTTAAAAGTCCACAGTATGATTCATAGAAGAGAAAAACCTTTTTCATGTCCTGATTGTAACTATTCGTGTTCACAAAAGGGATACATAAGAAGTCAGTTGCTGACTCAGTGTGGAGAAAAACCTTTTTCATGTTCCAACTGCAACTATTCATGTACTATGAAGAGAAATCTAAAAATCACACGTTTATCGACAGTGGAAAAAAACCTATTTCATGTCCTGACTGCAACTATTCTTATTCTCGAAAAAATAACTAAAACGGCACTTGCTAACTCACATTGATGAAAAACCTTTTTCTTGTCCCGACTGTAACTATTCATGCGCTACAAAACGATAACTAAAAATTCACACCTACCTGCCTTGTTTTTCAAACTGGTCTTTAAGCACTATTAAACACGCTAACACAATAATAACTTCTTCACTAATTCACGTCAGTCCATAGATAACAATTCACTTCACGAGTCTACGTTAATCACAATTTGACGACCTCCGTAGTCCAGTGGGTAAGACTCTTGACTCACAATCCGGAGGTCGCGGGTTCGAACCCGGCATGCGCAAATAAATTTTATTTGATTAATTTGTGTTATTTCACAATTAATTTATAGTGTATTTGCGGCATGTTCCAGAGTGGAAGATACTATCAGTATCGCCCTGGTGTAAGACCACCATTCAGAATTGAAACGTTGCTTGAAAATGGCTTTAGCCGTGTTTAGTGACCAGATCTGAATAGCCAGGTACTTCCCAACCTTCCTCTTCCCCACCTCCTTCCCCTCCCCACTACCTTCAGCCTCACAACATACCTCAATTGGGGATGCCATAGTCTCACTGGCTCCAGACGGGAGCAGTTGAGATTCTTGTGCGGTATTCACTGTAAAAATATATATATATATATATATATATATATTTATACGAACGAAATTAGAATGACACAAGGAATATTTCAGGGAAATCCTCGACTGAGCTAGAAACAAAAAAAAACATTTTTCGGGAATCCCCGACCAACCAAGCCATAGAGCAAAATAACAGTCAGTGTCAACGTCTAAAATATTTTTTACGGCAATTTTGCACTTTCGTAAGTTTTTTCTCCACGTTCGAGTGTCACCCCCTCCTCGGGTGGCACCCGGGGCGGTCCGCCCCCCCCCCCCGCCCCCCCCTCGCTACGCTACTGGCACAGAGGCCGCATAAGGTTACTATTTTTACTTTTACAATGTGGTAGTATAGAGGCCGCATAAGGTTACTATTATATTTAAAAAAATGAAACATACTGAGATGAAACGAAACATAAAAGAAGCGTACACGCCGGGATATGTTCAAACATTGGGCCTGATGTTTTTTTGTTTTAAAATGTTCTATGATGTTTCAAACAACCTACTCGTAGTTTATTTAAAAAAAAATCGAGTGTAGTTCACACGCGGTAGATGTCATTCACACAATGAGCTTTGAAAAATGAGCTCATAATCAAAGCGGCCAATGCGGTACTGTACGTAGGTAAGGTTTTATTCTAACTCATTCTCTCGAGGGCTAAATCCTACAGATGTATGTGTGTTGTCTCTTTTTAGTGTCCTTTCCGTTTCATTGAATTTCAAATCAAGAATTGAAAGAATGCTAAAGAAGTTTCACTTGAAAAACTGTATATTTTTTAAAATAGTATAGGTGTACCTTATTAATTCAGTGTTTTTTTTAAATGGTAAGATTAAAAAAATACACCTGGTGCTAAAGGACGTACTTGACTTGCTTTTAGGGGAAGGATTGACCGGTTTTTTTCGAACAAAATTTAATTTTGGATTTCATGTCAAAAACTTAACCGAAAAAAAAAATTATTTTTTAATCAACAGGTACCTATAACAAATATTTAGTACGGATATGTGTTACTTTATTTATTAAGATAACAAATTTTTAAATATCGGCCATTAAATAAGGGGATTTTTCATGATTTTAGAGCCCACGGCAAATATTGTGAGTGAATGCAAATTATTATTATGTATTATTATGTACCAGAAATTTGGTACACCTTTAATTAAAAAAAATAATTGTTCAGTTTAATTGGGTATTTTGGCCTCAAATACGAAATTAATTTTTATACGAAGAAGTCCGCCAGCTTTTCCCCCTCTAGTAATTTAATGAACTTTTTATGTTTTTTTTATTTATTTTTCTTCAAAACCTAAGAAATAAATTCTTCCATGTGTCATCAATCAGCCCAATCCATCACTCCGAACCCAACTATCCAATTCCCACAGATTTTTTTTATGTTTTAAGTTAAAAAAAATTTAAAAATGTCACCAGAGACCAAAATTTCATTTACGAGTACATTTTAGACTCCAAATAATGTACGGAATAAATAACTGGTAAAAAAAGTTCGTCCCTACCCTGTCTATAATTTATACCCTATATATATTTTATTTGTTTTGTTTTCTGGTAATGATTTAAAAAAAATACTGACATTAAAAATTTGAATTGAATACGATACACAAACTAATGGGAGTACCGTATATAGTATCGGCCTATCAACATGTTTTTACAACAAAGAGCAATTACGTTGTGACGTCAAACGTATTAACCTTTCACCAGGGATTAGTTACCACAGATGCCCTTCTTAGGGCATAATTTATTTAAATGTATAATTTATAATTTTGTTTAATCTTATTGTTTATATGTATTTAAATAATCTCTAACCGTTTACGCAGTGGCAAGCAGCGATCAAGGTACATAAACGTTCATACATACATCACAAATCTCCAAATGTTAATTATTATTACTTTTATCTAAATAGTTCAATCGTTTTGATGACGACCAAACATCGACTATTTTTTCTTCTTTTAGTGATCTTTGGGGTAAAGAAATGTCACTGATTATATAATCTTTTAAAATGGATCGCTGAATGCACCAAATTGGATAATTCTTTTTTTTTGTGTGTTCATTATTGTCAGGACAAGGTTTTTATAAAACTTCCGGTGAGCTCTGGCATTATGAAATTTGTATAAAAAAATTGCTATTGGTGGCACGCGAGGTTTTAAACTGAATGTATGGAAAGCGGGAGGGAGGGAGGGGGAGGGGAACCTGGGAGGGGGGAGGGGGACCTGAGAGGGGGGAGGGGAACTTGGGAGGGGGTTCGCGGGACGGGGGAAGGGGGGGGAGTGGAGTGGGGAGCGGGAAGGTGGAGGTGACGGAGTGGGAACGCGAGAGGTGAAAAGGACGCAGGAGAAGGGGAGGCGGAAGGGGAACGGGACGAATGGGAAAGGACACTCAGGGAGAAACAATTTCTTTATTAAATGGCATAGCAACGCATGCCGGGAACCAGCTAGTTTTTAATAAAATAAGAAATGCAGCATGTTTAATACAAAGCATCAAAACTATTTTATTATGTACACCATTAAAACATAATATTATCATAATTCTTTCTTATCAGCAACATTACTGTTCAAAGTATTATCTGAAAGTTTCCTCCCCTTGGCCTTGTGTTTTTCATCTTCCAGCAGCAAGTTGTTCAGTTGAATGAATGGAGCCTCAAACAGAATGGAGAAAGCGAAAGCAATGATGAAACACAGCGATATATAACCCAGCCCGTGCAGAAACTAGAAACAATAAAATTAAAATAATAATATTAGCCTGCGACGGGTTGTGCGATGATTGTAGAAATGCTAACATTATAGAAAGACCACTATTGATTATGGTATTTTCTCTGTAGCTCGGTAAAAAGAAAAGAAGAGCTAAGTATCCAGACAAAGTTATCAATGTCCCACTCAACCTTTACATGCATATGGTCAATAAATATTGGTGATGAACAAGAGGGTTCCGGAGTCCAAGCTACCTAAATAATTCATAGAAAGGGAACGGGGCGTTTCTCCAGGCACAACAGAATGGTGACTGTTTCGTGATGGCTGTTGTTCTTGGTGGGTTTGTTTTGTTTCCCACCAATGACAGAGCTAGGCATCAAATATTATGTTTGAATCTGCACAAAAGTGTTGCCGCCGTCCGATATCAGTGTTTGAGAACCTATTGGCTGTTACTATTACGTACGTACAGACAGGCGGCTTGCTTAGCGCCTAGAGCCTAGTCAGCCTAGTGGCCTGCATTCTGGCTACTGGCAAAGATATAGTAGATCGCTAGGTACCTTGGTCATTTTCGGCACGTTGACGAGATGTCACTTTCAAAAATAGCTCTAAATCTGCTTCTTAAGAAAATTCATCTTTATCTACCATTTCACGGCCTTATCCATCATGTTGGGTTAATGACATAAGTAAGTCACGGTCAAGTTTAATGTTCTGTATAAACAATTGCGCAATTTTGACGAAAAATTTTACGAATATTTTCGCATGTCCAGAGAAACATTTGATCTACTTCTAAGTAAGATTTACTTCTCAGTACAAACCACGAACCAACGACCGACCCCGGAAGGTGAAATATATGAAAGGTGAAATTTGAAAAAGGTGCTTTTTGGAAGGTGAAATATATATAATAAAATAAAGATAAGAAAAAAAGCGGTCGTTCCGTCGCGGACGATCGGTCGCTCCGTGGCGGACCGCTCGCTCTCAAAACCTGGGATGTTTTTTAAAGTAAAGATAACATACACAATCCCGCTAGACAAACCATTCAAAAACGTAGGCTGTTTTTTAAAGTAAAGATAACATACACAATCCCGCTAGACAAACCATTTAAAAACGTAGGCTGTTTTTTAAAGTAAAGATAACATACACAAGCCCGCTAGAAAAATTTCATAATTACGCGTTTCGTCATGTATCCCACGAAGTCGGCTACAATCGTATCTAGCTGTTGTTTGTATCAGGTCAGGGATACCAACATATCAGTGACAAAATGGCGGGCAAGTTGTCGTAGTTGACGTATGCTTTGCGGTGAAAAACAGTTCAAAAATCGTTGAAAAAAAAATTTTTTTTTTAAGTTCAAAAATTTTTTCTGTTGCTTTCCGCACTTTTTTTCACCTTCCAAATTAAAGTGCCCAACTTAAAACGCGGTAAAAACATGGTTTTTGGCAAAAAACTAACATTGGCAGGATCTGCATTCCTCCCCAACACAGCTTAACACACTAAAAATAAATAACGGAAATACTGCCGTGAAAATCTATGACGTATTTAATTTCATATCATCCACAATGTTATTCAAATTTACAACAATAGGACTCTATTTTTTATCAGGCGTGTGCAATTCTCAAACAGTAATATTGTAAATATATATTTCTAACGGTATGTTTATCTTAA
This sequence comes from Limnephilus marmoratus, assembly GCA_917880885.1. NCBI lineage: Eukaryota > Metazoa > Arthropoda > Insecta > Trichoptera > Limnephilidae > Limnephilus > Limnephilus marmoratus. The sequence goes on along the minus strand of OU862930.1, from coordinate 13,121,468 downwards.
ATTAATGAGTTTGAAATAACGAGTGGACGTTTGTTAATTATTGGGAACTATGCTATTCTAAAATATAGCGAATCAATGACTTTACAATAATTGAAATCATTTTAAACTAGTAAATTGATGTGATTTTCTTAAAGGAGGAAGTGCAACATTGCATAGCACCCCAAAAATAAAACGAAAAAAAAAGAAAAACGTTGTGGATGATTAATTGAATTGCATTATAATTTGAACAAATGTACATTTATAGTCGTTGTTCATTTGTTTTTCATCACATGTTTGGTTCTGATGTTGGTATTGGAGGTATAGAGGTTAAAAGACTTATGCATAAAACAAAGTTCCCAGGCAAAGTTGGAAGCTGGATCTGCATTCTGCAATGGACGCATTTATTAATTTATTTGCTTTTGTTATAAATAATACACCAGTATAAAGAAGCTTTGACTGTCCAATTAGGAAGGTCTCCCGTTCTAGGACAGACAAATTGACAGAAACATTTTGATAGGCGTAAATTTTATTTACAAATGACCGATTTATATTGGGACACAAATCAAAAAATCATCGCCAATAAACTTTATCTTACTGAAGCTCAGGCAAAAATATTTAATTATTTGTAATTAACGGCACAACATCCTTTACGTACATGTTTTTTTTTACAATATAGAAAAAGAAAGAAATGTGAAATTATCAGATTACTTGTAAGTAAACCAAAAGAAAAATAATACACATTAATACAAAGTTAATGAAAGCAGAGAAGAAGAAACAAACAGAAAAAACCTGTTATACAGTGACCTTGTTTAAATATGTACTGCTAAATTGTTTAATTAGTACAGCTTTATACTTCAGTAGAGGCATACAAAAATTATCAGAAACATTAGCATAAAAGGTTTCCAAAAACGTTTAAAGTGTTTTCCAATCGTACTCTAAAGAACTTAATCAGCCACTACAATAAAACTAAATCTGAAAGAAGCTTCGTAAGCAAAATATTTTACACTGCAAAAGCTAAAAGTATACAAAAGACTCTCAATTAATTTGTTTCAGCAAGAAAAGTGGTAGAACCATCAGATAAGACTCCAGATACTAATATCTACAGCCTGTATGTCGGACGAATATCTACAGCTCATATGTTGAACTAATATCTACGAACTTCAGAGTGTTGACTAATATCTACAGAGCGTAGGTTGAACTAATATCTACAGAGCGTAGGTTGGATTAATCAGCTAAATGTGTCCAATAGTCCGATATTAGGGATTTTTACATACATACTTACATAAATTAAGTTTTTTAAACTGCATACGCAATATTACGTTATTCCAATATGCTATAAATAATTGCAAATCCAACCTCTGCCAGTGCTGTAGATATTCGTCAACACTTTGGTTCTCATAGATATTAGTAGACGCCTCCGCTACCATGCTACTGTAGTAGCCCCGAGGGAGACAGGACTCAGATGGGAACCCGAATAGGACAAGGGGAGAAGATATATTATGTAGGTACTTATTCTGTCGATAATAAACGTATTGAAGCTTACCCCAAGAGGCACTCCAAACTCCCACGCACTGTCTGAATAGCTGACGATGACCTTCATGACCATGGGGTTGATGAGGTATACACAGTACGAGGCTCTGCCCAGAGGAATCCAGACGCTGTGAGACAGGAAACTGTTTACAAAACCTGAAAATACACAATTGAATCAGAAATGAAAACTAAACTAACCATTACTAAGTCAGGTACGCATCATAGGTCGTGCATAAGTCTGTATTATCGTGAAGGCTTACGGGTCCGAGTGTTTAAGCCGTTTTTCCCTTAGGGGTAGGCTCGGGGAGACTGCACAACTTTATCTTGACACACATTCCTTGTTTCATTCAAATTTACACATATTCTACTGTTATTCTGACTCTTAACATGGCCCAACCAAAATATTTTACTTGTTTGTGCCATATCTTCCTCAGGCATCCCCGAAGTACTCTACCATTCACTTCCACGTCATATGTTCTCGTTATACTCCTGTCTACGTTCATTCACTCTATGTGCCCAAACTTCTTCGATGGCGCTACAGCCCATATCGAGCTTTGGCCTCCTGCAACAGTCGCCTCCAACTCCTCCTGTCCTCAGCGGCTGACTTCCAATTTGGTATCTTGAGAAGCTGTGCTGCATCCCTCTTACTTCGTCTTCTCACCTCAGTCTGGGTCTTCCCACTTTTCTCTTTCCACCTGGGTGTCCAGTCAAAATTCTTTTTGGGACCAGTGTATCCGGCATTCTCTGTACATGCCCAGCCCATCTCAGCCTGAGGAGTCTCATATGTGTTGAGATGCTAGGTGCCTTATATATATCATACAATTCTGTATTGTGCCGGATGCGCCACTGTTCACCCTCTTTCACGGGTCCACATATTCTTCTCAGCACTTTTCTTTCAAAAGTATCCAGCATTTCAGCCATCTTTACCGTCAGTGTCAGCGCCTCACATCCATATGCCGATACAGTTCTAACAATGGTCTTATATATGGTTATGTGCCCAAACTACCCGTCCATTTCTTAATCTTTCTAATTACGGTTACAACATCCTTCTTGCATTCTTAGCAAATATCTACATTTTTAACGTGGTTTTACCACGCATGGATCTCATTTCTACCTACATTCAGCATTCAGCCTACTTTCATCCATCTTCCTCCAGTTCTATACATCGCTACCATAATTGTGTATACGTATACGCTTCTTTTGACATATTTTTTCCATCGGAGCCAACGTAATGGAGTAATGGAGTTTCTTGTTTTTACCCTTCTTTCGGTACCTTTCTAAATGATTGAAGATACTCACCACCGTTCCCGGAGAGACAGGCCAGTATGAGCCACACGGTGCTGAAGGCCCAGGCAGTCCTACTGAAGGCCATGTACAGCACACTGGATAGCAAGCTCATGTCCCTGTCAGCAAAGCCAAACATGATCCATGTCCCTAGTACCACTCCGGCAACCCAGAATAGAGCCACTCCTGTCTGCAATGGAGCCATGTTAATGTTAGTTTTCCACAGCACATTACAATCAACTACCATTGGTGCCATCCTAGTAATAGATAGAGATGGGTAAGTTCGGCATTTTACCGGAGGCCTCCGAGATGTGCTTCCTTTTAAAACTCGAGTTCTTGGAGTAGGTCACGGCAGCCACTCCCGACTCGCGAGTGGCTCGGACCAAGACCCACAGGTTCGACCGGAGACAGACCTCGGAGCAATTTGGGAGGCGGGTATGGGTACCGCCGCCCCAGGAACCATTTATTGGATAACCAACATCTCTGCCATAGGTCACCCCAAGAGGTTCGCTACGTTTGGTGACTTGGCAGGGGTGCCCGGGTTCATGCGGGTGAGGTTTGTCCAGGTCTTGGCGGCCGATGTGTCTACTCACCTGCTGCATGGTGGATAGGATCGAGAGAGACTGGTTGAGGGAGGTCTTTTATCCTCTCCAGGCCAGAATCTCTCGATTCATCGCCTTGCACTAATTGGAGGGATGGATTCATACGTCCGTCACTCCTGGACTCACTGACCCCCAGTTTCTTACCCATCCCTCGTACCTTTTTCCTTCCCAGAACTTCCTCTCCTTCCTTTCCTTAAAACGACCCTCCACACAGCATCTCCTAAGATGACATAGGCCCTGAGGAAAATTATTTTCCTCAGAGCCTCGCCTCCTGTGTGGAGCTAATGTAAAAAAAAAAAGAAACTCGAACCAGGGACCAGGGACCTGCTCCCGACTCGCGAGTGGCTTGGACCGCCGAGTTCCGGGTTTGGGTCTGAGTACTGGACCGGGTTCTCTGTGAGTAGTCGATTTTAAAAAGGAGTGGGAGTAGGATCCGCTTTGCGCGAAGAACTCGAGTTCAAGAGCCCACTCCAGCTGAACCTACACATCGCTAGCAATAGCCATATTTAGGAAAGACCTGCATTCCTGGTGTTTGCGTTCAACAGTTTCACCAAGTTAAAGTCACTGAGCAAACTTGTGAATGTACACGAGTTAAAAAACATAAATATAGTAGAAATTGTATAGTGATAACCTTTCTTCCAAATATCCCCAAAACATCACAGAATTATTTTGAGTATTAAAATATATTTTAATCAAAGGTAGATAAATAAAATGATTACAATTAGAGAGTTTTTTATTACCTGTCTTTCAATAAGCTATCAAAAAGCGAAATAGTAAAATAACTTCCCCGTAAGACGGAAAAATTATTATTACAAAATTTATGAAATGCACTGCACTGCACACTGTGTAGATGACTTTTGGCTTGTTTGCACTTGGCAAGTAGTTTAGCCGAAAAGCGTTTGCATTACAGTCGAGTAGATTACATTAAGGAGCGGCGAGTTGCAAGTTAACATACTGCAATGCAATAAAGTAGAGTCTGTCAAATAAGAGTGGAAAAAATAAATACTGGAACTACGAAATTTGTAGACTGGCAACACCAATTTACCTGTCATATATTATTTCAAAGTGCAATGACACTGATGATACAAAACACTGTATACACATTTAAAATTACTTTATTGTTTAAAAAAAAATCGAAGAAGCACTGTTGTTAAGTTAACTTAATGACATAGATTTACAAAGTGATTGGCTCTCATTTAAATTAACATAAATTTGAATTTAATAGTAGGCAGAAAGGAAGAATCATTAACGGTGAGTTTAGTTACACTACTTTTAGATCTGAAAGAGTTAAATATATTCAGATCTAAAATTAGAGACATGATCTGAAGCCTGGACAACGCTGGTAAAAGTACTTAAGATAATATTAAATAAATGTGAGCAGTGAACAATTTCTAAATTGTGCTGTATATTTTATTACAATATCGTTATTCTTCATTACGTTAACACACAATTGCAATGGTATAAAAACAATATACTTATATGCAATTCTAATTTTGAGGTCAGTTGAATGAAAAAAATTTTTTTCGCTTTTACGCCTTTTTAATTTTGAATAAAAATGTTGGTTACACAGCTTTGGATTATAACCATGATTATATTTTTAGTATTGCCACTTGTACAACAGTGGCGCCCTCCTATGTTTTCTACTCTTATTTGACAGACTGTAAGCTTATTTTAGAAGAGGTGGCAGAATAAAATAGTGAGATGAAAATAAATAAACTACGGACACGAAAAGAGATTAATATCACCAAAAATAAAGAATTTCAGAATAGCATCTTCGCTTCAATGGGACGACATATCCGCGTCCACTAATGAACTCTGCTAAAACGATAGGTTCGCGGGTGTCAGTGGGGGGTGGGGGGCGCTTCTCGCCCGAAAAACTACTAAAGACTCTACTAAAGAGCTGACTAAACTACTCTACTTAAATTGTGATGTTCGGATGCGTTTAGTTACTAATATACTCGCTACTCGACTAAACTACTTGCCCAGTGCCAACGGGTCTTTACTGCGAATGCCGACTTAAACACACACACACGGATGCAGCAGTTACTATTGTGGTGTATGTATTTGTTTTTCGGACGATTTCCCCGCCCCAGGCTCCCGCTGCCCGCTGGTTCACAAAGGTGTAAATGAGACACTAACAAAAAACGTTAGTTAAATGTACTTTGAAAATGTGGTTGATTTATTTCAGATTTTAACGCAAATCAAACCATTTTTAGCAAAGATTCAAATTTTATTGTATATTTCTTTATATGCGGCATGCGTATGAGAGATTTTTTTTCAAAAGTAGCATTCATGTAGTCACAAAAAATTGCCAATGTTGCCTCCTAAATTCATGGATAAATCGTCATCTTTTGAGGCCTATATTTTATAATTTAAAACAAAAATCAAAAATCGGATTCATATCCGTACCTACTTTATACGTGCCATACATACCCTGTGATTAAAAAAATCGGTTTAAGCCGCCGCTACCCGAATTTCCACGGCTTTCTTACATATCTCCCTTTGAATTTTTTAAGCTCTTTAAAAATATATACGTTATTTTTGAAGATAATATCTATACATTCTCCATGCCGAAACCCAAATTGTATGAAATTCCCTCGATAGAAAAAAATCGCAAAGTATGCTCCGAAAATTATTATAAACGCGTTTGTTTCAGCTATTTTACAAGTTATATGGATGAAAAAAATCACAGTGTTTCTTTAAATGCTGTTTTAGATAGCCCCTAAGAGACTTTTGCTCTATTTTTTATTTTTATTATTTTATTTTATTTATTTATTTAACGCCCAAATGGCTTTTACATTTTGGTAGTACAAATAATTCATGACAGGTTATTTTTAAACATAAACAGAAATAATAAAAATAAAATTAGATAAAAAGCACACAAGTCATAAAAGTACAAAAATATAGCAATTTCATAGGTTTTCAGAAAAACAGATATGTTTAGGAATAGTTTTGGAATAAGTTTTTTAAAAAATCAACAAAATTCGCCAAGTTTATGTTAAATATGTCAATATCACGTAAGTACTGATTTCCCATAGTGTGAAATCGTTGTATCGGAGAGTGGGCAATGTAGTTTCGTTAAATGAGTCGTGTTTTATTAAACATTTTCACAATTTTCGCTTCAATTTTCTCGTTTTAAATATTAGCGCGCTCTCTCCAACATTCGTAATTACATATCTCTCCATCTTCTTCTTTTTGAGCGGGGATACGGCGCCTTAATTTGGTATTTTAGCTGTAAGTAAATCCAAAACTAAATTTCGTATGAAACAGGCGGCGCAGCCGTTCCTCTTGAGCTTAACGAGGGTGGTGTTGGCTCATCCAGCCGCCTAAAATCTCCCTCCCTCCCTCCCTCCCAGGGGCGCTTGCGAGGGAGAGGGAGAGGGATGAGAATGAATTTCAAACCGCAAGAACCGATTCCAATATAAACCAAATATCGATAATTTCTAACTTGAATAGCCCATATAAGAAGGTAGAAAAAAGCTGAAATATGCATTAATTACGAAAAAGGATCAAATATGCGGACTATGGTTATGGCTCCGTACTTTTTTGACAGCCTTTTGAGGCGTAGAAAAAAAACAACTACTTTAACACTGAATTACATTACTGAATTAACTAAATTTACGCCTTAAACACTAAAAAATCCCTTATCCCACTATAACTATTGTCGAGTTTTGTCCTTCGTTGAACTTTTAAATATTGTGTCATAGAATTTAGTCCATACAGATCTTGGAAATTTCCGCCATCCTGGATCACCAGGATGGCGCAATGACCGACGGCTGCCTATCAAGGCCGCCGTCGGTCATCAACCCAGTGAATTCGTTATCGGCATATTGGTGGACATTGACTTGAGTTACATTAATAAGGTACATTTCCTCATAAACATGGCAAATGGCATATTTATGAGGAAATTTACGATACCTGTTTATACCCTCACTTCCAAAAAAGTCCCAAATATGCGCAAACGGCCAACAAGTTTGAAAAAACATAATTTAAAAGCAAATATAGTCCAGTCAATGAACGCTCTAAAAGGAGGTGTAGAGTGCGTGAGCAGGGACCTAAGCGATTCCTTGAGAAACTTGTGCTTAGGGTGTGAACATACTAAAAGTCCCGACGTCTAGGTGGTGAGCTAGGGGGGGAGGAGGGGGGGAAGGTCCGAATTTTCGGGTTTCCGCTTGTATCTCAAAAACGGTGCGTCGCATTTCAGTCAGTCAAATTATTTATAACTTTTATTCTTTGTGTAATTTTCTAAATCCCAGCCGTTTTTGAGTTACACGCTCCAGAAATGTAGATATTTTCGAAAAAAATCATTTACCTCACATTTTTCATCCAACATTTCTTCATATCGCTCAGCATATCTATTGATATTCGCTCAGCACCGAACGAGTACAGTCGCGTTATTTTGTAAGAAGTAAAACAATAAATATAGTTGACGACCTCCGTAGTCCAGTGGGTAAGACTCTTGACTCACAATCCGGAGGTCGCGGGTTCGAACCCGGCATGCGCAAATAAATTTTATTTGATTAATTTGTGTTATTTCACAATTAATTCATTTAAAATAATATATAGTATATTTGCGGCATGTTCCAGAGTGGAAGATACTATCAGTATCGCCCTGGTGTAAGACCACCATTCAGAATTGAAACGTTGCTTGAAAATGGCTTTAGCCGTGTTTGGTGACCAGATCTGAATAGCCAGGTATTTTCCAACCTTCCTCTTCCCCACCTCCTTCCCCTCCCCACTACCCTCAGCCTCACAACATACCCCAATTGGGGATGCCAAAGTCTCACTGGCTCTAGACGGGAGTAGTTGAGATTCTTGTGCGGTATTCACTGTAAAAAAAAAAGTTACTTACATTAATAACTCGCCCACCTGGGCGATTCCATTCATTTAATATGGAAACCGAAGAAATTTTTAAAAATATTAAAGACTTAGTTAATAAGATCACTTCAGTGAACGACTCAAAAATAAAATTAGCACTGGAACAAAATATTGTATCACTGGAAGAAAAAAATCAACACGAACTAATTAGTCTACAAAAGAAAATCATAGAATTACAAGAAATTAATGTTAAAAATAATCATCACTACACACAGAAACTTGAAGAAATCCATCAAAATAACCCAAAATCATACGCAAGTGCACTAAGTAACAATGAAAACTTCGCAGAAACTTCATATAATGCAGAACAGAAGTACGCCATTTTAATTACCTCATAAAACACCTTGAAGGCCGAGGACATAAAAATAAAAATTCAAAAAAATATTAATTTAACAAAAATAAAAGTTGGAGTAAATGTAGTAAAAAAGATCGGAGAACAAAAATTAGTGATTTCTTACCAAAAAAAGAAGATGCAGAAAAATTAACCGAAGACATAAATAAAGTAATTGGAAAGGAAGTATCGGCTGAAGAAATAAGAAAAAGAAACGATGCTTAATTTTTTTTTACGTGAGTTCCACACAGGAGGCCCTGAGGAAAATAATTTCCCCCAGGGCCTATGTCATCTTTGGGGATGCTGTGTGGAGGATCTTTTAAGGAAAGGAAGGAGAGGAGAGTTCTGGGAAGGAAAAGGGTTTAAGAAATGGGTAGGAATCTGGGGTTCAGTGTGTCCTAGTCATCCGCCTCCAAGACCTAGACAAACCTCACCCCATGAACCCGGGCACCCCTGCTAAATCATTAATGTTGAAAAAGCTGCATTGCCAATTTACTAAAGATGAAATTATAGACGGGATTGTACAACAAAATGAAAGATTAACCTTAGAAGACAAAAAAGACATTAAGCTTATTAAGGAAAAAAAATAAGTACAATGAAGGAAAAGAAAACGACACCACATTATTGAAACAACTGGAAAGTTAAGGAAAAAACTAATTAAAAAAAATAAACATCAAATTCCAAAGAGTGTACGTCGACTATTGCAGTCCGCTCAGACAATGTTGCCATTGCCGCAAGTTCGGCCACACAGCTCAAAGATGTCTCGCCAGGACGCAGCCTCCCATTTGCCCTCATTGCACTAAGGAACACATACTATCCAAATGTGAAAACAAAGAACGAACTCCAATCTGCAACAACTGCTGTGTCCAAAACAAAAGGTTTGATTTGAACTATTCCACCGATCATAGAGTCGATAGCATAAAATGCTTTAAATTGCTAAAGAGCGCATTGATTACGAATAAATATTGTAAATTTTCATTTCCTCAAACTCTTATCTATAAATTAACAATGAACGATTTTTTTATGTAACGCATTAGGTAAAAAAATATGTATGTATAGAAGAAAATTTATATCACTCTATAGGAGACTTCTATTTTATTTGCACTGAAAAGGGAATTACTCAATTTCATAAAAATATTAAAAGCGTAAAAAAAAATTAATAATATCTTTAGAATAAATAATTTTGCCCGGGCTTGATTGGGTTCACAAAGACTTACTCAGTTCAGTTTCAGTGCCGGCAACCCGGGCGTTTATTCATTTTTCATTTATTTACGTGGTTTTATTTTACCCACTTCACTAGACAAAGTCTGTTCCGAGGTAGTTAAATAACATTAATATTTATTAAAAAGGATATGAATCAAAGTAGATATACTGTATATAAAAAGATAAAAAAGTAGTATAAAAATATAAAAATATTATTATTTTTTATCTTTGAGCCTATTACGCTAATAAGTATAATAAAAAAATATATATATGAAAGATAAAAAAAAAAATATTATGAAAATGTATACCTATATGTACATACATGCACATTTTCTTTTCCATATATCTATACATATGTATGTATATATATATACAAACACACATATATATATACATATACACATGTATACACACATACACATATACATGCATACACACATGCATGCATACATACATATATACATACATACATATATACATATACACACAAACATGCATACGTCCCAAAATTTTGTTTTTGTTTTGGTTATTTGACATATTTTCGTAAAAAGATTGCATACGTAAATAAAAATTATACATTTAAATAAGAAAATATAAATACCGTGGGTAATAGTTAAGAGCGTTTAACCAGCCAGCGGACGAAAATCCACATTTCGTCGAAAGTTGTTCTTACGATCGTGCAGGGCGGTTACAATGAGAAAGATTAATTATTCTCCGTACCAGCTTTTTAAAATTATAACTCAATATCGAATTTATTTCAATTCAAATTAGCTTTAATTTATACCTTCATCCAAAAATGCTGAAAGGCGTGATGATAAAACTATTAAAATAATGTACTTTTTGTAGATATTTTTTGATTATAAGTATTTATCATTTTTCAATAATATCTACATATATATATATTAATGCTTGGTTTTGGGGTAGGTCGGGAAAAGCTCACTTTTTCGTCGACGCAAAAACGACCAGTACGCCCTTTGCGTTTCACCCACATCAAGGTTCACTTTCGGTTGAAGCAAATTCCGAATGAAAACTGTAAGCACTTTTTTTTCGACAAAATGAAATATATACAGGGATTTATTCTCCGATACGAATCGGCGGCGAAAACTAGAAGCTCTACTCGAATCACTCGATTCGGCTCGGTTGTATTTCCCGCCGACAGATAGCGTTTCAAAAAAAAAATGACAAAAAAAGACTTAGCATTTTCCTCAAAGGAAAATGCTAGGTCTATGGTCAAAATCTTAGATGTCAAATTTTTAGCCTAACAAAACGGAACTCTCGGCGGTTTCGGTCGTTGTTTTTCGGAAAACGACATTACCGCCGAAAAACCGATTCCGGGCTAGATGTTTTTTGAAAATACGATAGCCGGATAGATTCCGCAACTTTTAACACCAATAAAACATATGATTCTCATATAAAATACGTCAGGAGATGCTGACAAAACTCGAAATTTTCCGAAAAAAAATCATCAAAATACGCGCTCACAGATTCCATCGAAAGTTTAAATATTCCTGGCCAGTTCAAATTAACACGTTATTCATTCGGGGTAGGTACCTACTTATTTCGGTAGTATTGCAAATATGATGAAAAAAGCAAAGATTGCCGGAATTCAAGGAAACGCGCAGGTACCTACCTGAATGGGTACCTACACAATGAATTAGGTTTTAATGCAATAAATACTACGGTAAGGTTGTTTCGATGATACAGAATAATTGAACTTTTTTTAAGTTAATTTTCACGTTCTGTGATGGTTCTACTCAAGTTCTATTGTTTTATCATTACAGACCAGTTACATCACAAAACTGAAATAATTACAGAACTCGAACGGAACTTTATAGAACTGAAAATTTACTAGAAAAATTTAAAGAATTGTCAACTTTTTTTTATTAATTATTTTTTTTATTTTTAAGTGTGTTCTATTTGGACATTGTTAAATAAATAAAATAATTACGCGTGTTCTAGGTAGGTACTTACTTGCAGGAACTTTTTTCATTTAAAAATCAAAACATGATATTGAATGAATTTATTTATAGTGAAAATTATTTTATGCTCAACAGCATAATGGCGTCGTTTTGGTGAAATATTTCAACAAAGTACCTACTTAGTACTTACACTTGCAAAATGAAATACAATACAACTACAATAGTGAGCTCCGGCATAATGAAATTTTGCACTGCTAAACCGTGCAACCGATTGTTATTGTTAATGGACTATTTGTGCGTAAATAAATTAATTATATACAGCGGGTACCCGGCATGCGTTGCGAGGCAACTTTAACTTCGGGGTCAACTAAACCGTAATGGTTCCCTACCAAGTCCCGGGAAACAACATTATAAAATTATGCACTTTATAAAATTATATACAACGGGTACCCGGCATGCGTTGCAACGCCGCTTTAACCTCGGGGTCAATAAAACTGTAATGTTTCCATCCGAAGTCCTGGGAAACTACATTATAATGCAAGCGCCTGCACTATGTAACATTATATACTACGGGTACCCGGCATGCGTTGCAACTGCACTTTAACCTCAGGGTCAACTAAACTGTAATGGTTCCATCCCAAGTCCCCGGAAACTACATTATAATGCAAGCGCCTGCACTATATAACATTAAATACAACGGGTACCCGGCATGCGTTGCAAGGTCACTGTAACCTCGGGGTCAACTTAATTATAATGGTTCCATCCCAAGTCCCGGGAAACTACATTATAATGCAAGCGCCTGCACTATATAAAATTATATACAACGGGTACCCGGCGTGCGTTGCAAGGCCACTTTAACCTCGGGGTCAATAAAACTGTAATGTTTCCGTCCCAAGTCCCGGGAAACTGCATTATAATGCAAGCGCCTGCACTATTTAACATTATATATAACGGGTATCTGGCATAAGTAAGTGAAGTTTTACTTCAGTCGTGTGGTCTAAAGCACACTTTTTTTAATTTATTTTCACGTTCTGTGTTATTTTGTCTTCGATCGCGACGAAACTTTGGGGATTTCATGTGCGCATCGCCTCAATTCTTTCTGTATAAAATAGTGAGCTCTGGCATCATGAAATTATGCATTGCTAAACCGTTCATCCGATTGCGATGAAACTTTGGGGATTTGATTGCTGCATCCCTTCGATTCTTTCTGTATAAAATAGTGAGCTTGGGCATCATAAGATTATGCATTGCTAAACCGTTCATCCGATTGCGATGAAACTTTGGGGATTTGATGTGCGCAGGCCGGCAATGGTTTTTGTGTACAACAGTGAGCTCTGGTATCATGAAATTACGCATTGCTAAACCAATTAACCAATTGCAATGAAAATTTGATATTTAACCGATTTATATTTAATTTAACACACACTCCTCCTCGCTTCATCCACGTTCACACGTCAAATCGCATAGTGTTTAAACCCGTTTATTGCTTTTGCAATGGGCCCAGCTAGTATATATTAATGCACAGTTTTATCGACGACTTGGGTTCTCCTTGATGATGCGAAAATCGACTTCTCTGCCCTTGCGTTTCAACCACCTTAAGGTTCGCTTTCGCTTGAGGACAAAAATTCAGCCACGAAAATTAAGACACGAAATGGGGAGGTTTTTTTTTTCGACAAAATAAAATATATATAGAGATTTATTCTCTGATACGAATCAGCGGCGAACACTAGAACTTCTAATTAAATCACTCAATTCGGCTAGGTTCTATTTCCCGCCGACAGATAGCGTTTCAAAAAAAAAAGTGTCAAAAAAGGCGTTTGTTTCAATACCATTTTTCCTTTATACGGGAATATTGAGTCAGGTCAGGATCTTAGATGTCAAATATTTAGCCTAACAAAACGGAACTCTCAGCGGTTTCGGTCGTCGTTTTGCCGAAAACTTCATTGCCGCTGAAAAACCGATTCCGGGTTAGATGTTTTAAAAAAAATTGATAGCCGGAAAGATTCCGCAACTTTTAACACCAATTATACATGCCCATCCCATGTAAAAATGTTCAGGAGAAGATACCAAAACTCGAAGTTTTCCAAAAAAAATCACCAAAACACGTGCTTAGACATTTCTTCAGAAGTGTAAATTTTACTGGCCAGGTAAATTCAAATGTAATTCATTGCTGAGTAGGTACTTATTTCGGTAGTATTGCAAATATGATGAAAAAGCAAAAAGATTGCAGGAATTTTTAAGGAAATGCGCAGGTAGGTACCTACGCGAATAGGTAGCTACACAATGTATTAGGTTTAAATGCAATAAATACTAAGGTAAGGTTGTTTCGATGATATTGAACAATGTAACTTTTTTTTTAAAGTTAATTTTCAGGTTCTGTGTTAGTTCTATTCAAGTTCTGTTTTTTATCATTATAGGCCAGTTACATCACAAATCTGAAATAATTACAAAACTTTCCAAAACAGAAAATTTACTAGAAAAATTTGAAGAATTGTAATTTTTTTTTTAAATAACCCAGGCTTATTATTTTATTTATTTTGAAATGTGTTGATTATTTATGAATGGTTCTATTTGGACATTGTTAAATAATAATAAAAACAATATAACGTGTGTTCTAGGTAGGTACTTACTAGCAGGGCCTTTTTTCCTTTAAAAATCAAAACATGATATTGAATAAATTTATTTGTAGTATTGCAAATTTTATGAAAAAAGCAAAAAGATTGACGGAAATTTTTAAGTATGTAGCTACACAATTAATTAGGTTATAATGCAATACAACGCGTACCTGGCATGCGTTGCAAGTCCACTGTAACCTCGGGGTCAACTCAACTGTAATAGTTCCATCACAAGTCCCGGGAAACTACATCATAATGCAAGCGCCTGCTCTATATAACATTATATACAACGGGTACCCGGCATGCGTTGCAAGTCCACTCAAACCTCGGGGTCAATTAAACTGTTATGGTTCCATCCCAAGCCCCGGGAAACTACATTAAAATGCAAGCGCCTGCACTATATAACATTATATACAACGGGTACCCGGCATGCGTTGCAAGTCCACTCTAACCTCGGGGTCAATTAAACTGTTATGGTTCCATCTCAAGCCCCGGAAAACTACATTATAATGCAAGCGCCTGAAACTATATAACTTTATATACAACGGGTACCCGGCATGCGTTGCAAAGTCACTTTAACCTTGGGGTCAATTAAACTGTAATGGTTCCATCCTAAGTTCCGGGAAACCACATTATAATGCAAGCGCCTGCACTATATAACATAATATACAACGGGTACCCGGCATGCGTTGCAAGCCCACTTTAACCTCGGCTCAACTAAACTGTAATGGTTCCATCCCAAGTCCCGGGAAACTACATTATAATGCAAGCGCCTGCACTATATTACATTACATACAACGGGTACCTGGCATGCGTTGCAATATCAAGCGCCTGCACTATATTTTATTTTATTTTTTATTATTTATAACATTATATATAACGGGTACCCGGCATCAATTAGATGAAGTTTTACTTCAGTCGTGTATTCTAAAGCACACTTTTTTTAAAGTTAATTTTCACGTTCTGTGTTAGTTCTTCTTCGATTGCGATGAAACTTTGGGGACTTGGTGTGCGCATCCCTTCGATTCTTTCTGTATAAAATGGTGAGCTCTGGCTTCATGAAATTATGCATTGCTAAACCGTTTATCCGATTGCGATGAAACTTTGGGGATTTGATGTGCGCATGCCGGCGATGGTTTCTCTGTATAAAAGTGAGCTCTGGCATCATGAAATTATGCATTGCTACTTCTACACCATTTAACCGATTGCGATGAAAATTTAATATTTAACCGATCGAAATTTAATTTAACACACACTCCTCCTCGCTTCATCCACGTTCACACGTCAAATCGCATAGTGTTTTAACCCGTTAGTTGCTTCTGCAACGGGCAAAAGCTAGTTTAATAAGAATGTTTAAAAAATCTGAAATATATTAGTTTGTAAGTGCGCAAATAAATACACAAACACATGTACGTACATATTTTTTAATGATTTTATTGAAACTAAAATTAAAATTCTAAAACATACGTTTGCTAGATAATGTATTGATTTATTTTACTGCATGATTTTATTATTTGAAATGGGTGTGGTATAATACAAAAACTTTTTTGAAAATTGAACAAATTGCCAACGACCTATGGAATAACCTTATTATACTAAAAATTACAAAATTTTCTCAAAATTTATTACATACGAATGCTAGATAAAAGAACAATCTTTCGAAATCCATTTATAATTTTGTTGTGGAAAAGAGTCAATACGTCTAAAAACTTTTTTGAAAATGACGTATTTCCGGTTTTCTCTGGTAATGCCCTCTTAATATTGTATGCTGTATTACATTAATTTATATCATTACAACACAGGTACATGATAGTTAATATTATAAACACTACCCTGCATATTTTGATATTATATAACTTCGTAGGAAATTTTTAAGCCGATATTTTTAAGTTTTTGGTGTATTTATTTATTTATTTATTTGAGACACAAACAGGATATTTATAAAACATGTTCGTGGGTAATATATAATAAATTAAAATACAAATATAAATATCCCTAGACTAATGTGTCTGCAGTAATCACAATTTTTACAGAAGCAAACACAGGAAAAACAATGCAAGTATTATTTATTCATAACTTAAAAAACTTAAATACAAAATTGAAATACATTATAAGTATATAATATTTTTGAAGTATTTCCTGAAATGTAATAAAACAACATTTTTTTTTTTTTTAGGTGCACAAATCGTGGAGATATTTTTTGAAACATGTTACATTATTTACAAAAATATCTTTGAAACTGTGTATTTTAACAAGATCGTTGTATGACCGAGACATTCTAGATATAGGATTAAAATATCCAGTATTATTCGTAAAAATTTCATGTAAAAATTTTGTAGTAAGTTATATGAAATGGTGTCAAATGTTTTCGCTAGGTCTAAGAACACTCCTATCACGTCTAAGAACACTCCTATCACTCCTATGAAAAGGAAAGAACAGACATTCAAAATATTCTAAATAAATAACATTTCATACAAGTTCTCACGAAATTATATAATATTCAAATAAAACAAATACGAGAAACTGCAATTTTGCAATATTAATTATTATGATTAATTATTAATTATTACTTCTATTATGTAACCGCTATATTCAACTGTCACAAAATTTTAATTTACTTTTATCTCTGACGACCTCCGTAGTCCAGTGGCTAAGACTCTTGACTCACATTCCGGAGGTCGCGGGTTCGAACCCGGCATGCGCAAATAAATTTTATTTGATTAATTTGTGTTATTTCACAATTAATTCATTTAAAATAATATATAGTATATTTGCGGCATGTTCCAGAGTGGAAGATACTATTAGTATCGCCCTGGTGTAAGACCACCATTCAGAATTGAAACGTTGCTTGAAAATGGCTTTAGCCGTGTTTAGTGACCAGATCTGAATAGCCAGGTACTTCCCAACCTTCCTCTTCCCCACCTCCTTCCCCTCCCCACTACCTTCAGCCTCACAACATCCCAATTGGGGATGCCATAGTCTCACTGGCTCCAGACGGGAGCAGTTGAGATTCTTGTGCGGTATTCACTGTAAAAAAAAAAAAAAAAAATCTAAAAAACAAAGTATGTATGTAAATATTTAATATACCAATATATAATTTATCTTTTTTATCTTTTTACATACATATATATATTTGTTTAAATACACACATTTCTTTTGGAACAAACATAATATGTGATTTACTCGCCTCGGAACAGACTTTGTCTAGTGAGGCGGGTAAAAGAAAAGAAAACAATGTAAATAACCATGAAACTAAATAAACGCCCGGGTTGCCGGCACTGAAACATATGCTCCGCCATCAATGCTTTTCACTATGTAGTTGGTTAATTCGAATAAAGCGTCTTCTGTACCCATTGTAGCACGAAATCCAAATTGGTGAGTGGAGAGCAGATTGTGTTTTTTGTTTTTAAAAGAATCTGAATAATACATTTTTATTGCACCTTTTTTGAAAAAAAAATACTACAAGTGCATGTAGTACCTTCCCGCGCACTATGGAATAATATTTTTTCTGTATTTTTTACTGAAATAAAACAAAATTTTTGTTTCTAATAAATTGCTGAATTGATACATTTTTATAGCGTCGTTTTTGTGAAAAAAATACAACAAAGTACCCACTAAGTACCTACCCGCTTACTATGAAATAATATTTTTCTGAATTTTTTTACTGGAACAAAACTAAATTTTATTTAAAAGCTATTATTGGTACCTGTTCGGATATTGTGCGTCAGAATAGATTGATGTACTCAGTGGGTAGGTACTGAAAGATGGAACTATTTTTTTGTAAATATTTAATTCATGGAACCTTACAATACCCGAGATAGATATCAAATAACGCGTCTCAACCTGCAAAATCCGAAGGCTGCGTGAAAAGATTGAGCAGTAAACTCATTGGCCCCCGTTTCCTAGAAAAGGCTCTATTGGTTTTTTTTTCAATTATATTAAATGACAAACTGAACGCCCTGAGTTGGGGGCCTAGATTGGTTCGGCAGCAGATGTACTGAATAGAGCGGTAAGCTCCCTGGGCCGTTTTTAAAGATTCGGCGACCAAAGTGGCTCGGTGGTAGGAGTCTTCTTTGCATCAGGAAACTTTGCGTTACGGGTATTAAATTACGCGTATCGACCTGCACAACCCGAATGGTGCAGTGAAAAATTGAGCAGAAAGCTTCTCGGCCCCCTTTTGCGAGAAAAGGCCCGTACTAAACGCCTTGAACCGGGTGACCGAAGCGGCCTGAAAGCAGGTGTACGGAATTGAGGGGTCGACTACCTGTGTCCTTTGTAGGCGCACACTCCTCGCCTTATCCACATTCAAACATCGTTTTTTTCTTCGTATATTTAATTCAACAAGCGTTCCTCGCTTCGTCCACATTCCACCACTCAATCGTTTAGTGTTTTAACCTTAAATGTACCAAACGACCAACGTTCTAAGTTAAAGTTAAGTAAGTTTTAACCCGTTAGTTGCTTTTGCAACGGGCCCAGCTAGTATATATATAGTATTGTTTGGTTTTGGGGTAGGTCAGGAAAACTCACTTTTTTTTTTAGCCCTCCGGGTACAGGCGAAAATCGACCACTCTGCCTGTCGAGTTTCACCGACCGCAGAGGTCGATTTGGCCGAGCAAGGCTTGTGGACCGGGATTTCATACAAACGGCCGTTCCAAAAAAACGCGTTTTGGTGATCCGATAATCGACTCTCTTCCCCCTCGATCCGCAAGACCTTACGGCGTATTGTCGCTTAAAAACGAAAAAGACGCTTACGCCCTTTCAGATAAAAAAATTCAGTGCACGTTTCAGTACTTTGACTTTGCGACAAAAATTAAGCGTTTTTTGGCCTACAAAATTTAAAGAAAAAAACTGGCGGCAAAAACTAGAATTCTAATAAAATCACACAATTCGGCTCGCTTACACTTCCCACCGACAGGTTCGCATTAAAAAACAAGAGATGTCTTTTTCCATTAGTTTCATAAAATGCTAGGAATATCGAGTCAGGTCTGGATTAACCCATCTCTTTTCGCATGCTCGCGAATGCTGAGATAGGTATATTGTAGATTTTAAATGTCAGTTTATGCTAGCGAAACGGACCTCTCAGCGGTTTCGGTTGGGGAATACGGAATTTCGGCCCAGAAAACGATTTCAGCTTTGATATTTTAAAAAAATTTAATAGAGTAGAGGAATACGCATCTTTTGATAGCAATATTATATAAGCATCTCTTATAAAATATGTCAGTAGAAGCTGACAAACATCACACATTTCCTGAAAAATTCATGTCGAAAATGCGTTCTCAAATTATCCGAGAGTATTGAATTACTGGCCATATGAAAAAAATGCAATTTATAACGGGGCAGGTACCTACCGTTTCCATCGAAAGAAAAGTAACTAAATACATAATGTTGACGCAATTTTTATTGAGAAAACGGGTAGGTACCTAGAGCAAAATTATTTTTCTCGCGGTTTACTAGGTAGGTACCTACCGGCTTAGGAACAGAATTCTTTCATTTAAATAATTAATGATATTATATTGAATTAATCACTCGAGATGGTCACTTTTTGAATCTATGCAGGTACCTTCCTGCACATAACTACTCGGAATCATCTGATGATTTTCCTTATGTATTTTTTTTGTAAATGTATAACGAAATTGCTTGAAGTTGAACGGGATAATTATTATGAAAAATATTAAATTAACATAACGCTTTTTTTTGTATTTTGCATTTTAATGATAATCATTGAACGTGAGATTGGTACCGCTGCCCCGGGAACCATTCATTGGTTTCTATATACAATAGTGAGCTCTAGCATCCCAAGTCCCGGGAAACTACATTTTAATGAAAGCGCCTTGCAAATATTATAACATTATATACAACGGGTACCCGGCATGCGTTGCAAGGTCACTGCAACCTCAGAGTTAACTCAGGATGAAATTATGCAGTGCTAAACTTTTTTTTACATTAGCTCCACACAGCAGGCTCCAAGGAAAACAATTTCCCTAGGGGCCTACGTCATCTTTGAGGATGCTGTGCGGAGGGTTTTTTAAGGGAAAGGAAGAATAAGAAGATATGGGAAGGAATAAGGTATGAGGGGTGGGTAGGAATCTGGAGGTCAGTGTGGCCAGGAGTAACGGACGTATGAATCTATTCCTCACACTGCGGTGCAAGGCGAAGGGTTGGGAGAATCTGGCTATCCGTCACTAAGACCTAGACAAATACATACAGTTTCAGAATACAATAGTGAGCTTTGGCATCACGAGATATCGCTAGAAAAAGCCCGTTCCGAATCCTAGGGGCCTGGGTCATCTTTGAGGGTGCTGTGGGGTGGGTTTTTTTAAGGGAAAGGAAGGAGAAGAAGATATGGGAAGGAAAAACGTATGAGGGGTCTTTAGGAATTTGGGGGACAGTGTGGCCAGGAGTGACGGACGTTTGAATCTATTCCTCACACTGCGGTGCAATGCGAAGGGTTGGGAGAATCTGGCTGGAGAGGTCAAAAGCCTTCCAATTATTATGGAAACAGAAATAATTACAGAACTCGAATAGAATTTGAACAGAACTTTCGCAAAACGTTAAGATTAACTTTAAAAAAGGAAGATTTTAATTTTTTTTTTAAACAATAGCTTAAATTATATTCTACATAGAATCTACGTAGGTACCTACTTGCACATAACAATTTGGATTCATCTGATGATTTTGCTTATGTTTTTTTTTTGTAAATGTATAATAAAATTGCTCGAAGTTGAACGGAATAATTATAATGAAAAATATTAAATTAATAAAACGCTTTTTTTGCATTTTGCATTTTAATGATAATCATTGAACGTGAGATTGGTACCGCTGCCCCGGGAACCATTCATTGGTTTCTATATACAATAGTGAGCTCTAGAATTCCAAGTCCTGGGAAACTACATTATAATGCAAGCGCATTGCAAATATAATAAAATAACATTATATAAAACGGGTACCCGGCATGCGTTGCAAGGCACTGTAACCTCCGGGTCAACTTAACTGTAATGGTTCCATTCCAAGTTCCGGGAAACGACATTATAATGCAAGCGCCTGCCCTACATTAAAACATTATATACAACGGGTACCCGGCATGCGTTGCAAGGCACTGTAACCTCCGGGACAACTTTACTTAACTGTAATGGTTCCATCCCAATTCCTGGGAAATTACGTTTTATTGCAAGCGCCAGCACTACAGTACATTATATACAACGGGTACCCGGCATGCGTTGCAATATCACTGTCACCTCGGGGTAAACTTAACTGTAATGGTTCCATTCCAAGTTCCGGGAAACTACATTATAATGCAAGCACCTTTCAAACGCCTGCACTATATTATAACATTATATACAACGGGTACTCGGCATGCGTTGCAAGATAACTTCAACCTCGGGGTCAACTTAACTGTAATGGTTCCATTCCAAGTTCCGCGAAACTACATTATAACGCAAGCGCCTTGCAAACGCCTCCACTATATTATAAAATTATATACTACGGGTACCCGGCATGCGTTGCAAGATCAATGTAACCTCGGGGATGGTTCCATTCCAAGTTCGGGGAAACTATATTATTATGCAAGCGCCTTGCAAATGCCTGCACTTTATTATAACATTATATACAACGGGTACCCGGCATGCGTTGCAAGGTCACTGTAACCTCAGGTTTCTTCATATATTTAATTTAACACATACTCCTCCTCGCTTCATCCACGTTCACACGTCAAATCGCATAGTGCTTTAACCCGTCAGTTGCTTCTGCAACGGGCAAAACCTAGTATATAGTATTGTTTAGTTTTGGGGTAGGTCAGGAAAACTCACTTTTTTTTTTAATCGTCCGGGTACAGGCGAAAATCGACCACTCTGCCTGTCGAGTTTCACCGACCGCAGAGGTCGATTTGGCCGAGCAAGGCGTGTGGACCGGGATTTCATACAAACGGCCGTTCCAAAAAAACGCGTTTTGATGATGCGATAATCGACACTTTTCCCCCTCGATCCGCAAGACCTCACGGCGTATTGTCGCTTAAAAAAAAAAAGACGCTTACGCCCTTTCAGATAAAAAAATTTAGTGCACGTTTCAGTACTTTGACTTTGCGACAAAAATTAAGCGTTTTTTGGCCTACAAAATTTAAAGAAAAAAACTGGCGGCGAAAACTTGAACTCTAATAAATTCACTCAATTCGGCTCGGTTACACTTCCCGCCGACAGGTTCGCATTAAAAACCAAGAGATGTCTTTATCCATTAGTTTCAATGCAAATTAAAATGCTAAGAATATCGAGTCAGGTCAGGATTAACCCATCTCTTTTTGCATGCTCGCGAATGCTGAGATAGCTATATGTACATTTGAAATGTCAGTTTATGCTATCGAAACGGACCTCTCAGCGGTTTCGGTTGAGGAATACGGAATTGCGGCCCAGAAAACGATTTCAGCTTTGATATTTAAAAAAAAATTAATAGAGTAGAGGAATACGCATCTTTTGATAGCAATATTATATAAGCATCTCTTATAAAATATGTCAGTAGAAGCTGACAAACATCACACATTCCCTGAAAAATTCATGTCGAAAATGCGTTCTCAAATTATTCGAGAGTATTGAATTACTGGCCATATGAAAAAAATGCAATTTATAACGGGGCAGGTACCTACCGTTTCCATCGAAAGAAAAGTAACAAAATACGCAATGTTGACGCAAATTTTATTGAGAACACGGGTAGGTACCTAGAGCAAAATTATTTTTCTCGCGGTTTACTAGGTAGGTACCTACCGGCTTAGGAACAGAAATCTTTCATTTAAATATTTAATGATATGAAATTAAATTAATCACTCGAGATGGTCACTTTTTGAATCTATGCAGGTACCTTCCTGCACATAACTACTCGGAATCATCTGATGATTTTGCTTATGTATTTTTTTTGTAAATGTATAACGAAATTGCTTGAAGTTGAACGGGATAATTATTATGAAAAATATTAAATTAACATAACGCTTTTTTTTGTATTTTGCATTTTAATGATAATCATTGAACGTGAGATTGGTACCGCTGCCCCGGGAACCATTCATTGGTTTCTATATATATACATCATCTTATTCTTATATTTATACATCAAAATATCAATTGTGTTAGTACTCCCTCCCTAAACACGAGAAATTCTCAATTAGAGAGGTATTATTACCACCATTAAAAAATATTTGCATTATATGTACATAATTAAAAAAATAATTGTACTTATACCTAACTTTGTAAAATTGTAAAAATGGAATAAATAAATAAATAAATAAAAAAAAAAAAAAAAAAAAAAAATATACAATAGTGAGCTCTAGCATCCCAAGTCCCGGGAAACTACATTTTAATGAAAGCGCCTTGCAAATATTATAATATTATATACAACGGGTACCCAGCATGCGTTGCAAGGTCACTGCAACCTCAGAGTTAACTCAGGATGAAATTATGCAGTGCTAAACTATTTTTTTTACATTAGCTCCACACAGGAGGCTCCAAGGAAAACAATTTCCCTAGGGGCCTACGTCATCTTTGAGGATGCTGTGCGGAGGGTTTTTTAAGGGAAAGGAAGGATAAGAAGATATGGGAAGGAATAAGGTATGAGGGGTGGGTAGGAATCTGGGGGTCAGTGTGGCCAGGAGTAACGGACGTATGAATCTATTCCTCACACTGCGGTGCAAGGCGAAGGGTTGGGAGAATCTGGCTATCCGTCACTAAGACCTAGACAAATACATACAGTTTCAGAATACAAAAGTGAGCTTTGGCATCACGAAATAACGCTAGAAAAAGCCCGTTCTGAATCCTAGGGGCCTGTGTCATCTTTGAGGATGCTATGGGGTGGGTTTTTTAAGGGAAAGGAAGGAGAAGAAGATATGGGAAGGAAAAACGTATGAGGGGTCTTTAGGAATATGGGGGACAGTGTGGCCAGGAGTGACGGACGTATGAATCTATTCCTCACACTGTGGTGCAATGCGAAGGGTTGGGAGAATCTGGCTGGAGAGGTCAAAAGCCTTCCAATTATTATGGAAACGGAAATAATTACAGAACTCGAATAGAATTTGAACAGAACTTGCGCAAAACGTTAAGATTAACTTTAAAAAAGGAAGATTTAAAATTTTTTTTTAAACAACAGCTTAAATTATATTCTACATAGAATCTACGTAGGTACCTACCTGCACATAACAATTTGGATTCATCTGATGATTTTGCTTATGTTTTTTTTTTGTAAATGTATAATAAAATTGCTTGAAGTTGAACGGGATAATTATAATGAAAAATATTAAATTAATAAAACGCTTTTTTTGCATTTTGCATTTTAATGATAATCATTGAACGTGAGATTGGTACCGCTGCCCCGGGAACCATTCATTGGTTTCTATATACAATAGTGAGCTCTAGAATCCCAAGTCCTGGGAAACTACATTATAATGCAAGCGCCTTGCAAATATAATAACATTATATAAAACGGGTACCCGGCATGCGTTGCAAGGCACTGTAACCTCCGGGTCAACTTAACTGTAATGGTTCCATTCCAAGTTCCGGGAAACGACATTAAAATGCAAGCGCCTTGCAAACGCCTGCCCTACATTAAAACATTATATACAACGGGTACCCGGCATGCGTTGCAAGGCACTGTAACCTCCGGGACAACTTTACTTAACTGTAATGGTTCCATCCCAATTCCTGGGAAATTACGTTTTATTGCAAGCGCCAGCACTACAGTACATTATATACAACGGGTACCCGGCATGCGTTGCAATATCACTGTCACCTCGGGGTAAACTTAACTGTAATGGTTCCATTCCAAGTTCCGGGAAACTACATTATAACGCAAGCGCCTTGCAAACGCCTCCACTATATTATAAAATCATATACTACGGGTACCCGGCATGCGTTGCAAGATCAATGTAACCTCGGGGATGGTTCCATTCCAAGTTCGGGGAAACTATATTATTATGCAAGCGCCTTGCAAATGCCTGCACTTTATTATAACATTATATACAACGGGTACCCGGCATGCGTTGCAAGGTCACTGTAACCTCAGGTTTCTTCATATATTTAATTTAACACACACTCCTCCTCGCTTCATTCACGTTCGCACGTCAAATCGCATAGTGTTTTAACCCGTTAATTGCTTTTGCAATGGGCCCAGCTAGTACATATAGTATTGTTCACTGTTATTTGTTTTTCGAAAAACTCACTTTTTTCCGTGGCCCTTCAGAAACAGGCAAAAATTGACCACTCTACCTATCCAGTTTCACCGACCGCAAATATCGATTTGGCCGGACAGGGAGTGTGGACCGCGATTTCATACAAATCGCCGTTCCAAAAAAACGCGTTTTGATGATGCGATAATCGACACTTCTTCCCCGCGATCCGTAAGACCTTACGGCGTATTGTCGCTTAAAAAAAAGACGCTTACGCCCTTTCGGTTTTCCTCGCTCTCCTCTGCTCGCAGGCGATAACCGAACGTCGCTCCTTCGAGTTTGCAACGCTTCAAGGATCATTTTGGCGAGACAACTAGTTAGAACCTGTTGGGAAAGGTCAGTTACGGTCGCGTCTGACACATCACATTGTAGCCTACAGAATTGTCGGCATTTTTCGATGTCGTTCTGCGGCGATCAGATTTCCGGTCCCAAAACCGATCTTGACTAAAATTTTTTTGAAAAATATCGTACACGGAAGATTTTGGCAACTTTTAAAATCAATATTACACGCACGTCCCATGTAAAATATGTCAAGAGAAGCCGACGAAAACCAAACATTTCCAAAAAATCATGACAAAAACGTGTTTTCAAATTATTCGAGGGTGTGAATATTGCCAGTGAGGTAAATTTAAATTTGGGTAGGTACCTACTTTTCCATTGTATTATAGAAAACAATCACCAAAGAGCTGGCACTTTTTAATTTTAAAATGCGTACGTATGTACACGAGAGTAGGTACTGTAGAGGTGTGTTGTCTAGGTACCTACACGCAATCACCTGGGACCTAAGGACCTGTTGTTTCGATAATTCAACATATTCTTTAAGTTTATTTTCACGTTCTGTGTGAATTATATTCAACTTCTATTGTTTCATCAGTATAGGCAAGTTGCATCATGAAACTGAAATAAATATAGAATTTGAATAGAATTTGAACAGAACTTTCACAAAACGTTAAAATTAACTTGAAAAATTGGAGATTTTTTAAATTTCTTTTAAACAACCGAAGTGAATTGAACCGAACGACTGTACCAAATCGGATAATTATTTTTTGTTGTGTTCATTAGGACAAGGTATGTATAAAACTACTGGTGAGCTCTGGCATTATGAAATTTGTTTAAAATGATTCGCCGAAATGTATGTACGCGCATAGCTTCCGAACGACTGCACCTAATTGGATAATTCTTTTTTTTTGTGTTCGTTATTGTTAGGACAAGGTTTGTATAAAATTACTGGTGAGCTCTGGCATTATGAAATTTGTCTAAAAATGAATCTCTGAAATGTATGTACGCACATTACTTCCGAACGACTGCACCTAATTGGATAATTCTTTTTTTTGTTTTGTTCGTTATTGTTTGGACAAGGTTTGTATCAAACTACTGTTGAGCTCTGGCATTATGAAATTTGTATAAAAATGAATCGCCAAAATGTATGTACGCGCATATCTTTCAAACGACTGCACCAAATTAAATAATTATTTTTGTGTTGTGTTCGCTATTCTCAGGACAGGGTTTGTACTAAAATACTGTTGAGCTCTGGCATCATGAACTTATGCATTGCTAAACCGTTCATCCGATTGCGATGAAACTTTGGGGATTTGATGTGCGTATGCCGGAGATGGTTTCTGTGTACAATAGTGAGCTCTGGCATCATGAAAGTATGCATGCTAAACCGTTCATCCGATTGCGATGAAACTTTGGGGATTTAATGTGCGTATGCCGGAGATGGTTTCTGTGTACAATAGTGTGCTCTGGCATCATGAAATTATGCATTGCTTAACCGTTCATCCGATTGTGATGAAACTTTGGGGATTTGATGTACGCATGCCCGCGATGGTTTTTTGTATACAATAGTGAGCTCTGGCATCAAGAAATTATGCATGGCTAAACCGTTCATCCGATTGCGATGAAACTTTGGGGGAGCGGTCGACTACCTGTTCCCTTTGTAGATTTGTAGACGCTTACTCCTCGCTTCATCCGCATTCAGACATCGTTTTTTCTTCATATATTTAATTTAACACACGCTCCTGCTCGCTTCGTCCGCGTTCACACATCAATTCGCATAGTGTTTTAACCCGTTAGTTGCGTTTGCAACGGGCAAAAGCCAGTATGAAGGAATGTTTGATGAAAAATGTGAGGTAAAATGGTTTTTTTCGAAAATATCTACATTTGTGGAGCGTGTAACTCAAAAACGGCTGGGATTTAGAAAATTACATGTAGAATAAAAGTTGTTTTATGAGCTTTTATGAGCTTTTACTTATTCTAGCGGCGTTCTTCGAGGGTCTCATTTAGAACCACTTCTATTAAAATTTTAAATTTATGCAAAGGTAGCAATATTGGATACAAAAGCATCCAGTCACCTAAGTCTAGGTGTCCTAAAACTCCCTTTTCCATCGAGCTTATTATAAGTCGATTAATTGTTTACTATCTTTCATTCTAAATGACATCTGGTGGACAAGGAACAGCTACGAACTGTATTAGAAACTCAGGGCACAGACCAGTAAAAATGGAGGGATTTCCTAGAGTCAATCATGATTCCAAAAGTTGCACCGCCAATGATAACGATTTTTAAGATAAGATAAGTTATGACAAAGTTTTTACACAAGAACCTACCTTATTAATAGGCAGTTTTCTATTGAAGTATTGAAGGAAGCAACCTCCAGCAATCCCTACGAAATAGGGACCAACTCTTGTCCAGGTCGGGGTATATACCATATCAAAATGTGTCCATGAACTATCAAGGCTGCAAAGGAAAACGAAAAAATTGTTTATCATAAAGGACTCACAAATGATATAAAATTCATAATGGAATTTTTATTCAAATATACTTACAAAGGAATAAAACCAGCTGCATAAGATATGTATCCAGTGTAAGCGTGGGCAACTACGAAGACGGATGCAAAAGTAAACATTGCCAGTTTCAAATATCTGAAAGGAAAATTGCACATTTACACATGTTTTACTCGAACGTTTTGCGTTTAATCTGTCTTTGAATTTGTTTGAGCTTTCCGTTTCCGTTTTTAAAAATTTGCTGCATCCAAGCCTTACTTTGACTAGATGGCTAACTTTGACCATAGGTCAGTAAAGATTATTTTTTCAAATGTGAAATCGTAGTGTTTAATTGGACATTCTTATTGAATTTTTTCAATATTATGGTACCTGCCCGAAGAAAGATTGAAAAAAAGAATTGTCACATTAAATAGAGTCGTTTTTTTGAAAAAATTGTACAATTTTTAATATTTTTAAAACTATTTTCCTAAATTTTCGTTATTTGTTATTTTTGGCCTTGAAAATCTAAAAACCCCTCTATTTTCCTAAATATACATATATGGTTCATGTTAAAGTAGGTAGGTATTTAAGGACCTACTTACAAATCTTATGACTTCGGAGAAAATTTTGGGGTTTATTTATTAAAATAAGAGAAAATTCGAAACATACTTTTTTGGACGCGAGATCTGCTCACATAACTCCTATAATTCATAGATATGTGTGTGCGCATTTAATTAAACTTTGTTAACTTTTAATTACCAGCTTTTCTAAATAACAAAATCCAAAACTGACCATTGAAACTAATTGGTTTTATCACCAGATTTCGCTGCATTATTGAAATCTGACAAATTTGCTAATATTTCATGTACTCACTTGGTGGCTAATGTTAGTAGTACTAAGCCTATTAAGAAGTTCTGCATCTCGCTGCCGAGGTACCAGCTCCAGTTCATGCACATCTCCGCCTTGGGGAAGAGGTTGTTGATGAAGAGCAGGTTCCTCCACCAGTTGCTCAGGCAGGTTATGTCGTTCCGCTCTTCCGACCAGAAAACAGTTTGCCGGTGCCTTATGGCTGATGTTGTGTAAGCAAAACCAAGGGCAAAGAGATACGCCGGAAGCAATCTGAAAATAATATCAATATGAAGAATAATCTCAAGAAGTAATACAGAAGCGATGTTTGAATGTGAATAGCTCCGTCCTGACTTATGCTGGATTTCGAACATCGACCATGTAAATTGTTGATTCCGTAAGTCTCAGGTGACTAAAAACGCAAAAGTCAAAGTAGACTAGCTTTCGACCTTTTCGTCACAAATGATTTCGTATTTCTATTTGTGTTTCATAAAGCTGATGGATTTCATTCGGGTTTGTGTTCCGATCGGCCTATAGGATCGGAGGAATCCAGATTTTGGAATTCCGCACATTAAGGGTACCTACCTACACGGTAGATAGGAGTCAAGTACCGTATTATCGTCAGTCTGTCAACAACCATCGTAACGTGACATTTGGCTTCACGTTAAAATGTTATTTATCAATCGGAAGTGTGTAATATGAAGCATAACTTATATCGCCGTCGTTCATCGAATGCTTTTTTATGTGAACCGCTTATGTTAATAGTCTCATGACTCAAACTTTATCGTGGTTTTAATAACCGACGAGAACAAACTGTATCGCGCGCTTATGGATATATCTGTGACTGTCACCGAATGGAGAACAAGTCAGAAGACACAATAGCAGTGAGTACCGCTTAATGTGTATTACCGTATCTTGTTTGGTGGTCGGGCATAGCTCGTATCGAGATCCATAAGCGTTTGAAATAGAAAAGAGTGGCCGCAAGGTTATTATGACCCCCGTGCATTGTCACGAAACAATTAAATTGGTAAAAAAAAAATGTTGTTGTAAATTGTATTTTATTTTGGTTCCATGCCAACTCAGAATGAACCCAACTCAGAAACACCTCATTAAAAGCTGTGAAAAATAATTTTAAAATAGCCGGTAACCCTAATTTAACTTAACCTATTTAACAATTTTTTTATTATCACTCTTAATGACATTTCTGATGTGCTTCTGAGTTGGTTTCATTCTGAGTTGGCCGGTCACCTATATTTTGTACTAATTATCATCACCATAATCACTCTTGGTTCTACAACCCCTGGTGGGTCTTGGCCTCTTCAAGAGTTTTCCTCCACTCATCCCGGTTTTGCGCCAACTCTCTCCAGTTTAGAAGCTCCATGCTTTATGTCTTTGAGGACGTTGTCGCTCCATCTTAGTCTTGGCCTTCCCAGGCTCTTTCACCCTATCAGTCTTGAGTTCAGCAGGAACTTTGGTGCTTGATGCTCGGTCATTCTCTCCACATGACCCAGCCTCCGATTATATTATATTGTAGGTATTGTACCGATTATATCATATTCATTATATTATATTGTATAAATATCCGATTTCGGATACGCAACCTCT
The DNA here is from genome assembly GCA_917880885.1 of Limnephilus marmoratus. Classification (NCBI taxonomy): domain Eukaryota; kingdom Metazoa; phylum Arthropoda; class Insecta; order Trichoptera; family Limnephilidae; genus Limnephilus; species Limnephilus marmoratus. The sequence goes on along the minus strand of OU862930.1, from coordinate 13,090,719 downwards.
ATCTGGTGTTATTTTAAATATGGATGAATGAAACCAGAGGAGATATGGCACGAAACATGCCGACTATCACCGGGCTACAACCAAATTGCACGGATTATGAAAGTTAGTATTGGAAAACTACGTATATTGGCGACACTGCTCGTATGGTTTACACTGATAATGGTTCATGGCCCACATCCTTTGCTGTATTATCTATGGTTGGCATAGTTTATGACTTACTTTTAAGGCTTAAGCTTAAGCCTTACTTTTAATGGCAGAATTTACAATACGCAACTAGTTGCGCACAAATTGTTTCGTGACATTAATTGCACTTCTAGTTTCATCATCCCAAAGTACTATTTTTAGGATGAATTGTCTATTTCAAAAATAAAAAATTTATCATGCATACATTAGTTGTATGCCACAAAATTAGAATCGCGCTAGCGAAAAATTGTGGCATCACTGGTGGTATGCAACTAATTGCGTAGTGTAAAAACGTGATGCAACCAGCGCCAGCGTCATGAAAGCATTTCAGCTGAGTGTACGTGTGTTTTCCTTGAATATGACTAATAAGACTCTTGACTACTCACAATCCGGAGGTCGCCGGTTCGAACCCGACATGCGCAAATAAATTTTATTTGATTAATTTGTGTTATTTCACAATTAATTCATTTAAAATAATATATTTTTAGTTTCACTTCTTCCTCACACTCGATAAATGCTGGCGTCCCGCAGGGATCGGTTCTGTCTCCGACTTTGTTTTTGTTGCACATCAACGACCTTTTGTCATGTGCACCAATTCACTGTTACGCGGATGACAGTACAGTTCATGATAGCTTTTTGTTTGACAAGCCCCCAAAGGGCTCACAAACTCCAACAGCTCGTAGGGCTTTGAAGCAAAGAATGGACGGTTACCTCGAGAGTGTTTTCTCTTGGGGTAAAAATAATCTCGTTGAATTTAATGTTTCAAAGACCCAATCTTGTCTGATTACGTCTAAAAGGGATCGAAATGAAAATCTAGTCTCTTTCAACGGAAGCAATCTTCCGAACAGGCCCTCCATTGATATGCTTGGTGTAACCCTAAGTGACCAGCTCAGGTATGGGGGCTCCATCGAAGCCAGAGTAAAGTTAGCCTCCCAAAAACTGGGCGTACTGTACAGGGCCCGCAGATACTTTAATAGTACTCAACTGCTAACCTTGTACAAATCACAAGTACGCCCCACGGTTGAATTTGGCAGCCATCTCTGGTCTGGAGCTCCAAAATACCTGAAAAATACCCTCGACTCTGTGCAGAAACGGGCGGTCCGTTTGATAGATTCTCCCATCTTAACAGACGGATTGCAATCTTTAGAGCACAGGCGTCGGGTGGGAATGCTATCCTTGTTCTACCGGTATTACAATGGAAGATGCTCTGAAGAACTAGCATCATTGATCCCTTCGGCACCGGTGCATAGTCGGGAAACACGCCAAACGCGTGCCCAACATTTGTACACGGTTGACATTTGTCACATGAGAACGGGTCGTTTCTTCGACTCGTTCTTGTGTTCAACAGCTCGGCTGTGGAATGATTTGCCGGCCTCTGTGTTTCCTCCTTCCTACAACATGGGTCTCTTCAAGACCAATGTTCATTCCTTCCTCTCCTCAAAAAGACTCTCCACACAGCATCCCAGATGACATAGGCCCTGAGGGAAATTATTTTCCTCAGGGCCTCCTGTGTGGAGTTAATGTAAAAAAAAAAAAAAAAAAAAAAAATATAGTATATTTGCGGCATGTTCCAGAGTTGAAGATACTATCAGTATCGCCCTGGTGTAAGACCACCATTCAGACCAGATCTGAATAGCCAGGTACTTCCCAACCTTCCTCTTCCCCACCTCCTTCCCCTCCCCACTACCTTCAGCCTCATAACATACCCCAATTGGGGATGCCATAGTCTCACTGGCTCCAGACGGGAGCAGTTGAGATTCTTGTGCGGTATTCACTGTAAAAAAAAGCCGCCTTCCTGATAACCACCCTCAAATCCAACATTGGCTTTTCTTTTGTGACAGTCTTATCTTTATTTTGTACGCCATCGCCATCGCCATACGGTGCCAGCATCAACGTTAAAGTTTTTTTTCTGCAATGCACAATACTGTTGTACACATGCAATGGCGAACGTACAAAATAAAGATAAGACTGTCACAAAGGAAAATACAATGTTGGATTCGAGGGTGGTTATCAAGAAGGCGGCTGGATGCAATGCAGTTAATTGGATACTGAAGTGATTGTTGTGATACTGAAGGTTGCAACAAAATTTGGGCAATTTATACCAACTTTTTGGTGTCATGCAATTATTTGGAACGTGCAAGCAACTGGAAGCGTAATGTAAATTTGGCTTGTTTAAAATGTCAGGTGGGGGAAAAAACACTCCATGTATGTTTTACATAAAAAGGATTTGCTGACCTTGTTACCCTTTTTAAAGTTGCTAGACAAATTAGGCTTATCTTCTTGCCCAATGACTCCTTGATTCCTGCTTTTTCCTTTTTTGCCTCTGATTCCAAGAAATAATATCCGAGTAGGAAGCCACTGAAAACATAGTATTGTATTATTACAGTGACCGGATAAAATAGAACAGCGACAAAATAGAACCTGTTAAAAAATGGTTAGCTTAGGTTATGTTTGTGTTTTGTCTGTTTTTTTCTTTTCTTTTTTTTCACTTTTCTGTTCTGTCATGGAAACACTTTGTTAGATATTAGGGGCAGATTTATTCGGACTCGGGACTCGGGACTTATGAATGTTTATTATAAAATAACATTGAATAGGTCTTTCAGATTTTTTTTTTTTAATTTCTTATCAGTATTTTCAGAAAAAAAGACGCATTTGTTTTTATGCAAATATTTCGACGACGCGGATCGATACAGAAAAAAAGCGGAAAATGACATTTTTAACATATTTAAAATTTCCGCTATCGAAATTATCTGGTAAGACGGTACAATTCATAAAACATAATTTTGTAAAAAAGAAGTAAGTTTTTGCGAAAATAGTGTCAGCTGGAAAAAGCGTACTTTAGTGGTAATTGTCCAACTAGATTCCTCGATGAGTTTCATATCGAACTGCTAAATTTTACTACTAATATAATTCAATGTAGGCCAAACCTCATGCTGATGAAAGTGTCCACAGTAAAAGTTGCGTTGATGAATTCTTGCAGGAGCAGTTGGTCAGATGTGAAGAAAATCAAAGCACGGTTGAAAACGACGTCAATCATATACACCACTACGTGGGCCATCACGATCCACATTGTAGTTATACATCTGAAAGCAGGAGAAGGGTTTTGGACTTAACCAACATGTTAAGCATTGACTTAATCATTATGTTGATGCCTCGAGATAACCAAAACGTCGATGCATTGACTAAACTAATATGTAGATGCATTGACTTAACCAATATGTTGATGTATTGACTTAACCAATATGTTATGCATTGACTTAATCAATATGTTGATGTCTCGACTTAACCAAAACGTCGATGATTGACTAAACCAATACATACATGCATTGACTTAACCAATATGTTGACGTATTGACTTAACCAAAACGTTGAGGCATTGAAATGAAAATGTTTAGTAAAAATCATATGAAAATCTTTAATAAAACACGACATGTTTAAAATAGAGCAAAAATCTCGGGTGAAATGTCTTAAATAGTGTGTAAGAGGACGTAACCCCCCTAGGTATAAGTACTACAGATTACTTAGATAGTAGTACTTAGATAATACCTAGAGTTGTAAATAATAGTATCACGCGGCTATATACTACATTTCCTGCCGCGGTTACTTTGTCCTGGTGACTAGCTGTCAAGAGAAATCTCTATCTTTACATAGATAAAAATCTAAATATTTTAGCAAATTTAAAACATACAAAAACCAGGCTGACTATAACGAATCTTCTTTCGTTCGTAAACGTCACCAAGATTTATATCGGAATAGCAAATCTCGTTATTTAAGTAATATCGAAAATAATTTATCCTCAAACCCGAAAAACGTCTGGAGCCACGTCAACAAATCTCAAGGTGTCCCAAAATGTATGTATGTATCTCTTAGAGTTGAAAGCCAATAATGGAACAGACATTGCAAATTTATTTACAGAATATTTCAGTTTGGTTTTCAGTAAGCCCGCCGATCCACTTAGGTATCCTTTATCCAACTGACGTCAGGAACCATACATTTAATATAAGCAATATTGAGGTGACACGAGAAATTGTCTTAAAATATTGTAAGGAAACTGATACTCACGAAGGTGCCGGTCCTGATGAAATACCTCCAATACTTATTAAACGATGTGCACATAATCTAGCCTTACCCCTTTCTTTAATTTTCAATCGTTCTCTTACCGAATGCACTGTCCCTGTTATATGGAAATCCACGTATGTCTCCCATCTTGAAGAATGGTAAAAAAAACTGACGTTAAAAACTACAGGCAAATCTTTAAACTTTGCATATTGAACAAAATAATTATAACATTATAATTTACGATTATAAAATAAAAGGCGAAACGTTATCACGTGTAAAATCCGTGAAAGATCTCGGTGTCGTCTTTGATCCCGAACTGACATTCTCTTGCCATATATCGCAGCTCACTCAGTCTTGCTACAAACTTCTTGGATTCATCATCAGGACTTGTAAGCAATTTGATAACCAAGAAGCTATGCTAGCGTTATTCGATGGCATACTGAGAAGCAAACTGGAGTACGCGAGCGATGTTTGGACACCGTACCACCAGAAGTACATTGATATGTTAGAGCAAATCCAGAAGAAATTCCTCAGGTATGTTTATATGCGGAAGCATGGAACCTATCCAAGGTTCATGCACCATATTGACTTACTTGAGGAAACTGATTCTGTGAGCCTAGAAACTAGAAGGAAAGCAAGTCTTACTATTCTGTCTTTCAAAATTTGGAACAATTTCATCAATAGCCCATTTCTCTTGGGATGCTATGATTTATATGTACCAGACCACTACAGCCGAAGTCGACATCATGACTTATTTAAAGTACCGAACGGCAGAACAGACGTCTTGGCAAAGCATAGCATGACGAGGGGAGTGGTGCTGTTAAATGAAATTGCAAACCAATTGGATGTAAGTGACTGTTCTTTATATGCCTTAAAAACATTATTGAAGAGTCACTTGCCTAAATGCTGATAGGGTAACTAAATTGTACTGTAATTGGAATTATTCTGTTGTACAATAATAATAAAAAAAAAAAAAAAAATAAAAAAAAATAAAAATAAAAATAAAAATAAAAAAAATTCTTGAAAAAATAGTTCATGATCAACTTGCGTTGTGTTTCGTTAGCCACAGCAACGTGTAGCCGAGTCTGCTAGTATGTAATAAAAAGTTAGAAATTCGGAATGCTTAAAAGGGCTCAAAAGGTAGAGGGTCACGACACCTCCCTGCTCCGTGCAACTTGCTTTATTCCTCTTTCGCTCAAAGTCAGGTCTATTTTGTCTGTCTATTATTGTAGGTAATGGTTTCGAGTAGGTACAAAATCATGATTAATTAGCAAAGAATTACTAACCTTATCCCATTAAGTGGTAGCATCGTATTTTCACCAGGATATGTGCTGAAGATATTCCTGGAGTTCCTGTCAATGCTAAAACATCGTATAAACTTCGCCACAAAACTAATTTTCAGCATTTCTTTCTGAGCTACAAAATGATCTATAAAATAAAATAAAAAGATTTTTTTTTACTATCAGTGCATTTAAAAGTAAATTTCAACCAAATACAATATTATCATATTAATGTTATTATTTTTCTAACTTACCATTGGTGTTTTTTTCGAAACCGTTTTCTTTTCCCGAGACATCTTTTTTTATTTCTTCGACCATGGATTTATAAATTGTCACATCATATATAGTCCCAACGATGCACAGTGCCAAAGTAGTTGCAACGCTTACCCTAAAATCAGAAATAAATCGTTGTTTTAATTGGTCAATTTTTAGATATTTAAATAACCACTGGATCGTTTTTGGTCACATTTGGCCAATTTATAACCTCGAGCGCCCGCTGGCCATAATGTGGCTAATTTGAAGAATAATTTTAAAACATTTTTTGGATTTGTGTAAGTTACACAGGGCTACTTAGATGTTTCAAATCTTTAAAAGAGATGTCTCGCATGTCCTCTTAATTATTTGTTATTGACACTCCGCCAATCGAAATTATTGAAATATTTTTTCTTACACAAATAATTGATCGTATATTTATGTAAATATTGTGACTATTTTGTGTTGTCTATGGCCTAGTTCATAATCAAAGATATAAATTTAAATTCTAAAATGCATTTTTAATATTATATCCAAATTGAAGAAAATAATACGCCGAAATCACGCGTTTATAAATTTATCAATCTTTAAAAAATGGAATAAACGGTCAAATATAAGTGCATTAGCAGTTTATATATCTCGCATTCAAATTCGTAGGTATGATTTTTGTAATGAGGGCGGGAAAATTTCCAAACCAAAAACTTGAAAATTTCCTAGCGCATATTGCGGAACACTCCAGTGGGTAACACTAAACGATATTTAAAAAAATAAATTTTGCTGGATGCGGAAGCGAATTAGAATTTCAATGCGGATGGGAAGATAAGAAAGTCTTTAAACTCTTTCATTTGGTGAAGTGTGTATACGAATTTTAATTTCGATACAGCATACAATAAAGGTGGAAAGCGAGGGAAAACCTAGTGAGGTTACTTAATTAGTAATTCCAAACACAAAACAAATTATGCAAGGTAAAAGGTAGAAGTCTTGAAAAAGAAAAGTATGCAGAACTTCCGCGTTTGCGGAAACAGAAGCAGAGGTCTGTTACATCTCTAGTCACAATATGTATAGGTATATTATTTTTTCCACACCTCTTATATAAAAATGTTTTTTTTTTAAATGAGCTCCACACAGGAGGCCCTGGGGGAAATAATTTCCCTCAGGGCCTATGTCATCTTTGAGGATGCTGTGTGGAGGGTTTTTTTTAAGGAAAGGAAGGAGAGTAGAGTTCTGGGAAGGAAAAGGGTTTAAGGGGTGGGTAGGAATCTGGGGTTCAGTATGTCCTGGTCATCCGCCTCCATGACCTAGACAAACCTCACCCCATGAACCCGGTGAGAATATATAAAAATATATAAAAATGATATTTTTGACATTAATTTACTGAAGTATAGTTTTTCAAAACTTTTCACAGATTTTTTTTTTATTTTTATTTTTTTATTTATCAAAAGTATACAATACAGAATATAGTATATTATATAAAGCATTGTACTCCCAGGAGTTAATAAACTCATTGCGGGAATGATACGCATTACATGAAACATATAGCTGTATGTATTAAATGGACATATGATGGGGACATACAAATACACAACATTATTATTTCAGAAAGTCATTAATAAGATGAAGTTTGAGCATGTTAGTTTGGGTCTTTTTACATTGACTTGCACATTTGATCTCGTTGGGTAGTTGATTATATTTTGTGTGAGCTATGTATTCTAGGGATCTTAGTCCATATTTTGTTGATTTGATTTTTGGTATATGAAGTTTGTTGTGATTTCTTGTGTTGTGTTGGTGTACGTCGCAATTGTAATATAGTGTAGTGTTGGAATGTGCCGAGTGTTGAATTACTTGTAATATAGTTTTCGTTATTTCAAAAGTGGGAATGGTATTAAAAGGAAGTATTTGGGTGTTTCTGTAGATGTCTTTGACATGTGTGTCCCAAGGTAAACTGAAAATATTTCGCAGGGCTCTATTTTGGACGACTTGGACTTCTGAAATCATTTTTTTTGTAGCAAATCCCCAGATTCCGGCGAGATATATTAGATGTGAGTGAATCATAGCATGGTAAATCGATTTTAATAGAGAGGGAGTAAGTAACCCGCGAAGTCTATATAAAACACCAGTTATAGGAGTAATTTTGGATAGAACATGTTTAAATTGGTGATTCCATGTGAGTTGTGAATCAATGAAAAGGCCAAGATATTTTGTAACATCAGCCCTTTCAAGGCGGTTATTATCAAGACTTATATTAAGACTTACATTTTTTTTTATTTGCAAACAGTATGTAATGTGTTTTTTTTTATGTTTATGCTAAGTTTGTTTAATCGCAGCCAGTTTGCCAGGCAAGCTATATCCCTTTCCATTTCCTTTTCAAGTTCGTTTAAATCATTATTGTGATAAAGAATCACTGTGTCATCTGCATAGAGTTGTATTATACCCTTAAGTCCCCATTTAGCAATATCATTTATATATATTAAAAATAGTAATGGTCCAAGTACGGAGCCCTGAGGCACGCCACATTTTATCGTTCCCATGCTGCTTGTCCCTTTTCCAACAAAGGTCTGACAGTGTCGGTTAGAGAGGTAGCTACACAGTAACTTCAGGGGAGTGCCTACTATGCCTAGGTGTTCTAGCTTCTTTAGTAGTATCCCATGGTCAACCGTATCGAAAGCCTTTTTTAAATCTATAAATAAGCCTGCAGCATGCTTATCCTGGTCTATATGCTTTTGGAGGGCGTATACAAAATCGAAGGCAGCACATTTTGTGTTAGATTGGTTTCTGAATCCATACTGTTGGGATGCGAGTAAGTTGTTTGATAAGAGATATTTAGTGAGCCTAAGCTTAATAACCTTTTCAAAAACTTTAGAGACGACAGAGAGGATGGATATAGGACGATAATTAGAAGGATTTTTTTTGCAATCATCTTTGTAAATCGGAATTATTTTTGCTATCTTTAGTTGATCTGGGAAGATTCCACTATCCAGGGATTGATTAATAAGAAAAACAAGGTGGTCAGCTAATATATCTTTGCAAAAGTTCAGATACACTGGTGTAATTCCATCTAAACCTGGAGATGCATTAGACTTTAGTTGAGAGATGATACTGAGAACTTCTGTTTTATTTGTTTTGGCCATATATAAGGACTGGTTTGCTTTTTGATCCGTGTTTATAGTGATAGAATCATCTGGATATGATGCAATTGTAGCTGCTAAGTTTTCCACAACTGATATAAAGAAGTTGTTGAAAGTTAAAGCTATCTGTGTTGGGCATGTTATTTCTTCATTCTTAATGAGAAGACATTCAATTTCATCTTTCTGGGGTGTCGAGCTATTTGTTAGAATTGCATTTATTATTTTCCATGTCTGTCGCGGATTACGCAGGTTTTCCTTAAATATAGTCGTGTAGTATTTGGTTTTAGCATATCTTCTATAGTTGGTAACTTGATTTCTTGTTTTATTTCTCAGTGCTGTGAATATATCACTTTGCTGATTTTTTTCCAGAGGTTAAACGCATTGTTGCGCTGTTTTATAAGTGCATTTAATTTTGCATCAAACCATGGAGTATTTACCCCTCCGTTGGTCTCCTATGCGTAACTCAGATTTATGTTGGGATGATTTTATTGCTGTTTTGATTAAAATTATTCTGTATTCATTAAAATTATTATAGTTTTCATTGACATTACTGGTGGTTTCGTGTGGAAAGTTGTGGGATTCTAAATATGTTTTTAACATGTTTTTATCGGTTTTGGTGTTGTTTGAAAAAGAATGTATTCTATTATTAGTGTGATGTTTCAAGCTGTTTTGGTAATCTAATATCAAAATGTTATGATCACTTAGGTAGGCATCTATATTTGCAGTAGTTGAGGAAATATTGTCTGTTTGAGATGATATGGTCTATTAGAGAGGTAGAGGTATCTGTTACTCGTGTAGGATAGGATGTGTTACATATGAAACAGTTGTATGAGTCTAGCGTGTTGATGTACTTAAGAGATGTATTATTTTTTTGAAGAATGTCAATGTTGAAGTCACCAAAGATAAGGGTATCATTTCTATAGTTATTTAAAATAGATTCAAGATACATTAAGAATTCGTTAATGTTTGAGGTAGGCTTTCTGTAGATAACATAAATATTTAACGGTTTAAAATTTCTATTACGGATATTAATTCCTAAGAAAGAATTTTCACTACAATGTTTTTCAATAAACTTTACTTTGTAAATGTATGTAAATAATAAGAATTTTCGAATGGTAACTCTGCCTGATCATCTTTGAAGTGGGACGATGTTCTCTAACTTGGTATTGGTTAGGTTAAAAACTCACATGAAAATCTTATAAAATCTGGTTTGTGTCCAGGCATAATCGTCTTCAGTTTTTTTGACCTCCTCCATGGTGAGACTAGTCTCGTAGATTTGTTGGTAGGCGAGGATCCCAGACTCGAAGTACTTTTCCAGGAATCCATAGACCTCAGTCTCCGTGCATGACGAGGGCAAGCATAGACCCAGAGTTATTCTAACCTGTAAAATATGCTCAAAGTTTAGTGGCACCTCTATAACATACAAGTTACATCACATTGTCTCTTAAATACCTACTCTTATGTAATTCTAACTCTTTACTTGACACGGCTCAACCATTTCCTCGGGTTCTTTCGACTTCCTCAACAAGAAAGTACAGTAAAAAAGTACAATAAACATTGGGTGGAATTGTCTTCAAAATGCATTGAGGACGACCGAATGCGCGGCCCATTTCTGCCCGTTTCATTCAAATCTTAGATTTGGATTTATGATCAAAATACCCAACCAAACTGAAAAATTATTTTTTTAATCAAAAGGTATATCAAATATCTAGTCAGGATGTGAGCTACTTTATTTATTTTTGCTTTAAATTATAAGATATAGACCATTAAAGATTTTAGTGTTTCATGATTTTGGAGTCAACTTATGCAATTATTTGTGAGTAAAAGAAAAACATTGAAAAAATAATTTTACTATGTTTATTTTGAAAATATAATGAAAAAAAAAATTCTTATAAATGCATTTTTTTGATAGTAATTTTAATATATAAACGACTATTTTTTATTCCGCCGTAAATAGGTAATTTGTATTCTTAATTTGCACCCATCAAAATGATTTTGTTTATAAATATTTATTTTTTATTTTATATTTCATCATAATTGTGTCTGTGTCTTGGACATTAGGCAAATTTATGCCAAAAACATATTAGCATGCCTCTTCAAACACAAAACTACCTTTGAAAATGTCCAAACTGCTCGCGATACTAGAACCAAAGGGCATAATCTCCTACTTATCCCTTTTGCTAAAACAACCTTTGGCCAAAGAAATTTTAGATACTTTGCAACAAAACTATATAATACACTTCCACTGGCAATTAGACAAAACACAATGTATCTTAAATATAAAATCTGACACCAAGTCCTGGATTACCAGCCAAAATAGATCCAACATCAAAGATTATATCAAAACTAACTTACAAGTATTTATTTTTTCAATTTTACGTTGATGATTAACTGTTATTGTAATATTGTGTTATTATTTGTACTTTGTATGTGTTATTATTATAAACTGCTCATGCTAAGCGCCTGCTCTCAACACAGGTTCTCCTAGTGAGACAGGCATAGAATAAAACAAATTGTAACTCAAAACTAATAAAGATGAATAATAAAAATTTAAAATAATTTTTTTATTGTTTTTCTTTTACTCACAAATAATTGCCCAAATCGCCTCTAAAATCCAGAAACCTTAAAATCTTTAATGGCCTATATCTTATAATTTAAACCAAAAATAAATAAAGTAGCTCACATCCTGACTAGATATTTAAAATACCTTTTGATTACAAAAATAATTTTTCAGTTGGTTGCGTATTTTGATCTCAAATCCAAATCTAAGATTTGCATGAAACGGGCAGAAATGGGCCGCGCATACTGTCCCCTTCACTGGGAGCTGAGAAACGTACTTGACTAACTTTTAACCAGTGATTCTTGACATTATTTGGAGTAAAAAATACATGAAATTTTGGTCTCCGGTGACATTTTTCAAGTTTTTTTTTTTCAGAAAAACATTTAAAAAAATCAGTACCTAAAGAAAAATTAGAACGCCATAAAATGGATTTTGCAATCAAGTGATACATGAGATTACACAATGGTACACAGGAAGGTACATTTATCGATCGACCGTGCTAGATACCCTGGACTAGGCACTTCAGCGCCATCTGGACGTCTTCCATAAAATAGAATAATTCCATAGTTGGTACCCACGCGTGAAAGTCGCGAGATATTAAGGGCCCGCAACCCGGATTTGTACCGATTTATTACATATTTCCCTTAAACACGGTAAGTTTTAAAGCTCTTAAAAAATATATGTTATTCTTGAACATAATATTTAGACTTTGCCCGCGCCGAAACGCGAATTATATAAAATTCCCTCGATAGAAAAAAATCGAAAGTATGCTCCAAAAATTATTATTAACACGTTTGTTTGTTATTTTACAAGTTATATATGAGGGAGCGGGCCGTATCGGCAGAGACAGGACGAGAAGTAAAAGGCGTCAGTCGATATAATGAGTCAGTCGTTTATTGGGCTACGTATCAAGGGTCGGTGAAGCAGTAACATGATGTAAAGCAGTGTGCCGTAGATGAGATGCTGCTGTCGCACGGAGGTGATGGAGATGGTGTGGTGAAGGTCAGTGAGTTGCTCAACACCTTGGCGGTGGAGACGACCTATCTTCCAGGCCGTTGCTCGACGCTTTGAGTCGCGGAGATGAACGGTGAGTGGCTCGGTGAGCTGAGCTACCAGCAGGTAGTCCTGGCGAGGCGGAGCGTGTTTCCATGGCAGCGAAACACGGTGGGTTTCGGGGTGCCATGAAACGGTGAGCTGATCCCTGGACTGAAGGTGACGCAAGCCTTGTAAGTCGCGGGATGTAGCTGTTCTGCGGAGCTGAAGGCACGATGGGCCTTGTAGCTGAGACGCGATGAAATCCTCGAGGAAACTGCACTGGATGTGTGTAGATGCCATGCAGGAGCACTTGTGCGGAGATCTGTTACATGATGATTTGTTGACCGACTAATGGTCTGGGATTGACTGTTAGTGTGAGACTGACTGAGCGAGCGCCGAGTTTAGTCGCTTTATATATACCAGCGCGACCGGTGGAGTAATGTTCCATTCGCCGGCAATGCGTACACTAGAAGGTACTCGAACATACCCGGTGCTGAATATTCAGGCGGCTTATAAACTCTAGACCTTTCTAGGCGGTGGCGATATTATTATTCGACGAGACGGCCGCGGCAGGTGAGCAAAGTACACCGGCATGTATGGTAGGTACCTACCTAGGCAAATGCCGGCGCCGCGCAAATATTAGATATTTCTCGTGTCTTCTTTTGATGGCGAAGTTAATAATGATGTGTCGCCACATATGTATGAAAAAATTCACAGTATTTCTTTAAATGCTGTTTAAGATAATGCCCGCGAGATTTTTGCGCTATTTTAAACGAGTCGTGTTTTATTAGATGATAATCTCCTCACCCTAAATGCTGGTAAAACAAAATTTTTAACCTTTAGTCTGTCTGCTGCTACCCAACCTACTAACAACCAGAAAATAACAATCCACTCTTGTCCAAGACCTTACTCTTCCTGTACTTGCCCAAATTTGGAAATATTTTCCCATATAAAATACCTGGGGGTCCTAATTGATCATCATCTTCGTTGGAATCAGCATTTAGCCAGTCTAACCCCCCGAATTCGCAAGCTCTCCTAAGTTTTTCGAACTCTAAGAAATATCCTTACTCCTACAATACTAAAAAGAGTTTAATATGCTCTCTGTCAATCCCTATTAGTATATGGCATCATAATTTGGGGCGGCTGTGCTCATAAATTTATTGATCCTACAAAAAGCTCAAAAAACGATAATACGTGTTATCAACAAGCGACCGACAAGATACCCCTCCACTCGACTCTTCACTGAATATGATGTTCTAAACATACGGCAACTCCATCTAAAATTTACTTTAACGCATTTCATGTTCAAATATAAGAAAAAACTCTCTTACATCATAATTACACGACCAGAACAATAACCAACCGACACTACAATGTACCGACACTACATACCACGTCAGCTCGAAGACATTTCATATACCTAGCTCCTAAAATTTTTAACCTTCTCTCTGAGAACTTAAAAACCGAAAACCAACCGCACACCTTTAAAAAACATTTATCACAATGGATCCTTACAACTAGAAATGATGATTAGAAACGATGTTCCTTAATTACTTAATTTAACGGTCCTTAATTTAACTTAATTGTAGCGGTCACTTAACCCGCTCTGCTAAAACCATCGCAGCGCCACTGGTTAACGATCACACCAAAAATAAATATCTAGGTGCAAGCCGCTGCTGGCACTATAAGTACGTCTATCGTCTTGTAACAATTAACGCGGCAACCTACTGGAAAGTTCCCGGCTCCACAATACTTTATCAACACAGCGACTCGACTGTTCTCGAACTTTCTCACCTTAGGCGCGGCGGTCGAATTTCACACGCCGTTCTCGAAACTACTTGCCCGACCGGCATAGTATAAAAGCCAGCGCAGCCGCATACAGCTCAGTCTACCAGGCAAGGATCCATTTTTAACGGAGAATCATCGGCCAATTAGCCTCCTTCCATGCCTAGGTAAAATCCTGGAAAAAGTAATACTAGCACGACTGAATGCATTCACAAATAAAAGTAAATTCTTGCCAGACTTCCAACACGGTTTCAGAGCAGGTCATTCCACCTCTCACCAACTCCTACGTGTGGTGGAACACATCACGGAGGCATTCAATATTAAGAAAAAAACGGTAATTCTGTCACTCGACGTAAGTAAGGCTTTCGACAAAGTCTGGCATAACGGCCTTCTATATAAAATGTACTCTCTAGGTTATCCATTAAGACTCATTCAACTAATAGCCAGCTATCTAAGAGATAGATCCTTTAAAGTAAAAATAGAAAATGTATTCTCCACATCCCGCCCCATATCAGCTGGGGTCCCACAAGGCAGTCAACTCTCACCATCCTTATATAACATCTATTGTAGCGATATCCCAAAACCCGTGGATCATAATGTTAAAATCACTCAATTTGCGGATGACACTAACATCATGTCCAGTTCAACTGACGAGGCCACTGCTACACGCCGCGTACAGATACAAACCACTCTAACTGAAAAGTGGTGTAAAAAGTGGAGAATATCTATTAACCCGACTAAAAGCGCCGCGACCGTTTTCTCAAAGAAACGGCCAAAACGGCCCCCATTCATTAGACTGTTTGGGGAAAATGTTCCATGGGAAAAGTCAATTAAATACCTAGGTGTAACGCTAGACTCCAAGCTCACCTGGAAGAAACACATAACTGAAAAAATTAAAGCAGCTAATAAATGTCTATCTTCACTGTATCCAATGATGGGAAAAAAAAGTCGTTTATCAACGGGCAACAAATTACTTTTATATAAAACAACCATAAGGCCTGGCTTCACCTATGCTTGCCCCGTTTGGGGGCACGCGGCCCCCAGTCTCTTAGAGAAGATTCAAATATTTCAAAACAAAGCCATTAGACTTGCCTTAAATGCGCCAAAATGGAGCAGAATTTCTTCTCTCCATAACGATTCCAACATTCCGTTGATAAAAGACTTCATTTTCTCACAAGCAACTAAATTTTACGCCGGCCTACCCGGCCACGCAAACCCTACGATTAATACGCTCGCTAAATATAGCGAAAATGAAAATTTCAAATACAAAAAACCCAAGATAGTCCTCCGGAAGGAATAAAAAACCTGCATACAGTCGCAGTATAGTTTTAATCTCACTTTCAAACCAACCATAATAATAAATTAACAGTAAAGTATCTATAGATAATCCTTTATAATTATGTTAGAGTCAGTAAACGCATGTTTAGGAACTCTGTAAAATAAATCAATCAAAAGTCAAAAGTACAGCTCAGTCTCAAGTCTAGTCTCAAGTCACACACACAGTTATACAGTGCCCAGCTTATCAGTGAATTCGCTACAGTGCGGTATCGGCTGAACGGCCAGCCCCGGCGACTCAAAGCCGGCACCTGTGCCCGTTGCGCCCGCAGCCTTCGAGGACCCATCATCTCGCAGCTAACATGGTCCACCGCACCATCAGCTTTGGAGAATCCTTTACCCGCGACTACAAGGCCCGCCGCGTCTTCTGTCAAGGGTGCAGCAACATCTCAGGCATATCGAAGCCCGTCGCGCTTCGCTGCCACTGAGACTTTCTCCTCACAAGGTTCACCGCTGTCCATCTCCGCGATTCAAAGCGTCGAGCGACATCCTGGACGTCATGGTCTTCTCCACCACCACGGTGCAGCGCTACATGCTGGTGACATGCAGACCCGTGGTCTGCTCCACCACAGCATCTTCGACCATCATCATCAACTTCACTGCCAACACCACTTATGACTTGCACTCACTACTACTCGTGTCAACACCATCTGACTGTTTGCTACGTAGCTCTCCAATAAAGACTTCGACTCATTACATCGACTGACGCCTTTTATTTCTCGTCCTCTCTCTACCGATACGGACCGCTCCCTCGCAAATAATTAAATTACTATTTCTTATATGTTATATTTTAATAACTATTATTATCAACTTATTATTACAATATTATTACTTATTATAATAATTATTAATTATTATTATTATAAAATTTTGCAATTGAATTTAATCTGTACAACTTCTAATTTTATTTATCAACCATTACAAATGTATAATTTCAAATCTGTAAACTTCACCCGTCATAACACAGGCATATCCCTAGCATGGCGGATGAAACACCACAAAAAAAAACTAAGCAATGTACAATATTTTTATAAATAAATAAATATTAAACATTTTCGCAATTTTCGCAACGATTTTGTCGCTGTAAATGTTAGCGCTCTCCTCTAACATTCGTAATTTCGTATTTCTCCATTTTCTTCTTTTCAGGCCCGGTTGCAGAAGCCTTAAGAGATGATTTGAAAAAATGTATCCTTCTCATGTTAAATTTTACTGGACGCATTGGTAGGCTAAATAAATTAGTATAAACTTGCATTGTTGGGCAAGATCAATTAGTATAAAATTGCATTGGTTGGTACGATAAATTTGTATAAACTTGCATTGGTAGACAAGATAAATTAGTATAAAATAGCATCGGTAGGTAAGATAAATTTGTATAAACTTGCATTGCTAGACAAGATAAATTAGTATAAAATAGCATCGGTAGGCAAGATAAATTTGTATAAACTTGCATTGGTAGACAACCTAAATTAGTTCTACTTTTAAAAATGTCTTGCAATAAGTAAGCTATCAAAAGCGTTTAACAAGGTCAGCTCATCAAGAGGGTAGAGAGGTGATTCGTGACGTAGCTTGAAGTCCATGTCCCACAGGGAGATTTGAATTAAATGCAATACAAGTGGCAGCGCTGTACTATAAGCTAGGTCATGTGTTCGAAAAAGGCCCGTATGAGCTAAACATTGTTAACGCATTTTCTACGAACCTTGGTAAGCCACATAATATAATAAATAATTATAGATAGGTACTATATGATTCAACATCCTTGGTACCTACTTTAGCTTTTCTTGATTAAAAAAGGTTGGTTTTTAATTTGGTAATAACTTCCATAGATATCCATCGTTTGCCAATTTTGAAAAGATCGCGCTCAACGGATGGAGACTCACAAAGGAAATGAGTGAATACCTCATGATCCGAATGCACAAACGTCTGGACAGTGGAGTTGTGCGTGAAGTAGGCCCCGTAGTAGTGGACCGGGAAGGGCGGAAGACTCTGAGGGGTCTCCACGGTGAAGGGGCCGTTGGTCCTGCTGACGGGGACCTGTTTGCTAGAGACGGAGGCCAGGCACTGCTGGCGGGACCCCAGCCAGTAGGTGTTGCCCCAGTAGAGGCCGGTGCCCGGGGTCCCAGAAGCGTCCAACACTACGAATAACAAACGTATTAAGTATCAACTTTAGGTACTCAGAATTTTGTAAGGTTGATCTGTCATAACTATGGTATCTCATTCAGGGTTTTAGCCCTTCGAAATCCGTGTGTATTTTGTCAGTAGGCAAAAATACTTCCGCTTTGCAATAAAATCCAAATAAATGGAATATTTGTTAACATATCCATAAGCTAAAACCTGTTTTCGTATTTTATTATTAGAAATAACAATGTAATTATATAAATATAAACATTTTGAAAGCAAACTTTATAAAAAATGACTCACCTTACGTTTTTTTTAACTAAAGATACTGATAACGAAAAAAATAAAAACGCACGCTTATTTTATTGGACAAATGAATTATAAACGTTATAATGACATCACTTTTTAGTCGTTTAATGTAAAAAAAATTATTCAAAAATTCACAAAGTTTCACTTTTTTTTTTTAAATTGCGGTCGGAAACTTTGGACAATTTCGGAAAAAGAAAAGTTGGAAATTTTTATTATTTTCTGGTAAGGTTTTAGATTTGAATATAAAGCGTGTTGTTTTCTTTTTCCAATACCGTTTATACACGGTGTCCGGAAACTCCTAGTACAAGCGGGAAACTGGTAAATCTACATCACATTCGGAGTCGATTTGTGATATAACTTTTTTTGATTTGAGCCTTCGTTTTCGAGTAAATCGGGACCGAAGTTGGAATTTTTTTGGTTAAATTTGAAAAAAAATTTCACTAGGGGGTTGATTTCAGCTGTGAAATGTCTTATAAAATGCATCGAAGGGTAAACCGGGCTCAAAAATTTTTTTAACCCTTTAGTTGCCGAAAAAATGGAAAAATAAAAAAAAATAATATTAAAATCGAAATGCTCAGATCGAAAAAAATAAGTTTTTTGGGTTCTCTACGTGATGTAGATTCACCAGTTTCCCGCTTGTACTACAAGTTTCCAGACACGTTGTATATATCCATACTTCTACCTACGATAGTAAGGGAGACAGCAATTTTCATGAGACCTATACGAGCTGGGATAAATATGGTCTCCTGTGAAACGGGTTAAAGGGGTATTGTAGTCTAGAAAAAAATGTTTTTTCGTATTGTCATACTTTCGATATTCAAAAATATGTCCTTTAAAGGATTTTTCGAAATTCGAATTATTTAAAAAGTTATAACCATTTTAGTGTCGCGGGATAGACGGAATCTAACAAGAATCTAAAAAGAACAAAACTGAAACCGCGTTTTTTGAGACGGTTGACATGATGTTTCAAGTTCTACTGAACCATAGATATCCAAATGGATAGACAAGAAGTTACAGATGAGGGGTAAAACCAAACTATGGGGGGCGAAGAGGGGAAAGATGACTGTGATTCGTTATATAATCAATCTGACAGTATATAGGCATCTCGCATTACAATATCACCATTTAGTTCTTAAAAGAAAAATCTACTTTGAATGAATAGACCTTTTTACATGGGAGCGCGAATTGCTTGCCACGTTACTAACATATTTGCTAAGACCAAATGCTCGCCCCTAAAAGACTCGCCCCAATACACATAGCAATATTTTGTTAACGTGTTTAGTTAAAACACTTTTACAAATGTTTCATAATTTACTTACCCCTGTAACCAGCGACGAGCACACTGAAGAACCGCCCACATTCGCTATGTGCACATTGATATGTAGATATATTGTATAGCACAAGCTAACGTTTCGGCGTGATATTTCGTTAAATGTATGGATGTTAGCTTCTCGCTGTTCACGGCAAGAATGATGACGTCACACATTTTAGATTCAAGCGAGGCTCTATCCCCTCCCCATGGAGTGAGCCGGTTCCAAGTAGGAGCTCCAGCCGGCGCCATGTGGAGGGGGAAATAATACGTTTTTATCACTTAGGGCAGGTCCAGATATATTCATATGTCCGTGTACTGAACCAATTTACTTGAAATTTGATGTGAGCCTTCTCTATACATTAATCTATCGCCCCTTCCAGAACAATAACAAAATTACGATTTTTACTATTTTTAAAAAATTCGGAAAAGTTAAAAAAAACAGTAAAAAAAATACTTTTTATTTCAGACAGCACCCATTTTGTAAAAAACAAATTTACTTTTCTGAGCCATAGTAGCATTTGTTTGGATTAAGAATTAATTTGTTTTTTTTTTTTTTTTATTGCTAGGAGGGTTGCAATCGTGTCAACCACGGCGCGCCATTTTTTTGAGACCCCCCACCTCAACACCCTGTAACTTTCTGAATTTTTAATTATTTCGTTTGTTTTTTTTTATATATTCTTTAATGTTTAATAAATTAATTTTTAATGTTTAATGTTTAATAATTTGTTACAATAATGGTTACTAAAAATATTGTTTTTTATTGCACCTAAAAAAATACCTACAATTCATGCTTCTAGACAAGAATACCCCCTTAAGCGTGTAACGAACTTGCATAAGTAAAAGTGTAAATAAACTCACATTTAATTGCCCATCTCTGGTTGGCATCTATTCCGTTGTGAATTTGCGTCAGTTGTTTTGTGCACACACTGTGGCTCCCCTTATTCACAGCAGTCCTGAGCATCCCATAGTACACTGACTGCGTTTCGAGCTCAATTCCAGAACCCAGCTGCAGACACATTACCACTAGGAGACACACACACGTCACCCAGTCTGAACTCATTTCTAACACTTTGTTTTAGTAAAAAATCATAAAATAGAATAAAAAGAAATCGGGACGGAAAGCACGGACACAGCAAATGTAAAGTTGTGAACTTTTGCAAAGTTTACCGGGCGTTTCATAAACCTTTTTTTTCCTTTCGTTGTTTTTTAAACTGTGCCTATTACAAACATTTTAGTTATGTTTTATATCTTTGTTTTTGAGTGATGAGTGATGACTGATGATTCTAAAATCACAAAAACATATTGAATTTAAATATTGTAGACATACCTTTTTTAAGTTATATTCGTAATTAAATTATGTAAATACAATTATCATTAAACTTATTAATTTCGGTTGCACGTGGGTGCATGCGTGAAGTGTTTTGAAATAGGCCACTTGCACCACATTTTTTTTGTTTTTTTTTTCCTGTTTAGGCAAATATTCTAAGACATTCCATTTTTTTTTTAATCGTATTTGTGAAACCGGAAAGACGGGGCATAATTTTATGGGTGCGAAAAAACGATACGAAGTACATAGCCGAAAATCATTTTAAAAAAACGACGCGTTCCACATGAACGGCACAGGAGAATAACGAGGCATATTACATTTCATAAATATTTTTTTCCTTGAACTATCTTAATGATCATCATTATAATGTTTAACCTCTATAAATGATGAAATCCAATGTAATAAACTTGTTCTTGTAAATAACTAGCAGACCCGGCCACACGTTGCTGTCGCTACTAAACACAACGCCATTACCCAACCTTTATAATAGCTGCCCGCTGCCTGAATTGAATATTTGAATTTCTCGGCTTTTCTCTACCATAATAAGTACCTATGTATTATACATGTATATACACCTTCCTCTTGAATCACTCTATCTATTGGTGAAAACCGCACGATAATCCGTTGCGTAGTTTAAAAGGTCTATTATGCGCACATACATTTTGAGCGACTTCATTTTATACTATGTAATGATTATAATTATAATGATATATTATAAAATTTCATTTTTTCAAAATCACTAACATGTACAGAAGGCATAATATGTACGTGGTTCTCTTCGTGAAATCTATCAAAAATTCGCAGAAAATCAAAGTATTGCAATATAAAAAAAATAAATCAATGCGGAAATTTACCAAATTAATTGAATATTATCGGAGACGGAACATTTTCATGGAGTGACCTCACGAGCCCAAATATCGTATTTATTGAGTTAAAAACAAAAAAGTTGTAAATTACTAAAAAAATTTAGTAACATTTTCGAAACCCATGCAAGTGGCCAATTGTATTCCAGCGTAGTTTAAGTTCAATGAACTTTCAATTTGCAATAATTTGTTAAGTAGTTCAAATCTTATTAGACAAGCGATAAAGTGTGTACCAAAACTATTACATCAATTTAATAATTCTTTATTTGAAATGTGTATTTCTTTTGTTAAGATGTTTGACAGATGTCGTAAATTTTCACGTTTACTAACATTCGAGTGGTAAATTTATTGTTTTGAATGGCAATTAAATAAAACACACGAAACTACGACTCGAAAAAGTAAATCTCACTTCGAATACAAAACTAAAAACGCGTAAATTATGTAGTACTTGCCTACGATTATAATTTTGGCAATACATTTATATTCGTGTATCACCGCGTTTGTGGCTTAAATGAAACTGCGCGAAAATTGATTAACAAGGTCCTTAAATTGGAATTTGCAACAGTTGGTGTTCAACTCGTTTTTCACTTGTGTCTTATACATGTACCTATGTTGTGAGGCGAAAGAGAGTGGAGAGGGTAAGGAGCAGTGGCGTAACGTGCCTCGGAGGGGCCCTGTATCAAAATTAGTTGGGGGGCCCAAATGAAGGATAAAGATTTCTCACAAAAGAAACAAAAGACCTCTGTAACCCGGGGGCCGCGTATCATTGATTCGGCTGATACGGCGGTAGCTACGCCCATGGTAAGGAGATGAGTATAGGAAGGTTGGGAGGTAACTCGCTATTCATATCTGGTCATTAAATACAGACGATCATTTCAAAAAGCGTTAGAAGATCAGTGGCGGATATAGGGGGGGCGCAGGGGAGCGCGCCCCCCCCCCCCCCTTGGCCACCCTAAATGCAAGATAATCTTTCTTCAATCATTCGCTCTACATGTCTAAACCATCTAAGCGTCCCTTTCTTAATCTTACTTATTACGCTTGTATCAGCCTTGCATTATTTTCATATTTTTCTCAAACTATCATACATGGCTTTCTATAGCATTTAGTCCTTCCTCTGCCAGTTTCATGCTTCACTGCCATACATCAGGGTTGGTACCCCGGTGCGTAGTCGGGAAACACGCCAAACGCGTGCCGCCCAACATTTGTACACGGTTAACATTTGTCACATGAGAACGGGTCGTTTCTTCAACTTGTTCTTGTGTTCAACAACTCGACTGTGGAATGATTTGCCGGCCTCTGTGTTTCCTCCTTCCTACAACATGGGTCTCTTCAAGACCAATGTTCATTCCTTCCTCTCCTCAAAAAGACCCTCCACACAGCATCCCAGATGACATAGGCCCTGAGGGAAATCATTTTCCTCAGGGCCTCCTGTGTGGAGTTAATGTAAAAAAAAAGCACTCCATTGTGGACTGCTAGCTTCGCTTCTTTTGACAGTTTTTTGGTAAGCGCTAACGGCGTTCAGTCCTCCATAAATGCGGAGTTACCTGCATTTACCCTTCTTCCAATATCTCTATCAGACTCCCCATCTCTCGTAAATATACTTCTCGAATACATAAACTTATCCACTGTCATTTTTGGGTAACTATTACAAAATATACCTATTATTATTTTATTATTAAAAAAAATGTCTTTGGAGATGCTATGTGAAGGGTCATTTTAGAGAAAGGATATTAACAGTGGAAGGAAAAAGGTATGATAGGTGGTTAGGACTCTCTGGGTTAGTGTGTCCAGGAGAGATGGACGGATGAAACTTTCCCTCCCACTGCGATGCGAGGAAATGTGTCGAGGGATTCCTGCTGGAGAGGTTAAATTTTTAAATGTAATAATTTTTTTTACATTTACTCCACACAGGACGCCCTGAGGAAAATAATTTCATCTGGGATGCTGTGTGGAGAGTCTTTTTGAGGAGAGGAAGGAATGAAAATTAGTCTTGAAGAGATCCATGTTGTAGGAAGGAGGAAACACAGAGGCTGGCAAATCATTCCACAGCCGAGCTGTTGAACATAAGAACGAGTCGAAGAAACGACCCGTTCTCATGTGACAAATGTCAACCGTGTACAAATGTTAGGCACGCGTTTGGCGTGTTTCCCGACTATGCACCGGTGCCGAAGGGATCAATGACGCTAGTTCCTCGGAGCATCTGCCATTGTAATACCGGTAGAACAATGATAGCATTCCCACCCGACGCCTGTGTTCTAAAGATTGCAATCCGTCTTTTAAGATGGGAGAATCTACGTTCTGCACAGAGTCGAGGGTATTTTTTAGGTATTTTGGAGCTCCAGACCAGAGGTGGCTACCAAAATCATTTAGTCGGTCTCCTCTATATGCGGTTTGTCGTATTCTCCCCGTTGTCTACTTTTTAGTTTTCTTATATCTTTAGCGCCCCCCCCCTAGAGTTTTTTCTGTATCCGCCACTGTAGAAGATAGAAATAGTGTGTTCATTAATCCAATATCTAATGCATAAATTTGGATGTTTGTATATTTCATTATTTCGCATTTTCACAGCAATGGAATGAGATACGGAATCGAATTAAAGTCAACATTATATTATTTTTTTTTACATTAACTATGTGGTAGTATAGAGGCCGCAAAAGGTTACATTTATACAGGGTGTGCCATAAACATTTGCATTTTTGAAATCGTGCTAGCGGGAATTCCGAACAGGAGAGGAGAGCGGGGTCACTTATGCGTAGCTCCTCGCTTCTTGGAAATTTTGTCACAATAGATGGCTTTACGGGAGAGCAACGCGCTTTCTGGGTAAAACATTTTTACAAAAACAGTAATTTTGTTCTTTCCTGTTTAACAATGATTCTATTCTGTTTTGCAAAACAATTATTTATCAATCGGGGCCCAATTGTTAATTCAATTACATCATGATTTAAAAAATTTCGAAGATATCGGCAGGAAAACAAACAGGGTGACCATGGAGCAAAAGAAAATGGTTAAAGAAATTTTCCTCCTTTATTGGCAGCCCGGACCTAACCCCACCTATGGGATGTATTTGTGTATATATTTTTTTATCTTAAGAGTCGATTTTACGTAAATAAATCAGCGACTATACTTTATTTAAGGGAGAACAGAACATCAATCAAGAAACGGTCAATATACCCCGTGATTTGTGTCGCAAAGTTTTCGAAAATCTAAGGGCCTGATTTGAGGACTGCCTGCGGCGAGATAGCGGCCATTTTGACGAAATTATTTTACGAAATGATTTTCCAGGATATTTTTGTTCTCATCATTAATCATTTATTTTAATACAATCTTTATTTTTATTCATGATTATTTCAATGGTGCAAATGTTTATGGCTCACCCCATATTAAAAAATGAAACGTACTGGGATTAAACGAAACGTCACATGCAGGCCCGGACTGGGACCATTTGGGGCCCTCCGCTAAAACCTGTAAAGGGGCCCTCTAACGTGGGGGGGGGGGGGGGGGGTCAGAAAACGGGTGGTCCGGGGACCTCCCCCGGATAATTTGTGAAAATTAGGTGCTTGAAAACAATGAAAACGCGTTTCTACGCTATATTGGCAACTATAATCATTATTATTATTATTATTATTATTATTATAAAGAAGAAGAAATTCAGATAGGTTTTTATACGAATATTATGATTTTCGACTTTTGTTGACTTTATTATTTATTGAAATAAGAAATTCACAGTATTTTTAGGATACGTCCAAATTATTTGTGTAGTAAAAATAATGACAAACGGATTTTAGGGATTAGAAAAATAATACCAACATTTAAAAAAAATCCTGTGTGTTTAACAGTTTACAATGTCGTATACTTGAATAGAAGGGGCTTAACTTAACTGAAATGATTCGACATTTTGCTTCCCTAGCCCTAAAGTAACAGTTTCTTTGTAAGCAACTCACTTGTTAAAGCTGCTTTATCTATTATTTTATTTTTTGTCCAAATTATAAAATAAATCCCTCTAAACATTAATAAAAAGCATACTGGACATAAGGTCTTGGCCTAAGGACGACCGAAGTCGATTTTTGATGATTTTAAGTTTAGAAAAAACTCGTTCACATGTGACTTGGGTACAAGGTATGGTAAGAACAAATTTATATACAATATACAGGTTGGTAAACAGTCCAGATTAAGTAATGACGTTATATAAATAAATGTAACGTCATTGAGATTGAGTAAGTTCAAACAGAACAGAAAAACACTGGAAAACACTGGAAACATTGTCTATTTTCAGAGCAGTAAATATTAGCATTTGTTTCCGCTGCCGTTGGGTCCAAATCGTCTTCTTCGTCACTGCATCTGTCTCCGTAGTTCTCAGTGGACTCTGCCCCTATGAAGTTGCTGTATTGTTGTGCAAACCGTCGCAGCTCTATCAACAGCCGACTTCTTTCAATTTTACACAGTTTAGAAACACTGTGCAGAGCTTCTGTGGGAAATGTTTGGATTTACAAGATAAAGTCAAACTTTTTGCGATCCAAGCAGGGCTGGATTAACCATGTCGGGGCCCCTAGGCAACGCACGTCCAAACGCCTCCTTGTTCCCTTGATCAAATCCTTACCAATACTTTTAGGGGGGGGGGGGGGGGGGTTAGGTAAGGTTTTAAAACTTTATTTTTTATTTTTCTCTGAATATAAAACATGTCAGTATATTGAGTATTGTGTCAAAATTTCAAATAAATCTGAGCAAAACTAACGAAGGTACAGCGTTTCAAGCGACCGGCCCTCATGCTCGATTCAAGTATATTTCGAGTATAAAAAATTGTAAATCGGTTTTCTCGCAAACAATATTTCTGAAGTTTGTGAACATCATAACTATCATAACTCACAATCTTGACTTGACTTGACTTGACCGATGCGATGAGTTTTTTTTACCATTTTATAATAACAAATTCACTGAAATTTTTTAGCGAAAATCGCGTTTTTCCTTCCTCGAACTTCCTCGGACTACCTAGGAAAATATATTACGTTGCTTGGTGCATGCAAATCGAATGTATAGTTTTTTTTAATATATTGTCAACCAGGTTGAAAACGTGTTAAAAAAACTTTCGAGAAAAAAACTTTCAAAGTTTTGCTGAGGATAATTCAACATACAAACATTCAACAATGAAATGCTGTATCTCCATCAATTTTACCAATTTCCTCAAATAGTGAGAGCATTATTAACAAATGCATCTTTCAGAAAATGAATTAATTTTTTTTTTGTAGTGTCCTTAAAGCCTTTTTTGCCTTTTTTAGGATTTGATCAAGGGAGGCCCCCAGAGTCAGAGGCCCGTGTGAACTGAATAAAAAACTTGTAAAATTACATCAACTTCACTAAGGGGGGGGGGGGGGGGTGTTCATTCAACTTTGCCGCCCGGGGCTTCTGACGGGTTTAGTCCGCCACTGCACTTTACCCTTCTCTAACTTCCAAATTTTTTTTTCTTTTTTCTACCAAAACGTAATTTTATTCATAATTAATCTGTTCTTTTACTACATTACAAAAGGTATGCCATCACCCCATTTAATAAAGAAAACGAATACAATACAATAAAATACAATAATCCTTTATTGCACATAAAAGGACACATACGTATGTAGAAACAAAAATATATATTGTTAAAAAATTATTACAAAGAGCCGTCTTGTCACTAAAGTGATCTCTTCCAGACAACCTTTCCCAAAGAATTTTGACAAGCAGACAGGTAGTGCATACTGATTATACTGAAGCTTGTACAACATTTATATTTTAAACATAATATAATTAGAAATAAAACAAAACAAATGCCAATATAAACCACACACGGCACCTTCAATCATTTCAGATACTAAGTAATGTTGCAACAAATAGAAGGAAAGAAAAGTAAAATACAACTATGATTATATATTTGTTTTAATTAAGACTTTTTATTTATTGTTTGTGCATGATATGAACATTAGTTATTTATTGGGTTATAAGCTAATTATTATTACAATTTGTTGTTTTCTTTAATGCGTTTACCTAATGGTATTAATCTGTAAATGTTTCTAATAAAAAAATGAAAACATCTTGAAAACTGACTTTTTCCGAAACTTCGTTTGCTCACTAATTGAAGCAAGTCAGTTTTTCTCGGGACGCGGGGCCCCTAGCCAATGCGGGGCCCCTAGGCAGTTGCCTACTCTGCCTTAGGGATAATCCGGTACTGGGTCCAACCAAGAGCAATCTTGTAAAAACGACTTTGTTTGCGCAAAATCTTTCTTCAATGCTCATCCTCGCACAGTCTAAAATATCAAAATATACAATTTTGTAATGTTGAATTGTTGAAATAGAGTCTGTTTCATCTTTTGATTTTTCACCGGGCATTATAACTACTAACAAGACAATTTTTTTTTTTGTACGTTTTGTGGGGCCCCTTCGGGGCCCCCTCGCGCCGGGGGCCCTCCGCGATCGCGGACCTGCGGACCTGGCCAGTCCGGGCCTGGTCACACGTCGCGATAAGTTCAAACATTGGACCTGATGGTTTTTTTATTATTTTGAAATGTTCTATGGACTTTTCAAACAATCTGCTCATAGTTTATTTAAAAAAACTGTTTTTTCTTTAAAATAATTCATAAATGACTATTAAATAATGTAGGTTACCTTCATTATTCGGTGTTATTAATGGTAAAATTTTAAATAAATATGCATGGCGATGAGGGACGTACTTGAATTATTTAAGGGGAACGGCTGATCAGCTTTTTTCGTACAAAATATAATTTTAAATTTTAAGGTCTAAATACCCTGCCCGAAATGAAAAGCTATTTTTTAACCAATATCTGGTACGGATATGTGCTACTTTATTTATTTATGTTTCAAATTTTAAAATACATGCCATTAGAAGTCGATTTTTCATGACTTTGGCAAATATTGTGAGTTAACGCTAATTATTAAAAAAAAACTATTTTGCATAAAAAAATATTTTAAACTTCTGAGTAATATACACATATGTACTTGACTTCCTTTAAGTGGTGATTCCTGACATTATTTGGAGTAAAAAATGCAAATGAAATTTTGGTCTCAGATGACTTCATCGATGACTTTTTTTTTTTTTTTAAATCAAACAAAAAAATATCTTCCGCATGTCATCACTGGTCACTCAGCCGAGTAACCGCTCAACCTCTTACCCCGCCCCCTAACTGTCCAACACCTGCAAATTTTTATGTTTTTATAGAAAAAAAATCACTTTCATTTACATTTTTTACTCCTAATAGTAATAAAGTAAGTCAAGTACGACAGTAAAAAAAATCATTTTGATGAGTATAAATTTTTCTTACAAATAACCGAAAAACAAATTTTTCGAATATAAATTAAAAATTTGTCCAAATAACGCTCTTTTTGAGATGTTTTAATTTTTTTACCTTATATTTAATTTTTATCTTATGGCCAATATATCATAATTTAAAACAAAAATGAATAATAAAGCACACATCCGTACTACATAATTTCTATACCTTTAGATTGAAAAATAATTGTTTAGTTTGGTTGAATATTTTGGCCTCCGATTCAATAAAAAAATTTTGTCCGGCGATTTTTTGGGATGTTTTCTTTTTCAATATTTTTTTTTCTTTAAAACCTAACGAATGAATTCTTTCACTCGTGTCATTACTGTTCACTCGTCGAGTAACCGCCCAACCCCTCACCCCGCCCCCAACTATCCAATACCTACTGATTTTTTAATGTTTTTCGGTTTAAAAAAAAGTCAAAATGTCACCGGAGACCAAATATTCATTTACATTTTTTACTCCAAATAATGTCCGGAATCATTGGTAAGTCAAATACGTCCCTACCCTGTTTATAAGTTATATCAGGGTTTCCCAACTAGTGGTCCGCAAGAGGCTTGAAGATGGTCCGCGATGGTTCGCCGGTCAATAGAAATAGAAATCTGAATTAAAAAAATCGGGACAATATTCAGTTTATCATTAATAAACTTTGTGGTCAGTGGCCATTATCGTATTCCGTTTCGCCCCACCCCATCCTACCCCGTTCTACCCCCTCCGTTGTGGTAAATATTCTGCTAGAACCCGTCCCACCCTATCCCATTCCGCCTCCTCCGTTGTGGTAAATATTCTGCTAGAACCCGTCCCACCCTATCCCATTCCGCCCCCTCCGTTGTGGTAAATATTCTGCTAGAACCCATCCTACCCTATCCCATGACGCCCCTCCCGTTGTGCTATCCGTCCCGGTTGCCACCCATGCTAGTCTACGCCACTGACCATAATCAGTGGCTTAGGTTAGCGTGGGTGGCACCATAATGTGGTGTCACCCCCCCCCCCCCCCCCATTAAAGTTGACAAAACACAACACCCGAGGCGCCGCCGCCCCCTCGCTACGCCACTGCTTATGGTCCCTGTCGCAAAAATAAACGTACAAGTGGTCCCGGGTCAGAAAAAGGTTGGGAACCACTGAGTTATATAATATGTATTTGTTATGTTTTCTGGTAAAGAATTTTTAAAAATTACTAAGATATGTATAATTGAATTGGATACAATACACTAACTAATGGGAGTCACACATATGGAATCGGCCTAACAAGCTTTTTTTATAACCAAGAGCATTACACTATGACGTCAAACGTATTAACCTTTCACCGGGTGTTACCACAAACAGAGCATAATTTATTCAAATGTTTAATTTAGATTTTTTTTTAATCTTCATTTTTACACGCATTTAAATAATTTCTGTTGTTAAAAATTAACCTTCGGAAAACCTATTGATAAATGTTTTTCTTAATCTTTCGCTTGCCTAACTGCATCATCATCATCAAACAGTATTAATAGGCTAGAGACTGTACGCAGTGGCGTAGCTAGAACGGGTGGCACCTGGGGCGGTTAACGTGGTGTCACCCCCCCCCCTCCCCAATTTCGACTTCATGAAAAATAAAAACTTTACAACCTACTAAATGTGTAAAAAATTGGTCCGTCTTGGGAGGGGGGGGGGGGGGGTGGCCAAAGAATTTCAGACATAGGCTATTGCCTATAAAAAGACCGTCAGACACAAACTTCCCCCGTTTCTGGGCACCTACGAAAATAAATAACAGACAGTGCTCAATATTTTTGCGACAATATCTTTAGTAAGTTTTTTTCCACGGTCGGATGATCCTCACCGGGTGGCATCCGGGGCGGGCCCCCCCCCACGCGATATTTTTGTGAGTTATTGTACGCATACTCGTGTATGTAATGGTGAGCTCTGGTGTTACGAAAATTGTAAAAAAAATTACAAATGGTGGCACGCGAGTTGTTTGAAGAATATGTGTATATCACGTAGTTTGGAGGGCAATCCGGGAAGTGAAGCGAAATCCGGGCAGGGAAGGAAAGAGAGGGGGACAGCGTGGGAAAGGACACGCTGACGGAGGCGTCGGAGACGAGGTAGGGGAAGAGGGAGGGGAAGAGAGTGGCGACGTCCCCGAGTGTGACTCGGTGGTCGTTGGTTAATTTTTTTTTAAATATTTAATGATAGTGGATCTCCCATCACATTAAATAACAAATTACCTCTAATCAAATAGCAACGCACGCCACTGTGTTAATCTACTTCGAGCATAGTACAGATGTAAGAAATTATAATACTGGAGACAAGAATACAATGTAAACAAAAAAACAACGAACAATAATCCTCAAAACTCAAATTAAATAAATTATATGATTGGAACACAAAAAATAAATTACCCCAAAAAATTATGACTTGACACCAGTGACGGACTAAGGGGGGGGGGGGGGGGGGGGGCGGCCGTGATCCTGGGGGACCCCAAACGCCTCCATGTTCCCTTGATCAAATCCTAAACAAGGCACCCGGACACTGAAAAAAAAGTAATTTTCTTATTTCACTTTTTGAATGATTTATTTGTTAAGAATGCTCTCACCTAATGTTTTAAAGAAATTCTTAAAATTGATGAAGCACAACATTTTATGTGAAACCGTTTGAAACAGTTTATATGTTGAATTATCCTTCAGCAAAACTTGAATGCGTTTTTCTCGAAACTTTTTAAACTCGGTTTTCAACCTGGTTGACAACACATTAAAAAAAACTATACATCCGATTTGCATGCACCAAGTCTTAAACTGTGCGAAAATCCAGTGTCTGTGGCACCACGTAGGGGAATTTTGATATCTAAAAAAAATAAAAAATAGCGGACCAGCGAATTTTTGTTTTCGATTTTTTATGGAAAATTTTCAGCGTTCATAAAAAAAAACAGAAGGGGGCCCTTTATAGAAAAATCTCTACGTGGTGCCATAGTGACTGGATTTTGTAACATTTTAAGGCGTTCGAAGTTGATGAATTATAGTTCAACATACAAATTGTTTAAAACGGTTTCATATAAAATGTTGTATCTCCGTCAATTTTCCGAATTTACTTTAAAAAATTGGTGAGAGCATTATTAACAAATGCATCATTTAGAAAATAAAATAAAAAATGACAATTTTTTACAGTGTCGGTGCACTGGCGCCGCATCCGCGCTCAAAAAGAAGATGGAGAGATGTGTAATTACGAATGTAAGAGGAGCGCGCTAATATTTAAAGTTTAATAAAACACGACTCGCTTAAAATAGAGCAAAAATCTCGTTGAAGGCGTCTTAAGTATCATTTAAAGAAACATTGTGAACATTTTCACAACTATAACTTGTAAAATAACTGAAACAAACGTGTTTATAATAGTTTTCGGAGCATACTTGGCGATTTTTTTTCTATCGAGGGAATTTCATATAATTTGCGTTTCGGCGTGGAACGCGTCTAGATATTATCTTAAAAAATAACATATATTTTTTTAAGAGCTTAAAAACTTCAAATGTTTAAGGGAGATATGTAAGAATCGGTAGAAATTCGGGGAGCGGCGGCTTAAAGCCTTGTTTTTTGTAAGGACAAATAAATTTACTGGCAATCAGAATCCAAGAAATTTAAGGCCGCCGCCGAAATTGTGTATTTTGACATACAATTCCAGTTTCTCCCCGCAAACCCCCCCTAAAGCAAGTATTAACCAAATCGGTTTGAGACTCTAAAATTTCAAGATTACCACGTATAATTTTAGATACATTTTTTTTAATTTTTGGAAGTTATATAAGCCAAAAGGAAACGATTCCAAAAATAGCCGGTCCTCTGGTAAAAAAATACCCAATGGCAGCAAAGTCACCGAGTCAAAAAAAACGTGACAGGAATGTCGCTATTACGAAGTTGGGTTGATATTATTTTTACAGGGAACCGGCTATTTAAAATTGTATCTGTATAATTTTATCTGTATTATAAATGATAATCTTGAAATTTTAGAGCTCTCAAACTGACTTGGTTAATAATTGCTTTAGGGAGATTAGGGGCCGTTCAAGTATTACGTAACGCACTTGGGGGGGGGTCTTGTGAAACGTTACTGGGCGTTACGAGGGGGGGGGGGGGGGGGGGGGGGGGTTCGAACAACGCGTTACGTAACATATTTTTCTTTATTTAGATAAAACACTAGGGAATTAAAATCTTCCAAGTTGGCAATCCTTTTCGTTCTCGAAATTTCTTGTTTTATTTATTACCGCAAACGCGATTAAAACAAGAAAAAAGGTATTTAAGCGACTTTCCAGTACTTTGCGCAACTTAAGAGCCCGCGAGGGATTTTTCAATATTTAATTTTTTTTTCGTATTTTTGCAGATTTTTGCCTATTTTCGAAGTCATCTGTGTCGATAATAGCACCTCAAAAAAAAGGTCTGTAACTCTGCTTTTTTAGATACATGCATTGTCAATGCCACAAGTTTAAATTAAATATTCAAAAAAATATTTTTTCTTACTTTATAACTGTTTATAAAAGATCAGTTTTCAAAAAATCGTCAATGTACCACTGATTTTTTTCCATCTGTCGTCATATACGAAAATAAAAAAAATATTTAAAAATATTTTGTTATAGGACACATATCGACCTATACCCCCACATTTATATTTTTTTATAAAATGCGCAAATAATGAGGTAAAATTATTTTTAAAAACTACGTAAATCGATGTACTTTGAAATCGATTTTATGTATTAAAAAACAAGTATTTGAAAAAAATAAAAATAATGTGTATTAAAACAATAT
Organism: Limnephilus marmoratus; assembly: GCA_917880885.1. Classification (NCBI taxonomy): domain Eukaryota; kingdom Metazoa; phylum Arthropoda; class Insecta; order Trichoptera; family Limnephilidae; genus Limnephilus; species Limnephilus marmoratus. The sequence goes on along the minus strand of OU862930.1, from coordinate 13,057,106 downwards.
TTAAACTATACAAACTGATAATTAAATAAAAATAATTTTGTGATTTATTGCGTAATATTCCATTTTTATCTGTACCCAAAACAGATAAAAGCGATTCCATTTCCAACTGCTCTTCATTACGCGAAAGTCAGTCGCCACAAGAGGTTCTTTCGTGACGCTCTGTTCTGTAAAGTAGTATTAAGAATACATGCATGTGTTGGTTTTTGTATAGAATACGTATACTCTGGAGAAAAGAAATTCGACCACTGAATTTGGACGGGGAAAGTGAATGAATCTTGTCAAAAAGATATATTTTAAAACGATAGTGGCCAGGACACGGACTGCCATATACTTGTACCTTCCTATGTTTTGCCTTGTTTGTGTGCAAAAAATAATATCCGTGGACCCAAATATGAATACAGTGATCACTCGGTTTTACGAATCAATTTTTAACTGCTTTTATGTTTATTTTTATACGTGTGCTTTCGAAAAATATTTTTAATGTTATAATTGAAATCAATTACTAATTATTAAGTTCTGCTTGATATTTTTAATGATTTTAATTATATGCGTACCGGCAAAAATTGTTGATTTGGCGATGACTTTGGTAGGCAAAACTCCCATTACTTGTAAACAATAATAAATGAAACTTTAATTATTTTCAATTAGCTTTTATTATTCGGAAGTTTTATTCCTTTCGACCATTTTTACTTAGTTTATTTAATTATGAATACATTATGGAGCAGATGAATGAAGAAAAGAGTATAAGGAGAAGGAACGAGGTGAATGTGTATGGTAGAAGAAGTCGGGGTGAGAATGGCACGATCAAGTGAACCAGCGCCCTAGGGGTGATTTTTCACCAATACGGCATTATACAAATCATCCAATTATTATTATTAAATGGTTGAGATTCAGAACTGTACCTAACTGTATAATATTTTTCGATATCTCAGTATCTGGCAGTAAAACCATGTAAAAATTAAACATTTTGTTAAAGCCCATCAGTGCTTTTACAATATAAAAATTTCCGTGTTGTCTTACTTTTTCGAAGAAGGCATGTATATTATCCGTCATAATATTATTTTATTTTTCAAAAGCGAGTGTCAAGTTACACACGAAATAGGGCTGTCCAAATAAATGGTTAATTATTATTATTCATAATTTAACTAACTAACCATCACGCCGTTTCTCCGCAGGGGTAGGCAGAGAGGACGTACCGCCAAACAACTCGGTCTTGGCACACACTTCTTGCCTCGTTCACATTCATACATCGTCTCATATATGTTTTTCTATTATTCTGACTCTTGACATCATCCCACTCAAGTATCTGATTAACTTGGTCGTGCCATGTCTTTCTTGGGCGTCCCCGACTTCTTCTACCATTTGCGTTATATATTATCCTTACACTCCTTCCCTCGTTCATTTGCTCTACATGCCCAAACCATCAGAGCGTTCCTTTCTCAATCTTACTCATTAGGCTTATATCAGCTTTGCATTCTTTGCGGATCTCTACGTTTCTCACACGATCGTACATGGTTTTACCACACATACGCCTAAGGGATCTCATTCTACAGCATTCAGTCTACTTTCATCATTTCTCTGCCAGTTCCATAACTCACTGCCATATATCCATTAATAGAGTTACCTGCATTCACCCCTCTTTCAATATCTCTATCAGCCTTCCCATCTCTCGTAAACATATTTCCCAAATACACAAACTCATCCACCTGCTCCAAGTATTCATCATTCACAACTATGTTGCACATTGTTTTCGTATTCTCTCTTTCAAGCACATGACTTTAGACTTACTTACATTCATCATTCACTCCAGAGCCCTTGAGGTGATTTTTCACAAAAACGGCGCTATACAAATTATCCAATTATTATTATTATTATTATTCATACATACTTCGTTCATCCTAGATACGAGAGACTGTAGATCTTCTATACTTTGAATCTCTCGACCCATCGCCTTACTCCACCGTTGAATGGATGAATCGTTACGCCTGGATACACTGAAACCCAGATTCCTACCCATCCCTAATATCTATTTCCTTTCCGGAACTTCATCTCCTTCTTTTCCTTAAAATAACCTCCACACAGCATTCCTTAAGATGACATAGTGATGATGATAGTGTGATTTGATCTAAAAAACCAAAATACCATTTTATCAAGTACAGTATCACAACAAGATGACAGGATAGACAGACTTGAATACATGCAACAAATATGTAATATTGAAATAAGAGGCGTTCCGGAATCCATCTCCAATAACTATATGGAAGTCATCAATAAAATATCTAAATTTCACAATGTTTCATTATAAGTACCTATTTTTTTACATTAACTCCACACAGGAGTCCCTGAGGAAAATAATTTTCCTCAGGGTCTAAGTCATCTTAGGGGATTCCTATGTAGAGGGTGTTTTTGAGGAAGGGAAGGATAGTAAGTTTTGGGAAGGAAAAAGCTATGAGGGGTGGGTAGGAATCTAAGGGGTTAGTGTGTCCAGGAGTGACGGACGTATAATCCATCCCTCCAACTGCGGTGCAAGGAAATGGGTTGACAGAGTCTGGCTGGAAAGATCAAAAGTCCTCCCTCACCCAGTCTCTCGCGATCCGATCCGCCACGCAGCAGGTGAGCAGGCGCATCCGCCGCCAAGACCTGTAAAAACCTCACCACCTGAACCCGGGCACCCTTGCTCACTCAAGTCACCAAACTTAGCGAACCATTTGGGGAGACCTATGGCAGAGGTGTTGGTTATTTAATAAATGGTTCCCGAGGCGGTGGTACCCATATCCGCCTTCAAATTGAATAGTTACTGTAAAAAAGGTTTTGGCTTTGATTTTAATAAATGTAGTTTCCAAGATTGTTTTTTTATTCAAATTTTGTGGCAGCCCTAGAACGTTAGTCCAGCAACAGTCCAGCAAAATACAAAAAATGACGACATCGTGTGTGGCGGTTTCCAGTGTTGTAATCTAATAAAAAATATCCCATATTTATTGGTATTTATATTTTTTGTCGTGAATATTATATTTTTGGACACATTATATATTACATAAATTGAAGCAATAAACGTCTAATATGAATGTCGCGATGAGGAGAAACTGATTTATTTTAGATGTTTGTTAAGTTTTAATCAATGTGCGGAGTTAAATTTACAAACACAGAGATTTCTAGTATTAACATCGCAAAAATCACACATTTATCTTAAAAACTGAACAACATAAATGCGGCGTTGAATTAATTCGTCGATTCTAAAAATTTTCACATATTTTTTTTTTTTTTTTTTAACAAAATAGGGAATTTCGGGGAAAAATTCCCCAACATATAGGGAACATGGACATTCGACTGAATTAGCAATCCGCCAAAACTGACAACGATATTTTTAATATACCATTTTTTATTTGTTCGGGAGTGTTCGTTTGAACTTCGGATTTCCGAGCGGATGAAAGGATACAAATCAGTTTAAGCAACGATTTTTGGCGGAATTGTCTTCAAAATGTGCTGAGAGCGACGCAAGCGACAAAAACTATAACTATTTTATCCAATCTGGAAAAAATCGCTAGGCCTGCTATGCTCTTAAGAGGTAATACCACCGGTGCGAAATCTCGACGGTAGGTATTTTCAAAAATTATCGCTGTCGCACCGCGCTCGAAAAAGAACTAGCTCTCGATGTGTGGGTGACCACGTGAGTGTTTGGCTAGTACACCTTCTCGCCCCCTCTACGTCTCTTGCCTACCGTCTTACGCCTCCACAGTCCACTCATGCTTGTAGCTTGTAGCCTCAGGTTTGGACAAGGCATGTTTCGACTTATTTAGGATGTACCGCTCTCCATAATATCTACTCTTCCAAATAAATCGCGTTGCAACATGAGCGCTTCAGACAGGTGGCTTCTTGCTGATTAGCGCATCTTCAATCGCGTCTTGACTTGAGCGTGTGTATAGACTGGTGTCTGCCTGCTAGAGTTCATTATTTCCTGCACCAAATAAGTCAAGTAGAGTCGGGACTTGAACGTAAGTATTCCTATATAATAGATGTCTTCTGCGCTCATCATTCATTTATATTGTTATACTACAAGTAAAGCATCACGCATGCTGTACCTATTGGTTAAGTAATTTGAAACAACAAAGTTGCGAGAATATCAGAGAGATAAATATAAGTTTTGTCCTGATCCCAATGTTTGTGGTTGTTTAGAGATCGATTTCACCATTAGCTGCATCACTCCAATATTTTGTCACGAATTACACAGTTAGGATATCGGTGAGTACCTACCTACTAAACTATTCATAAATTTATGATGAATGTCAGTGTGAAAAGTGTATACTTACCCCTCTATACAGGGTCTTACTAAAATATTTTATAATGTATGTAGATTACCGACATATTACGTATTATTTTACTAGAACTCTATGTAGGTTAGTAGTTTTAAAGTTTTCACTGTATTAGCGTTTATAAATATGCAGTCAAACCAACTAGATCGAATTATTATATATATATGATTATTCTCTATGATACATTAGTTATTATTGAAAATTAGTATTAACCTCTCAGGCCTCGGGCCTGTTTTTCGAAAAGTAAAAATATTTCCACTTTCCAATAAATTCCAAATAACTTTAATATTTGCGAACGCATCCGAAAACTAAAAACCGCTTTTGAAAGATGATGAAATACGCTTTCAAATTGCATAATTCGAAATAAACATATAATTTTTTATTTTTATTAATAATAAAAAATGTTTAAAAATAGCCCACCTTACGTTTTTTCTAATTAAAATTACGACAACAAAAAGATAAAAGCACGTACATATTTTATTAGACAATTAAATCTAAATGGATTTATTGTGTTGTGTGTATTATACGTGTGAGTTGACATGTTTGTAAAAAATAATGTTTAAAATGTTAGATATATCGCTTGCTGAGGTTTGATTTGTACTCCTGTATTTTTGAGTTTTTTTTAAGCAGTAAACACAAAAAAGGATGTGTTAGTTCGTTCAAAATTCAACCAAAAATGTTGGTCTTTTACCTATAGATAGATTAACCTACATATTTTTTAAAATATTTATTACAGTCAGTTTGAAATAAAGGAAACAAATATATAATATTTTTAAACTTCAAAACTTTTTATATTTATTTTCAACTTTATAAATAAAACCTTAATTTGTAATATTTAATTACACGAAGACAATATTAGCGAAACTCGACATAGATTGTCTCCAGCTTTTCAATTGAGTTTCGCTAATATAGTCTTCATTTAATTCAAAACTTTTATTTCTCAGTACGTGTTTTTGTGGACTTAGTACAAACCAATCCTGAGCAAACGATATGCATTATAAATGTATGTAAATGTCTGCAAAAACCCTACGGGCGTGTAATAAAAAGTAAACATAATTAAATAAATGTTACCGTCAACTCACTTTTTTTTCGCTTCATGTCAAAAAATTAACACAAAATTCCCAGTTTCTTATTTTTTTTTCAAATATTAATCGGAAGCTTTGGTTTCATAAAAGGTTATAATTATTTTGTTTTAAGTTTTAATTATGTTCTGGTTGTTTTCTCTTTCTAACAGATCATTTTTCTAACCATGGTAGTAAGGGAGACACAACGATTTCTATGAGACCTATATGAGTTATTTCAAAAAGCAAACAAATTAGCCTAAGTAATGTGCAAGTACTACACAATTCGCGCCTCGGTTCACAATTTTATACGCAGCATAAGATTCTCGTATGTGTGTGATATAAAATCAGCTACTATTATCTAACTTCTACTAAAAAAATGTGATATCTTTTTCTTACAGATAAATAATGGGTAAAAGAAATGGAAACAAAGCTCGTTTATTTTCGTCTACTAGACGAAAAAAACCGATTATTATTATCAAACGACAGATTCATGTTGCACCGCGTTCGATCTCTAGGTAAGTAAATATAGTTTTCCTGTTTTCCTCTCACTACTGAACCCTCCTAATGGTTTATGTTATGAGAAGCCTGTATGTAGCATGCGTAACCGAGACTTGGAAAAGAACAGAAGATATAAAGCATTACATTTTGATGAGAACAAATGGGCTCTATTGATTCCTTCGCGTATGGAACTCGAAAAAATTCTGTCTTATAAGTACAACGAAAATAAGTAATTTAATTATTATTACTTTTTATTTACAGGGATATGGATGTCATCAACGATGCTGCTAGAAACTTAGATACATCTTCACAAATGCGTGAACCTTCGAGGGATGAATCATTTTCTCCAAATATAGAAGAAAACGCAAGTTCTTCATCGCCAACAACGCTTGATGATTTTCTGTTGAAACCAGACCATATTGATGAAACCCATATTCACGAAGGTCGCAGAATTGTTGATATAAAATATTTGTTTTCAGAAATTTCAAATATAAAGCACGAACACACCAACTGCACATTTTCCGATTTAAAATTTGTGAAGGAACGACGAAATGGTTTTCTAAGCCAATATGTTTTCGAGTGCAAAATGTGCAAGAAAATAGAATATGTACATTCCGAAGACCCGAAACTGAAAGTGTCCGTAAATACTGCTGTCGTCGAAGGAGTAGTATGTACAGGAAATGGATATTCACAATGGAACGAAATTTGTGGGGTATTGAATATGCCAAATATGAATCCTTCAACTTACAAGAACATAGAACAATGTTTAGCGCTAACACTTGAAGAATGTGCCTTAGAAGAAATGATCGCAGCTGGTGAAGAAGAAAAAAGGCTTGCAATTTTAAATGGTGACGTAGACGAGGGAGGGTACCCTTTGGTGACGGTAGTTGCAGATGGTTCTTGGGCAAAGAGATCATATAAAAGTGGATTTAGCTCCTCATCTGGTGCGGGATGCATAGTTGGACTGCGAACTAAAAAGGTTTTATTTCTGGGAGTGCGAAACTCGTACTTTTTTTTTTTTTTTTTTTTTTTTTTTACAGTGAATACCGCACAAGAATCTCAACTGCTCCCGTCTGGAGCCAGTGAGACTATGGCATCCCCAATTGGGGTATGTTGTGAGGCTGAAGGTAGTGGGGAGGGGAAGGAGGTGGGGAAGAGGAAGGTTGGGAAGTACCTGGCTATTCAGATCTGGTCACTAAACACGGCTAAAGCCATTTTCAAGCAACGTTTCAATTCTGAATGGTGGTCTTACACCAGGGCGATACTAATAGTATCTTCCACTCTGGAACATGCCGCAAATATACTATATATTATTTTAAATGAATTAATTGTGAAATAACACAAATTAATCAAATAAAATTTATTTGCGCATGCCGGGTTCGAACCCGCGACCTCCGGAATGTGAGTCAAGAGTCTTAGCCACTGGACTACGCATATGTGCTAGAGCTACAAAACTACAAGTAGAAGCATCTGAGCATAGGTGCTTCAAAAACCGGCGTGACAGTGCTAATGCCATGGAAGCCCACATTATAGCAGAAGGGTTCTCGAGAAGCATTGAAATGCATGGATTGAAATTCAATAAACTAATTGGAGATGGCGACTCCAGCATCATGAAAAAAATTTTGCAGCAAATGCCATATGGGCCGAACTTCATAGTACAAAAAATAGAGTGCAAAAATCACTTACTTCGCAATTTTTGCAACAAAATAAAAGCACTTGGAAAAAAAACCAACAACGCTAAAGGCTTTGTACCAGTTCAAATAAGGAAAAAGGTTGAAGCAAACGTTTTACGAATGAGAAAAGCTATAGTTGGAACAGTAAATTACAGAAAAGAGCAAGAAAACACGCCACAAAGTGATAAAGTAAAAAATCTGAAAATGGACATAAAAAATGCCGCAAACCATGTTTTTGGTGATCATACAAAATGTTCGTCATACTATTGCAAGTCGGAGAAGTACACTAATGATCCAAATTTACTAAGCGATCTTCAAGATTGTGGAATATGGACTGATATTCAACAATTATTGTCGTCTCTTATAGCAAATGCGGAAAGTCTTATTATTAACGTGACAAATAACACTGGAGCAATTCAACAACGTTATTGCCAAATTTATAGGCGGAAAAAGAGTAAATTTTACAAAAAGGGGATCATACCAAGCAAGATGTTTTGGAGCAGTAACTTCGTGGAATAGTGAAATGGCAACCCATTCCCGTATACAAAAAAAAATCCAAGGCCACAGTCCTGGCAACTACACAAAGCATTTTATCGAAAGAAAACGACGTTCGAATGAGACAACACAGAGGTGTCGAAAAAGAAAACTAAGGTACAATGAAAACACGACAGAAAAGAGAAAAAAGTTACAGGGCCTGATGAAAATTATGGTCAATTGGAATTAGAACCAGATATGCCACCTGAATTATTTGAAACGAAAAAAGAAGAATTTCTCAAAGAATTATCTCCATCTAATAAGGAAGAACTCGAACGGAATACGGTGGGCCAAAGCAATAATAATTTGTGGGCAATTGAAAGGCGTAAGAGGCTAACAGCTTCTAACTTTGGACAAATATGTAAGTTACGGCCAAAAACTTCAGTTACGAGAGTATTAAACTCGTTACTGTACTCGCCATTTAAAGGAAATACGGCCACAAATTATGGGAAAGAAAATGAAAACCAAGCAATTGAGCAATTTACAAAAGAAACAAAGTTAGAGGTATTCGCCTGTGGACTATTTGTCGATGAAAACAAAAACTTTTTAGCGGCAAGTCCGGATGGCCTTATTGGCAAAGATTCTATAATTGAAGTGAAATGCCCATATAGAATAGCAAATATGTCACCAGAAGAAGGAATTGAACAAAAAAAATTGATTACAGTAAAATTCAAGACAATGCTTTAACATTAAAACGGAATCACAATTACTTCTACCAAGTCCAAGGCCAGTTACACGTTACTCGTCGTAAATACTGTTATTTTGTCGTGTGGAGTCCTAAAGGTTTGCTGTATGAAAAAATTGAAAGGGACGATTCAATCTGGCAAAAAATTGAACCACTGTTAGAAAACTTCTACCTCCAATGCCTTTTACCAGAAATAATTGACGGTCGCATACCAAGAAATTTACCAGCGAGAGAAAGATATAAATCATAAATTGTTTAAAATTCATTGTCTAGTTGTAAAAAATTAAAAATTTTGTACAATAAAGCGTTTACAAACAAAAAATTTCAATTAATCACTGAAGGCAATGTAAGCGACTCTCAACCGAAAATTTGAAACAGATTTTTTTTTTAAACATAAACCCCACATTGGAGGCACCGAGGAAAAATAATCGCTCAGGGACTTTGTTGGAGAAGTTGTTGGACATCATTGGAGAAGCTGTGTGGAGGGTATTTTTAGGATAAGGAAGGAAAGGAAGTTCTGGGTAGGGAAAAGGTAGGTAAAAGTATGAAATGATGGTGGAGAGTCCGGCTGTAGAGATCAAAAGATCTCCCTCTTCCAGTTTCTCCCAATCCGGCCCGCCACGCAGTAAGTGGACAAAATTATCCGCCACCAAAACCCATGCAGACCTCACCCGTGAACCCGGGAATCCAGGCTCAGTCACTAAACATAGCGGACCACTTGGGGTGAACAAGTGGCGGGGGTAATGGTTATCCAATATATGGTTTGATTTATTATAGTACTTGATATAAATAATTTTAATTTGGCTCAATTTTAGTATGAAAGCTCGATCAGTATTGGTATACCGCGATAAGTCACTAAACAGAAAAAAACGAATAAAAAATATCGATCACTCGGGGAAGGACAACACTAGTCTACCGATAAAATTCGTTACATCACTACTTCGCTTTGTATGTATTTGTCAAAACCCTCGTTCCCCGCCCCCCTCAAGGGAACTGAGCGAAAGGGACACCTGCACATCGGGCCGAAAATACCTAAATAAAATCTTCGAAATCGATGTTTTGTATTCCCCATTTTTTTTCTCCAAAACTGGACCGATTTTAATTTTTTTTTTCACAAACTGTATTAGAAGAAAATATTCTATGTCGGTACGTTTTGTTTTTTTTCAAAATACATTGTTTAGTTTGTATACTGAACGTTTTTTGACGGCTTTTAAATTAGGCATTTTTATTCATTTTTGGATGGTCCTAACATAAGAAGTAAATTATCAAAAAAAGCAAAACGTACCGACACGCTAGTGGTCGATATCTATATTATGTAAAAAAAATTTTTGCTCTAGGGTCAAAATCCAGAGAGATAAACGGGGAATACGTTTGTATGGAAAAACGCAGCTACTATTTCCTCTTAATTGTGACTTTCAGGTAGGGTTGCCATATCTTAAATTTGGCAACCAGGACGAGACGCGTGAAAACCCCGGATTTTAGAGCCCAAAACCCGGACATGTCAACAGGTTTTTTTAAACATAGGTAGTCAGTGTAATAAAAAACAGTTGAAAATGTCATAAATCACCTTTTTATTTATTTTCAAATTAAATTTAGTCATCTTTTATCATCATTATAAATGTACCGAACAAAACAGAATCTTGTTACGGTTTGTTACAAATTGTTTTAATAATTAGTTAGAATTTTTTATTTTTAAAATAAAACACAAATTATTAATATACTCTGTTATGAAAACAAAACCTTATTAAAAATATTAAGCCTAAAAAAATTCAATTAAATTTTTAACATAAATCTTAAAAGTACTGAGACCATTTTAGTACAGTCTTGCAATTTTTGAGGTAACTCTTTAACTCAATAATAATTATATCTTTAAATTTTTATCAGCAGCTATTTAAACAACAAAATAGCTCTAAATAATATGATATAATATGAACTAAATTCAGTCTTCTTAAATCTTAAGCAACAAAACTGAACATTTTTAACGTTTAGACTTACTGTAATGCAAGTTACATTATTAATTTTTTTAAGCATAAAATAACCAAAACCTATTCTCATTTATATCACCTTAAAGTTTTAATCAACAGCCATATTGTAAATTTCTTTACGTAATAAAAACAATCATAACTTTGGCTACAAAAATGAAAAGAAAATATTGCACTCAAAAGTACATTATTTGATTATCTAGCTAATAAAGCTTTTTCCTCGGCCTTTCGCCTTTTTTACTTTTCAGTTTTTTTGTATTTTTCACTGTTTCCAATAGCTTTTAGAATATCTTCCCCTTTTAAAAGGAATTTGTAAAAATCAATGCAGCTGTATTCTTGGAAATTGAATTTAATTTTAATTGAAGATAAATGAAACAATGTTACTTTTATATTTGTTTAAAGCCGACCGGTTTCAGAACGACCGTTCCTTCCTGAAGGCAAACGTATACGTTTGACTTTAAATTTAAAGACTTAAATATTTTTTAAAACCCGGACATCAAATGAAACCCCGCCCGGACGCCCTCTAAACTAGGACAAATCCGGGGAAACCCGGACGGATGGCAACCCTACTTTCAGGTAAAAATTGTCACTCAGGCGTTATAAATGATAAAAAATGATTTAATTTTTAATAATGGATTTTTTTCAATTCCCATTTGCGACCGATACCTTTTAATTTTTCTGCGTCTTGTTCCGTTTAGATTTATTACTTTCTTCAAGGAACAATAATGATTTTTTCTAATATTTCATGTTGAACCGATCGCACTGTAAGGTCTGCCTTTGATGACAACTAAAGGTTGGCTTCCTTTGATGACAACTATAGGTTGGCTTCCTTTGATAACAACTATAGGTTGGCTGCCTTTGATGACAACTATAGGTTGGCTTCCTTTGATGACAACTACAGGTTGGCTGCCTTCGATGACAACTATAGGTTGGCTGCCTTTGATGACAACTATAGGTTTCCTGCCTTTGATAACAACTATAGGTTGGCTGCCTTTGATGATAAATAGGTTGGCTTCCTTTGATGACGACTATAGGTTGGCTGCCTTTGAAGACAACGATAGGTTGGCTTCCTTTGATGACAACTATAGGTTGGCTTCCTTTGATGACAACTATAAGTTGGCTTCCTTTGATGACAACTATAGGTTGCCTGCCTTTGATGAAAACTATAGGTTTTTATTTACAACTTGCACAAACTGTATGTGGCGTTGTGATCAGAGATCTGACCTAGAGTCCTATTAGACTATGTTGCAAGATCGATTCCTGACAAGGCAAAAATCTGTCTTCTTCTTCTTCTTTTTGACATTTTGAACTTGATTATTTAATTTGTAGAATTGCGTTACAGCATTTGTAGAATTGCATTACGGCAATTAATGTCTACGTCAATGGACACTTTGGGTAACAATAAATAATTATAAAACTGTTTTGTTTTTGTATTTGTTTATTTACTTATTCACAGAATATTAAAAAAAAAATTGTATATTCACAATATTCAGTTAGGTATAATTATTATTAGAAAGGTGGGCACATTCACAACAGTCCTGTACCTACAAATAAAGCAATATTATCTCTTATGGCTTGTTCGCACTTGGCAAGTAGTTTAGTCGAGTAGCGAGTAACTCGGCGGAAAAGCGTTCACATTACAGTCAAGTAGAGCACATTAGTGAGCGGCGCGTTGCAAGATGACGGGTTGCAATGCAAGAAAGTAAATATGCTAATTAAGAGAGATTTACAGCAGCAAAAATAAAAAAAATTTAAAAAAGCATTTTCGCTCCAACGGGACAACATATTTGCGTCTACTAATGAACTCCATTAAAACGACAGGTTCGCGCATGTCAGTCAAGGACGCACGGTGGGGCGCTACTCGCCCGAAAAAATAGAATGAATTGGAAGAGCTAACTAAACTACTCTACTAAAATTGTGGTGTTCGGACGCATTTAGTTACTAATACACTCGATACTCGACTAAACTATTTGCCCAGTGTCAACGGGTCTTTACTGCTCTCTGAGTTCAGAGTTAACCTTTAACTGATGATGTGAGGTCTGTGAGACGCACCTATAACTTTAAAAAAATAATAGTACAAATGTAATGTAACTTTTGTGCTTTGTGTGTTTTCAAAAAAGTTGTTAGTCAAATAAAAACATATTTGAAACAGACTGTTGTAATATTTTTACTCATATTTATGCAAGAAATTTCATTGAACATCATACCAAAATAAATACTGTAAAAGATTACTAAAATGAACAAGAAAAAAACACCAGCTCATATTATTGTTGCCATGACAGAGTCTTATTGCAATCAAGCTCAGGATAAGTTTTGTAACAAATTCAAGCAAATGTTCGTATAAAGGAGGGTCTACAATATACATGTTATTATATATCTACATATAAACATTCTTAATGTCCGACAGACTCCACATCACTACTTAAATGTTAAGTAGAGAGTTCAATTCACTGAAGAGATAAATTGATAGAAGTGTATTTTGTCTGAAGTGAGGTCAATATTTCTTCAACATTTACTAATTTTAAAACTTTTCCTCCTCGAACAAATAAATTAATTTCATCGCCTGCACGAGGGTCTTAAGAGTCGAAAATTGCTATGTATATTGGCAGCATCAGTTTTATTTCAAATCGGTATAGAACACACTTCTAGAGATTTTCTGTTCAGTGGTTCAATACAAATGAAAATGATGACTAGAGTAAATATAATAATATTAAGGATGGTCTTCCAGACACGGTACGGCACCTCTTCCTGTATTCTTCATTCGTGCATTATTATAGTAAACTGACAAGAATCCAAAAAAAGATTTTTTTATAACCATCTTAGAAGAGCAATTCTGTATCTTTTGTGGATACGGAATCAATTCCATGCGTAATTGCCTGTCAAATATGTCTGATTGTCTATGGCTTGCAAATGCTTTTTCAACTAGTTAAACACACAATGCAGCAAGTATACTCAATTATTTATTCATTTAAGGTTTGTTTATAGTTATACAGGGTGTTAAGAGACGTACTTGACTTACTTTAACCAGTGATTCCTGACATTGGACATTATTTGGATAAAAAAAATGTAAAAGTAATTTTGGTCTCCGGTGATTTTTTGGGTGACTTTTTTTTTTTTTTTTAATTTTTTTTTTCTTCAAAATCAAACAAAAAAATTTTTAGTAGATAGGTCACTTAGCCTAGTAACCTACCAACCCCTAACCGCGCCTCCAACTGTCCAGCACCTACAATTTTTTTTATGTTTTCGTAGAAAAAATAAAAATAAAAAAAAACACCCAAAATGACACCGGAGACCGAAATTTTATTTACTTACATTTTTTACTCCAAATAATGTTAGGAATCACTGGTTAAAGTAAGTCAAGTACGTCCCTTAACACCCTGTATTGCATGGATATGACATTTGCAAGGTTTCGTTTCAATCTAAATACGCATGAATTATTTAGTTTGCCCAAATTAAGAACCTATTTAAGGCAAAGCTATTAATTAAGGCAGTATATATGTACAGAATAATTGAATATTTGGGGACGAAATACATTAATTATTCCACTAACCGCAGCACACAACTTTTAGGCACGGATTATGGGAATTACACTTCATTTCAAGAATTACTATAAAACAAAAATTACTTTACGTGCACAAAAAAGGTTATTAGGTGCTTAATTTGAGGAAACTAAGTAATTCATGCGTATTTAGATTCAAACGAAACTTCGCAAATGTCAAATCCGTGCTATACGCTTTAAACTTACTCGTACATTCAATGAATAAATAATCATGTATACAGTAGCGTAGCGAGGGGGGGCGGTCCGCCCCGGGTGCCACCCGAAAGGGGGGTGTCGCTCGACCGTGGAAAAAAAATTCACGAAGGATATTGTCACCAAAGTATTGTATACATGAACACGGTCTGTTATTTTCTTTCATATCTTCCTCGTGGAATGCCCCGAATTTTGTGTCTAGGTCTTTTATAGGCGAACACTCTCTAGCCACCCCCCCCCAGGATGGACCAATTTTATGAAGAAAGTCGAAATTAGCATTTTGTCAACTTTAATAGGGGGGGGGGGTGACACCATTCCCCGGGGGGTGACAACCGCCCCGGGCACCACCCATGCTAGCTACGCCACTGATGTATACTTACAGCATTTTGTGTTAAACTAGTTGAAAAAGCAATGCAAGCCATAGACAATCAGACATATTTGACAGACGATTACGTATGAAATCGATTCCGTATCCACAAAAGATACAGAATCGCATGGCAGGAATATAATTTCAAAGTATATATTTCATAAAATACAATGATAAATAAAAAAGATATAATTACTATGTATGAGATAAACAAGTATTATTTATTTTTGATTATCGAAAGTTTTTCGTCAAGAATATTTTTAGGAGCCATTTTTATTTATTTTCTTTACTAAGTAACTTGTCAGCAGGATATAACTTAGTACCTTTAACCTTTGTTGTAATTTATGATAAAATAAGATAATATTATTAAATGCCTATATTTCCTATTACTTCTAAAATATAAAGTATTTGTACATTACAACTAATTAGGTATAAAAAAAACATACAGGTTTTTATACATCAATATAATTTAATAAAGTTTTTTTTCTAAAAGCACCTATCTATCCAAAGAATTAAAGAGGTTTACTGTACTTTGAATGTAAAAATGATAAGAAATTATGATACAGGAACTATTTTATTGATAACCTATGGTTACACTGGTTCCATGCCAACTCAGAATGAAACCAACTCAGAACCTCCTTAGAAAGGTCATTAAAAGCTATGAAAAAAATAATTTTAAAATAGCCGGTAACCCTAACCTAACTTAACCTATTTAACCAATTTTTTTAACCTCACTCTTAATGATCTTTCTGAGGTGGTTCTCAGTTGGTTTCATCATGAGTTGGCCGGCCACCGGTTACACTATCATGTTTAGGATATAAAATAAATAAAACTTTAAAATAAGCCTTTGTCGGGTATTTAAGTGTGAAAAATTTGTGATCCAACATAAATCAGTTTGTAATTTAGATTTAAGCCAATCGAAGTGATTTTTTAGTGATTGATATTTTTTTTTTTCACGGTAGGGCAACATTATTTTATTAAATATACTCATTAACTCACAAATAATAGACAAAGTTGTCCATAAAATCGTGAAAATTAGATTTATTTAATCGGCTAAATTTTATAAATTGAAAAACAAATAAATAAAGTAGCATAATAGATATTGCTATATCTTTTGATTAAAAAAAATAATTTAAGGTTAAGTATTTTGGCTTCAAATCCAAATTTCATTTTTGTACAAATGGTTTTAACAAAGGGTTAAAACCCTAGATGCAGCACTGAAGACATTTAGTTGAGCCCCGATAAAGCACCTGCTATGAAGGGAGAGAAAAGGTGTACAGGGGACTAGGGCCACTGAAGTAGCATAAGATAGGGACAGTTGCCATAGCAATGACCATGATGCGAGTGTGGTGTATTAAACTTACCAATAAAGCTATTTTAATTTACATAACACACAAAAAATATTATAATTTATTATTTACATTTAAAATATTGTTGGCTTGCTGCAAAAATTCACCATAGAATAATAAAAAATCAATGTGAAATAAAATCTTTTTTTTAACTACAATATATCTATTTTCAATTGTCGGATCACTTCTTGGGCCGGCTAGTAGCCAATTTCAGAAAAATGAGAGTGTGTGTGTGAGTGCTACCAAACATTGATAAAATGCAATGTCATCAACATCGAGTCTATCTGCCCAGTTTCAGCTACTAACCAGACCTGTATATTGGCATTATATTACAGTGAAACCCTCTTAAGAAGTTTTCCAAGGGACTGGAAAAAACAAACTTCATAAGCAGGAAAACCTTATATTTGGGAAAAATTGGGTAAATTTTGGGCCGAGGGAGAGCAAACTTCTTAAGCCACGAAACTTCTTAAGAGGGTTTCACTGTATTTAAATGCCAAAGAGCAGTTTATAATTCAATTAAGATACCTAGAAAGAATGGAACCCCGGATTATGAGAAAGGAACAAAGCAGCCGCAAGCGGAGTTTCGCACTGTTTGGGGTAGCTTTACTTTCTAATAATTTGTGGTTCAGCTCGACATTTCGGCTCGCGTATGTCCAAGAAGCCTTATATGGCTTCTTATCTTATTTTTAAAAATTAAATCAATATGTCACAACTCATGGTGGAAATGATTCTGAAAGTTGAAAATAGTTGCTTTGAAATCACTTCCATATGGACAAAGCTGCGCAAATTTCATGATGCCAAAGCAGATTAATGCTTAATCAACTTAAAATGGGTCAAAATTATCCACAAAAAGTTTGTTTGTGACTTTTTACAGCAAACCAAAATACATATATTGTCTTGAGGAAAATATGTTTGAATTTGTTTTTTTTTGTCTGGATAAAAACAATTGTCTCATTATTTGTGATGTATCTCATATTTTTAATACAATAAATATAATTACAATTTAGGCAAACTTATCGACATTTATATAAAAACAGAAATATAAAAAAGGTCGTAATTAGTTTCTTTTGTTTTCTTCACATATTAGGAAACAAGGGGGTTGAGATGGGACATAAACCATTATCAGTATAGAACCTTGCTCACAACATCTTTCACTTACACCGAGTGCCTTTGTTTCTGCCTATACACAAAACACATAACTTTCATTGCAAATCCGCTTTGATAGTCGGCGACAGTCAGCGCACTACCTGTGGAATCTCCCCTTGTTTCTATCATCTATTGCTTTCTTTCTGTTTTGCTGGGAAAGTTCCAAATCTCGGAAAGGTTCATGTTTCACACAAACTTATTATAAAAATAGTCATTAACTATGAAGTATTTTAATATCACGTTATATACAAAGTCCTATTTAGGCACCTCAAAAAGGCCCTCCGTTCTGGGGTCGGTCGGGCATTCTCGGGGGGATGTTGGGAACTGGACGACTGAAAACCAACAAATAAAACAATTAGTAACAATTAATAACAATCAGACAAATTACTAAACTTTATAAACTACCCCAAAAATAATAATCGTTTAAATAGCTTTAAGGTTAAACGTAACGTACGTTATAATCTACGCATTCACAGATGGTGCCAATTATTTTAGGAAACACTTTTACAAGTTATGTTTAAAAATATTAACCTTCTTCGGTTCCAAATAACCTTCTACTACCCAAGCTTCTTCTTGGCTTTCCCTAGTTTGTCCAAATATCAAAAAAATCAAAACATAACTAAACACACAAACAATGGCGGTTCGAGCACTTCTTTGGTGGTGGGGATTGACATTTTTTACATACTGTACCGTACGTAAACAATGTCGATCTACGTCGTATAATATAAAATTTCTCAAAAAAAAAAAATCTAAACACAAAATAATATAAAATGTCTATTTTTACATAGGTATGTATACATACCAATTTGCAAGATAGTACAATAAAAATAAAGCTTTACCTTTGCAAGATTAATATCGAACTTAATTTGAACGCGTATGATTCTCGCCCGTAACTCGGCAAACAAATGGTTCAGAGGGGATTCAAAGAATTGTCCCCATGGTATTTGAATTCACACACTAGTGCGCACGCGCAGTTGCATACGATCGCGAAACAACAAGGAATCTATGGGGATAGCGCGGATCGTCCCCTAAGTGCGCATTAGATTCTGCGCATTGAGAAATAGACTCGCTGTTCTCATACACCGTACATCTTTTAAATCGTCTTTTAAAATCATCCGGAATATTTTTTGTACTTTATTTCTGCAAATGTTATTTACTTTTATGTTTAAAGAATTCATACATTTTGGTGAAGACAAAGCATCGACTGTTATCTCCTTCAGTAGGTTTCGAGTGTAACTGGTGGGGACTGTCCCCATTGTCCCCCTGTGAAGAACTGCCAATGCACACAAACATAGTAACAAGATCTGAATAACTAGGCACTAACCCAACTTTCCTCTTACCCTTCCCATTGTGCTCAAATTTAAAATAAAACAAAACTAATGACAAGACAATAATAATAATTAATAAAAGAGTTATCAAAATATTTATTTAAAGCAATATATTATTATTAGCTCTGGATAAAAATAAGCAAGGCTTATCAGACAATCTGTTCAAAACGTGGTGTGTTAGACAATAAAAGCTATTAGATAAGTGTTATTATTACCTTTTTTCCATGTTGTTGTAAGCGTGCAAATATTATAAACAAATACCTGTCACCTTTTCTTTGAACACCGCCATCTCTATTTACAAGCCGTGCTGTGCTGTGGGAAATGCACTGATAGTTTAAATAGACCTGTTTTTGGACATTGTTGTGCTTTTATCGTCCCCTAAGATATTGAAATATAAGAGGGCAGTTTTTACTCGGGACTGTTTCCTACTGTCGCCAATATTGTTAACCAATACTACTGCACGCCTTAAAAAAATCAACTATATGAACGAATTATTTCCGTATTCAAGTTATATTGTTAACCAACACTACTGCACACCTACAGAAAATCAACTACAGTAGAGCCTCGCTAATCCGGACTCCCGTTACTTCGGTGCACGCTATAATCCGGACGGGTGCGTGCGGGTCAAAACGTGTCGTCAATATTCAATCATTTGCCGTCACTCGTTAATTAACTTTTAGTTTTTTTTTTTTTATGTTAAGTGCCCAAATTTCTTAGATGTTTGATTTTTTTATAAGTACATTTGTACGTACATACATATTCTTGTCTAAATTGACTTTAAATTTTTACTTTAATAAAAATGAAACCCAAGTTAAAAATGAGTTTTATTCCTATTAAAAAATTGCATACTATAATTCGGACGCCTCGATAATTCGGAAGGGATCTTGTTTTTCCCTATCCGGATTAGCGAGGCCCTACTGTAAATGAATGAATTCTTTCTATATTCAAACTATGCCCATTAGGTAGTAGTCCGCTGATGGTCAGGCAGTCATCATAACATATCTCTTGTATTTCAATATCTTTGATCGTCCCACATAAGTCCATTATTTGAAAAGTTGTAACTTCACATTCACAGTGTATGCATTACGATTTACCTTAAATAATATGAACCTGAAAAAAACTAACTCTGAGCACAAAATTTTTTATCGACGAATCCTATATATTGGTGTTGTTACATTCCTAGTTATTATAAAATATTTAAATTTTTTTTTTCTTTCAGTTTCCTGCTTATCTTACTTGTGGGTATGTGCAGAACCAAGTCCTAGTATTTGTCTTTTCACCTTCATTTCAAATAGTTCTCTTCAAGACCCGGATTTACCAACCCTCTCACACTATCACCCTAATAGTTAGAGACAGAGTGAGATTAGGGGTATTCTATTTTGTTTTTTGGAAATTCTTTTAACCTTTTCACAGCGTTCCTGATAGGACAACGGGTATGCGGGGCAATTTTCACAACATTCACATATTTTCTATGAAAATTAACACATTGTAGACTTACTGCCAGAAGTCATTAACTAACAAAGACAATTTTTTAAAGGCACTTTTATTCACCCATTACAACATTATGTGTGAATTTTTTTTTGTTTTATTCATATTAATTGGGAAAAAATAATACAAACCACACTTAGTGACTTTGCAAACATCGTGTATGTAACAATGAATGATAATATTTTTAACAATTATTATAAGCAATAATTATCAGCCTGAAACACTCATCTACATTGAAAAAATCTTCCAACAATTACTGCTTATTACATTTTTCCACCTGAAAACGACCAACTTTATTTTTTGTGAGAGAGGCATTGTTAGTTAGACAAGTCCCGTTGGCAGCATGTATCTTTTCTCGGAAGATTTTTCAAAATAGATGAGTGTTTCAGGATGATAAAATTATTGCTTATAATAATTGTTACCCTTTGTGCTATGCATTAAAATCTTGTCTTAAACGTTAGTTTAACAATTAAAACTAATAATCAAGACAAAATAGGTAGATTGTGACTTCTGACTCGGTTTTGACAAAAAATGTCATTTAATGACTTTTGGCAGTAAGCCGAATACATACAAGTCAGTGGCGGTCTGTGAGTTTTCAGTCAGCTAGAGTGCTAAGACTGAAAAATACGACATTATTGATGTCGTTGTAGCTGAAAATGATTTTTATTTTTTTCAAAATTTCAATATTTCAGGAATTTTGCAGCTTGGGGATGCGCCGCATCCACATTTCAGAATATCTTCATACAAAAAGTTGAAATTTAGAAAAAAAATAAAATTCGTTTTCAGCCACAACGTCAAAAACGTTGTATTTTTCAATCTTAGCACTCTAGCCCACTGAAAACACAGAGCGCCACTGATACAAGTATGTACACACTGGTTTATTTGCGTATACGTGTATGCCCAAAGCAGTGCTTAGGTTAGTTTGGCAACACTGCAAATGCACGAAATGCAATACCAATATAGCTCATGGCGGGCTACAATCACTTCCATGCATACAATGTATTCAGTTGGGGGAAGCAAGTCCAGAGGCTGTGCTAGGAGAGGCAAGGCCTGTAATAGACGGAGAAGGAAAGTGACGCCAGGAGGCATTGCATCGAAGCAACGTGTCCCCGACCCCAACAGGACAAGGGGAAGAAGATGAACAAATATTTAGATGAGAAGAGGATGCGGAAAAGAAAAGGCAATGTTTAAACATGAATTTCCAATGTTATAATTCATAATATTGTGTATTATTCAATAATATTTGCAATACAGTCTACACGCTAAACATATTTTTTGTAAATTTTCCATGTTCGGTCAAAACACTCCATAATGTTACTTAGCGATATATCCACAAATTTAGTTTCATGGAATGTCTGCGACCTTTGCATACTGGGTTTGAAACTACCACCCCAAAAGTCACAAACCTCGCACTGCACATTCTAATATAAATAAAGCACGGTAATTAGTCTACGTTATCCATATATAGTTACAATGGGTTAAACATGGTTTAAAGAAATCATACAAACATTTAACATTTGAAGAAAAGGCTAAAATTAACGAAGGCGCGACAATATCACCTTGAACGAGTGATTGATTTGAAAACCTAACAAGTTTAGCAGAGTGTCCAACGCAGTATGCAAACGTCACATTTTAAGTAAATACCTAATTTAATACTTACAAATTAAAGAGAGGGAATAATACATAGAATTAACACATACATTTCTACTTTTATAATACATTTTCAATAATCATTTTCACAAGCAAAATATCCTTTAGTATTTTTTTATCTTACAACAATCAACAATTTTCAAAGCATTATAATTCCCAGCTCGACGCGCCGAGAACGCTAATAGACGATATAACATTAGTTCAACACGGGGAAACCAGTAGCAACGGCAACTACGCGATACTAAAGACAATATTATATGCATTCAGTTCTTGTGAGTCGATACAAACTATCATGTGGATGAGTTAAGTTCCTTCTTGCTTGTGGAGGAAAACGATTAGGAGATATGCAGGCAAAACAGCCCAGTTCCAAGTGATGCATTTGTGTTAATGAACCAGCCAACTCACCAAACCTTACCGATGACCTTTTCTATTATATTTACTATTTGATTAATGGGATACTCTGCAGGGGTGAGGGTGGAACTACATATTCATTGATAACAATTACTATAACTTTGTGATATGGTTTTTTTATATTTATCATTACTATCCACAATTTCAATAACTTATTGCAAAACTATGTTTCGAATCACATTGTTACGATAAATTTAAATATTACGAGGACTCTAAAAGATGAATGAATTTAAGGATTGTATTTGCTTTCTTCATTTGCAACATTGTGTAAAATTGTCCTAGAGAGAGTTCGTATGCAAGTCATTGACGACCATCACCTTCCTTCTCGCACATCTAGAACGATGACGTTACTCTCTCTGGCACTTAGATGAACCAAATTTAGCCTGTTATAAACAGAGAAATCATGAAAAAGGAGCTCAAGGGGATGTTTATAATTGAAGTTGTTGGCAAATTGCATCATCTAAGAAAATGTATACCTCAAAATTGTTTAAGTAATCTGTTATTCTAAAAAGAATTGTTTTGTTTTAATTAATAAGAGTTTACAAATATACATATAAAGTTGAATATTAATTAGCAATTATTATACAAGACTGAATCACTAAATAAGTGAATCTGTATATTATTTTCTGATAACTTTATACAGAATCTTTGTCCAGCTTTTCAAACTTTGTAATATATTCTTAACAGGCAGAAAGAATTTAATGTACAATAATGGTTCCATTTTTACAATAATTGACCTTTTTGAGATAGAGTAATTAATAATTCAGAATTTTTTAGTATCTTTTGTAACCGCAAACGAAAAAACCGTCAAGATTTGGGAATATTTACGTTATCATTACGAGAGAGCGACGAAGCGGATATATTCAGTTGAAGCGATGAATTGCGTTTCCTTCCGTTTAGCCGATAACCGATAGCGTCAACTTATTTACAACGGTAACGACGATGGATTAAAGATTAATGATTTAATTTCTAGAAAGGGATAAAGATATATTTAATATTTTACAATGATTTTGATCAAAACTAGGTGCGGCGGGATCACTATCAAATCATTCGCTTGTCCAAACCAACAAGTGTTCAACGACTGATATATGTTTGGAACACTATGATGAAAGAGCTGTGATTCTTTGTTTCTAGATAATTTAAAATTTAGATTATAGCACGTACTAAGCTATAATAATGATAACACCGAAAAGATTCAAAGATTGCAGACATTAAACGTTGTTTATCTATATATAGCTAGAAGCTTCTGCGATCAACGTGTTTTACAAATGTGCTATTTCCATCCCTAACTAGTTTACACCTAAAGCTGTGCTGATTCACAAATTCTACTACCGTCCACATTGTGTTCATTATCGTTAGAATATTTTACAAACAATTGCAGTAATAATTTATCAATCAACAACTTTTAAAACCATCAGAGTAACAATATTAAAATTCTTTTTTATATATTTATAGTTCATTTGCTTTTGCAGCTAGCAAAATTATTGACTCAATTTCAAGAAATCGATTACGAGATGTGAGAAAGCGATAACAAATTTTTAAAAGAATGCGTTAAATAAATATATTTTATTGAAATAATCCGAAGAAAGAAGATATTCCCATTGTATTATTTGTTTTTAATTGTGAAAACCGTCGGCTTATAAATACAAATTGTAAAAAAATGATTTTAGATAATTTTAAGTGATTTTTGGCAATGTAAAATAACAAATTAAAAAAATATTAATTTTATGATATTCTAGGAACATTCATCCCATCCTCAATGCATTCACTTCATAATATACACAATTAAAAATAATTAAATGATAAACAAATTAAATGGTATTATTTTACATTTAGCAGTTCATTAAGGGTTAAATTGAAATATTGACTGGTTATTATTATCATTATAAAAAAGATTTTCTAAATTAAATTCTCACCCATTTAAATTAACCCAGTGGATACCGTATTGAAAGTAAACCACATTTAAAAATTTTATAAAAGTTTTTATAATATCATAAAAACACAATCTTTGGATAACCCATTTGATAATTTGACAGCTACTTGAAAAATGTTGCTTATTCCCTTAGACACATCTAAAGACAGCCAAAATCAAGTTGACAATGCTACTTTTGCCTTACAGAACTTGCACGTATAAAAAGACACGGAAAAACTTTGAACGAATTTATTTATCATACAAAATGGATTTAGAGGTTTATTTCCATGTACAAAACGTGTATTTTGCCACAGACAAGTACAAGTCTGTAATTATTCTTAAAATGTTTGTTTTTTGTTAGAGTATGTAAATCACCCACTTTCAAAGGGTAGATTAAAACTTTAATCATTTATGCCATGATGCTCCAATAAAATAAAACAAATAACATTCTTTCAAACAAAATTATTTACAGTCAGTTAGTAATGTATATGAACCATACGGTTTGATAGCACAAGCAATTAAATTGGTCAAATATTACAATACAAAGTGTTAACAATTCATTTGAACATAAGTTTAGTAAACAATTTGACAAACAAATAACTAGAAACAAAACAGTTCCACCAAGGAAAAATGACATTACAATAAAATGCCAGTTTTTAGTCAAATCGATATATTTGAAAGAATTCCCTTCTGTTGACAATAGTTAAATAACATTAATTTGTGGCTGACAATGGGTTAGTTATGGCATTAAATAAAATGCAAGTGTAAAAATATGCAAAATAGCGGTGCACATAAAAAACACTTCAGTTATTCACGCAAAACAGTAACAATTCGTATTATTGGCATTTTTAGCTTTTAATATTATTAATGCAGAGGATAATCTAAAACATGGGCGCCCCGCTGATATAAACAAAGCTTGTATAAGAGATAATATATGTAATTATAAAGGAGCTCACAGCGGCAAGGCCACATACAAAAAAAAGTCACATTATCAACAATCAAAAGTCTCATGTTGTTTGTTTAATCGTGTGAAATAATAAAAACTGTCAATGTCTTTTTGTTTTTCAGATTATCCTCATAACAAAGCCGCCAATATCAACAGCAGCAAAAAATTGCAGTTTGTGTTATGCATTCTTTAATCTGTTTGTTGGTTTACTTGAAGCGAGCGAACGCGTTTCCGAGTTCGCTGATGGCCGCGTTGGTGACGGCCTGACCCACGGCCTGGTTGACCTGCTGGCGCATGTGCGGCGGCATCTGGTTCATGGCGGTCGCCGCCATCTGCGCATTGCTGCCACCTCCCGGACGCCTGCATCGTAATATCGATTGGTTGATTGTGCATGTTATTGGATTGTCACTACATTTCATAACGCCAACGCCCGTCACTAACTGCTTTTGAGGATGGTAAGTTTGTTGCGTTGAGTGAATGTCGTTGTATTTGAATTGTCATGTGGTGAATTGATTGAATTTGGATATATTTAGGCTATAATAAGGCTTTTTAACCTGTTGAACGTTGGATGGTATTTCAAAAAACCGCATGAAAATTTCCTAGACGAGTTTTGGTCAAATATCGATATAAAAACAAAGTGATTGTTTTATGTTTACCAGATAATATATAATATTATTCATATATATTACATGATAATATCGTTAGAAGTTTTCCCAGATTAGTCAACTTTAACTAAAAAAAAAAAATCTCCCATTCGACAAACAAATATGAAAAAATATATTCATACGAATATAAACTGATATTATTATTTCTACACAAATCTGAATACACACCCTACATGAAAAAAAAAACAATTCAAATGAGTTTTCAAAGAAATAATGACATTGATACTCTTTTGAAAATGTAAAATATTGTTATTTTCGCCATTGACAGCTGCTAAAAGTGACACACTAATGTTTAAGAATATTCATTTGAAAGCATTCCGAGAAGCTAGATTAATCAAATGAACTGTTATATCAAGAAAGATGTTGGCGCAAGCGATTCTGAACTTGTCCTTCATACAGATTCTTTATACATAAGGGTTAAAATCGCATTAAAGAAAAAAAAACAAAGATTTTTTCTGCCCACAGACTGGTGAGCGACAGAAAGCTTGTTAAAATCTACTTTTTAAGATGGTGAGTTGTGTAGATTGAATGTGGTTGTATTCAAAGTGTCACATGGTTCAGGTGTATTGATTGATAGAATGGGGATGTATTTGGACTTGGTCACAGGGCCTTTAAGTATAGAAATCTATATTGATTGAACGTAGTTTTACACAAGGATTTAAGAAATTTTCAGAAAATATTAATTGAATGAGGATTTGTTTGGAATGTCGCAAGGTTTGAAAATGCTTGTAACTAAACTGTGTAAAATTTATCAATAAATGTGGATTATCACAATGAAAAAAAAGTCCATTAGGCCAACTTTGTAATGCATGACATGATTTTAATATTTCAGTGTTTCTTTTGATGTTGAAATTTTGTTTTTAAAGTTGCATTTTTTCCTGAACCCGATTGGCAAACATTGTTACACACATTTTAAATCACAATACTTGTTCTTGGTGGAACTTTACAATAATAATATGATAAAATATAAATATGTATTTTGATATAAAATGCAAAATATAGTAATGTCATGTTAATAATGGTACCAAATGATTCCAAGGTTAAATATGTATTACATTCAAATGAATACAAAGATTAATATAGAATAAAAAGAACTTTATACACAATTCTTTAATGATATCATACATTCAAATTGAAAAATAAACAACTAGGTATGTATATTTTTAAATCATATGATTTAGGTACTAGAAAAATACATAAAGTTATTAAAGTTTCTCATAAGACTTTGTATTGAAGGGCAAGAATATAAAACAATTTAAATTTACTTTGTTATGCAAATCAACCACCCTATCAGACAAAAATGATAAGGACAGGTTGTTTTACAGAAATTCAAATGTAGCACTGTCATCAAATAGCTATTCAGCGCCATTTTGTTTTATTGGCAGTTGAAAGATTCTTGTTAGATGCCGATTCTAAGTTCGTTTCAGCTTTTAAACAAATTGTAAACAGTACAAGAGGACAACTATCATGTCGTTAATCTTGTCAACTTATTACAATTTGATACAAATCTGAAACGCACCTTTGGATCGGGAACCTTTCAAATGTAAAAATTGATGACAATGTTACATTTGAATTTCTGTGAAACAACTATTTTTATTTGAGGACTCATTTTTGTTGCTCAAATATTATTTTTGGTGGAAAAAGGGCAAATTTTTGGGCATCAAATCACTACCATATGTTTTAATTTAATTTGCAACATTTAAACTAATAAAAAGTGATTTCTATTAACCTGTCATTTGCCGCTCGTGCGCCGGCGTGTCCTGATTTTGACACGCGATTTTGACCCTTATGTATAAAGAAAGTGTATGAAGAACACGGTCAGAATCGCTTGCTCTATTATCGCTCTTTACCATAGAGAAAACCGCAATTAGATTGGTGACTCCATATAATTTATATTAATTATTTACCGGAGCGCGGGAGCGTGCGCAGTTCTTGCGCATGCGCGGGAAAAATTCTTTGGTTTTGAACTTTGACCTTTCTATGTACGAAATTTCTCAAGGACGCTGTCAGAATCGCGGGACATTGGGTGTCATGGCTGCCGCTTTTTGCGAACGCTAATTGGTTACAACCAACCCCATTTACTCGCGGCATTCAACGAGTTAAATGATTTTTCTTCATTAACTCAAACTTAGCTGCAAACTTTTGCATGTCCTAAGAATAAAATGAAAACTCTATCCACTGAAAACAAATTAACTTTAATTGAAGTAACTTAAGTAATTTTTATTACGATTTATCTGTCTGATTTTAGCCAACTTCCGAAAGGGCTCCAGAAAACCGAAGTCTAAACTGAAGGAAATGTCTGTTTTAAAGGTTTTTTGTTGTTGCTATACTCTAATACACAGAATATTCCTATTGAGAAATTTAATACCATAATAATAAGACGTAAAATCCCTAAACGTTGCAAGCCACTTGTGTCCAATTTACCAATCAGTTTTTGAAAACAATTTTTTCTCGATGCATAGAATAATATAAAAATTGCCATCTACATTTTGAACCATTTTTCCACCAATTCTAAGGTAAACTGAGTGATATTTTAATGTAAAAATTAGAGTATTTCGATGACTTTGCTATGGAAGACTTAGACAGCGAACAATTTTGACTAAAAGGGTGGATTTAAAAAAAAAAACAAAGAATTTTAAATACAAATTTGAATTGTATTGCCACATTAATCACAATGAGACAAACACTTAACTACTAATTTATATAAATTTATTTACCAACCGGTTTCAATTGGCCCAAGTTTCATAAGGGTAAAATTTAAATTAAACAAAAATAGAGAGTATAGGCAATATTTTACACTGATGAAATTAGCAAATAAAATTAAATAAATTAATGATTGAAAACAAAGAATTTGTTTTATTCAATAATGTATCTGTTACCGTAAAAGCCCGAATATTGGTAAATCCTAAGATTTACCAACTCTTAATGGTAAAAGTCCGAACCGTTCTATAATCATCGTTCACCAACCTAACCTAACCTAACATGTACTAAATTCTAATGGTAAAAGCCCGAAAAAATCGTTTCTTATTTAAATATTATAAACGATTTTTTTGGGCTTTTACCATTAGAATTTAGTACATGTTAGGTTAGGTTAGGTTGGTGAACGATGATTATAAAACGGTTCGGACTTTTACCATTAAGAGTTGGTAAATCTTAGGATTTACCGTAGTTCGGACTTTTACAGTAACATATCTAATGATTGCTTTCTACGAAAACATAATCTCAAAGTAATGATAAATTTGTATAATATACAGCAAAACACATTTTTTTCTAGATGTACCTACTGATTTTACATTGAAATTGTTGTCAAATTAAGATAAAAAATTAACAATTTTCTTGTCAACAACAGTTATTTTATTAATAACAATAAAGAACAGAATTCTCTCTCGTGCAATACTAACACTAAATGGGTTAAGTAAATGTTATTATATACTTTATTATATCATATATTATACATACATATTATTCATATGTAGAACAAACTTCAAAATATGTAGTTGCACACGTATCGCGTAGATACATCATGAAAATGCTTTTCAATTTTTTAATACTGTAACTGGAATATCAAAATACTGAATTTGCGAAGAAAATAATGCCAGCAAATCAACTCTCAAAAGATTAATAAATAAAATGCTATAACTTTGTTAACATCACTTTATATACAAACCGGTTTCAGAAAATCTGTATCTTTGTTATGACAGATCTACAGTCCCTGGCCAAATTATTAGACGCACTGTATTTTTTTTTTGTAATTTTATGTTTCTTAAGAGTTTTTATGCAATAATGGTATATTTAAACTACAATATTATTGATTTTTATTTAAAAGAATTGTTGGAGAATTCTGTGAAGCTTTTTTGGCAGAAAAAAGTATCCCTCTGTTGGATTGGCCGGGTAATAGCCCTGATATGAACCCGGTTGAAAATGTGTGGGAGCTGATGAAAATAGAAGTGGCTAAAGATGTGATTACCAACAAAACCCAGCTCCTAGAAAAGATTATTTATGTGTGGAATCATCATCCTCAAATGCAGGAGACAGTACAGTCTTGCATTGATAGCATGCCGCGCAGAATTAAAGCTTTGATAGCGGCTAAAGGTGGCTCAACTAAATACATATACTAACATTAATTTCACTTTTCAAAATTGATGCTGTTTTAATTATGTCAAATAAATCGGTAATTGATTGGATAATATAAAAATAAAAAAAAAACAAATCAATCTAAAATAATAAAACGGTACAATATCACCCGGTAATTAATATTTTACATGAAATGTTGCAGTGCGTCTAATAATTTGGCCAGGGACTGTATATTATGTGTCAATACACAATTGAGTAATTTTACTGAAACCGGTTATAAATAAAGTAACACGAGCAAAGTTACATTGCTTCGTTGAAATATGTTAAGTATTGAAAGACATGAAATAATTTGATTGTTTTCACACACAATACAAAACTTGTCCGCTTAACATTTCAAAAAATATTTTAAAAACTTTGTGTTTTTGATTTTATAATTATTATTAATATTAACAATTTTTGTGAGTACTAATATAAACAGGCACATCTAAAAATGTCAAAATTCAACGCCGTCTATTGAGAAACAGTGCAAAAATATTCAACACATCAATTCAGTATTTTTAAGGAATGACGACGATACAAGCGTCCATTGCAGGTGTATGATATATATGTATATATATCCATTGCAGGTGTATAAAGTAACCTTGACATTGTAGTTTAACAATTTGGGAACACAGGCGTATGGCGTATAGTATAGATCTATTGCATGGCCGGTTAAAACGCGTGTAAAAGTAAACGTTAGTCTTGGTTGGGTTTGTCGTTTAACGCCGTCTGAAACCAAACGGATTTACACATGTTATCTATGGAATGAGGTACATTGTCTACGGTTTTAAGTGATTTCAACATTGTCTATGGATAATATGAAATAATGAGTACACACTACATAAAAAATAAATCATTTATATATTGTGTCTCTTACTATTATATCGTGAAATAAAATGCGATAGAATGAGATAACGGAAATTTGAGGATTGTTAAAAAAAAGGGAAAATTATCAAGTTCAAAGATGTGTAATCAAATGTAAAATATTAAAAAAAAAAAGTTAATTCTGCATTTATTTACTTAGGACTGTTAATAATTTACCCGGAACTAACAATTCTACTTTATATTTGCTCAGAGCTGACAAAACTACTCCGCTTTTGCTCAAAAAGACATGTCTGATCTCTGTATGCCCAGAACTCAATAGTAACTGTACTCCGAATTCGCTTAGAACTGACTAATTTATTCTATGTTTATTCAGAACTGACAAATCTACTCTAAATTTGCTTAGAACTAACAAATCTACTCTGTATTTATTCAGAACTGATGAATCTACTCTGTATTTATTCAGAACTGACATTCTACTTTGAATTAGCTTAGAACTGACAAATCTACTCTGTATTTATTCAGAACTGACGAATCTACTCTGATTTTGCTCAGAATCGATAAATCTACTCTGTATTTATTTAGAACTGGCGAATCTACTCTGTATATATTCAGAACTGACGAATCTACTCTGAATTTGCTCAGAATCGATAAATCTACTCTGTATTTATTTAGAACTGACGAATCTACTCTGTATTTATTCAGAACTGAGAAATCTACTCTGTATTTATTCAGAACCGACCAATCTACTCTGAATTTGCTCAGAACCGATAAATCTACTCTGTATTTTTTTAGAACTGACGAATCTACTCTATATTTATTCAAAACTGACAAATTTATTCTGTATTTATTCAGAACTGACAAATCTACTCTGCATTTGCTCAGAACTGATGAATCTATTTTGAATTTGTCCAGAATTGTCGAGTCAATATCAGCCTAATCAGAATTTTGTGACGTATTCATTGTATAAAGCTTACATTCAAAGTTTTTGAATTCACATAAGAATCATATAAAGATTCAAACTTACATTTTAAGCACAAGTTTTACTAGTTTTTAATATCAAAAACAGATAAATTTAATGTGACAGCAAGGTACTAACTACATTTTTAAGTCTTTTGACCGACTGCGAAAGCATTTTATAAAGCGAAAAGGGTTTTTTTTTAAATTTAAAATTGTGATATGGAAGAAATAATAATAAAAGTAAATTAAATAATACATATTTACATAGATTTAGGAAGAAAACATATAATAATGAATACATTGTAAAAATCAGTTCACATATTACAACAATATCATATAGAATAAACAATATCGCCCAAAGCACTTCGAAATCACAAAAACAACAACTAATAATAATGGAATCTAAAATAAAAACGAATTTAAGCCAAATTTGACAATGTAATACTGAATTTTTCCAATTGAATTAGATCACAGGACCAAATACGCAGCAAAGGTGATTTTATAGACAAAAACCAAAACACAAATTGGAAATGACACAAATGAAAAGACAAAATGCTGCTTTGCTCTCAAAGTGACTTTTAGCATATGGGCAGTACTGTTTACACAGTGGTGACAAAGATAAATGTTGTTTTAAATGTTTTTCAGCGATCCAATAATACCAGAAGCTTTCAATACCTTTTCATTATCCAAGCAAAAGTACCTATGTACATACAGAAGCAGGGTTTTGAACCCTGAATCTAAAGACATTGAGTGATCTTC
This sequence comes from Limnephilus marmoratus, assembly GCA_917880885.1. Classification (NCBI taxonomy): domain Eukaryota; kingdom Metazoa; phylum Arthropoda; class Insecta; order Trichoptera; family Limnephilidae; genus Limnephilus; species Limnephilus marmoratus. The sequence continues at coordinate 13,024,693 of OU862930.1, read as the reverse complement.
TAGTGGGATTTTAGCATTGACACCAAATGATTCAAGTAAAATAGGTTAAGTGGAATAATTTAAATCATTCAACCTAAGCTCATTTGGTTGAGTTAATAAGATTTTAAATTTTGCATGAATTTATGCTTTAGCAAACATTTGGTACTTTTTACCTTCTTTAAAATATTGCATATATTACAAAACACTTGGTTTTATAGGATGACTGATTCTTGATGTGAAATATCGATGGAGATTAACAGATGCAGCATTAACAAGAAAAAGTGCCATACACCTTTTCTCTTAATGCATCATAGTTTCTAGCAGCTAAATTCCTTCTGATTTCAAATTTTTTAAACAAGGTAAATAAATTTAAGTTTTGAGATTATCACGGCCAAAAGCATTACGCCGTTTGTGCTTCCTTCTTCTTTATCCGATGTTTCAGACAGCATTATTAATTTGGGTACCGCTGTCCCGGGAACCATTTAGGGCCTCCGTTCATGGAGATACTTACAATCTACGCAATTGTGACGAAACCACAAATACCCTTCTGATATACCACTTTTTAATGCTAGTTTCCGTACACGGCGCTATCCGAAATATACTGAACTTGATCAATTTTCCCGTGCAGCCGTGGAGTGAGCACGCTGTCAAGCGATGTCATATGACTTTTTTTCCAACGTCAATCCATGCCTTCTCCATTAAATCCTTTCTTACGTATTCTGGTAAAGTATAGTTATATAAACATGCATTTTTTCCACTTCCAGAACTAATCTAACATTACTTTCATATTCCGACGCCATTTCTATCAAACGTCAAACGAATAAGTATCAGACACAAATGATACGACGCGTAGCCCGCGATCAGCACTGTCGGCATCGTGATACTGATTGGAAACCGACAGCCACCGCGTAGCGCAGTGAACGGGCACCAGCTAAATCATATGGGGGGTACTTACGATCGGCGCGTATGATACGCGCACGAGGATCGAGTATCTTGTAAGTATCTCCATGAACGGAGGGCCTTATTGGATAACCAACACCCCTGCCATAGGTCACCCCAATTGGTTCGCTACGTTTGGTGACCTAGCAGGGTTCATGGGGTGAGGTTTGTCTAGGTCTTGGCAGCGGATTGACAGCGGATCTTGACACCGTCTGCCCACCTATCGCGTGGCAGGCTGGATCGGGAGAGACTGGTTGAGGGCGTTCTGTTGACCTTTCTAGCCGGACTCTCTTGATTCATCACCTTGCACCGCAGTGGGAGGGATGGATTCATGAGTCCAATACTTAGTCAAATTGACCTCCAGATTCCTACCCACCCCTCATACCTTTTCCTTCCCAGAACTTCATTTCCCTGAAAAGACCCTCCACACAGCATCCCCAAAGATTACAAAGGCCCTGTGAATTTTTTTTTCCTCAGGGCCTCCTGTGTGGAGCTAATGTAAAAAAAAAATACAGTGTCCATTATCTGTGCTCCACAATCCACACATCCGTCCTGACGATTGACACTGTAAAGCTGTCTGAAACTTTGTCTAAAGAAGTAGGAAGCGCAACACGGCATATTAAACCAAAAAAATCACTATGCATATTGGACATCGAGGTAAGTATAAGTTTTTTTGTCAGGATGTTTATTTTAAACAAGGTAAATTTCCTTCTCCTTCTGATGAAAAACACTTCTCAATATTTCCCAACAAGCCCCAATCATCCACATAAAAAAATGTGAATAAACTCTTCATTCATTTTAGACCTAAAAATCTGTACAAACAAATCTTTTCACTTAGATTTGAGGCATTTCAGGCCTTAAAAAATGGTTAAACCAATGATAAGATACAATAAAAAATAATTATAAAGTTCCACCAAGTGTAAGGTTAGTAGTTTATACAAAGAACAATAAATAATGGTGGATTGGAACAATAGCTCAAGGACAATAACGAAATATTCAACAATTAAAACCTTCACCAAATTACAGTGGAGTACCTACCGCAAACAATCATTTATACGCTAGTCACATTATTACCTGAAAATTGGCAACACTCGCGGTCAATCTCACAGCTGTCAGTACAGCACACAATGCATTTCATCACTATCCGGCCAACGTGAAAGTGATAATATGGCTAGCGTTTAAAAGATTATTTATGATAGCGGGCCAGTGTGCTATTATTCTGTTAAGGAATTATGCAAAGGAAATCTTGATAGAAACATCAGCTTTGAATAATAAATGACTAAGGTGATTTTATGTGACACTGCACTGCATTAGTGGCAACATTGGGTTTTAAATATTCTGTTCTTAACCATAGAATAATGAACTTAAGAGAAGCGGCCTTTTTCATACAAAACTTAATTTTTGATTTAAGACCAAAATACCCAACCGAACTGAACAATTATTTTTTTACTCTAAAGGTATAGCAAAATTCTAAGATGAATGCATGCTTTTTTTAATTTATTTTGTTTTAAATTATGATACATTGGCCATTAAAGAATTGAAATTATTATGATTTTGGAAATTTTCTATGAGTTCATAATGACATTCAGTGAAATGAAATATAAGATTAAAAAAAAATATATTGTAAAGAGGGTGTCTTTAGAGACAAAACTTTAAATTAATTTTCAACTAATTTGTGTACAATTTAAACTCATCAAAATGCTTTTTTAATAGAGTTTTGTTTTATATTTCATTACATTTTTAGTCCCCTTGAGGTGATTTTTCACAAAAAAGGCGCTCTACAAATTATCCAATTATCATTATTATTATTTACATATAAGTTGGAGCAAAATATATATTTTTTTAAATAATTAGCACAAAACTCACAATAATTTCCAAAGTTGGCTCTAAAATCATTAAAAATCGACTTCTTTAAAGACCTATATTTTAAAATTTGAAACATAAATAAATAAAGTAGCACATATTTGTACTTATTTGCTATATCTTTTGATTCGAAAATAACCTTTCAATTAGGTAAAGTATTTTGGCTTCAAATCCAAAATTAAATTTTGTATGAAAAAAGCAGTGCAGCCGTTTCCCTTAAAACAAATGGGCCACTGACTTAGTACCTTTTGGTTCTAGACCATTTAGCATCTGTCTCTCTTACACTCGTGTATTGCCATCCAATTTGAATTTCATAATCATGGCGGAACACAGTTTTGTGTGCCCAAATTGGGCCTATAATTGGATCACGAAGCACGCCCTCAAGGCACTTCTTGTGTTATCCTTTATTCTATGGTTTTAACCATAGATAGTAGAAACAAAGGAAAAAATGACATGGAAGCGTGGCAACTGTCACTGAGATACGACAAAACTGCATAAACCATCACAGCTATGCAATGAAAGCAATGCATTCAGTGGAGGTAGGAGAAACAAAGGCGTGATCCCCACTGTGCGTACATGCGATTTGATTTTGAATCAACAGCTCATGACCTTGTTTCTTTAATCTATAGTTTTAACCAATATTGCCATTTCTGCTGTAAATTTTGGTTAACAAATTCAGAAAGAACTACAAATAAAGAACCAACTGTTGTGTTGGCAATATTGATAAAATCGGATTTATCTTTCAAATACAGAGACTTTAGCTTTCTTTACGATTCGAGGCTTAAAGTCAAACAAAGTTTTCTACAAAAAATTTTAGGCTTAAGTCCAAAACAGTTATCTACTAATATGTTCATAATTACGAGGGTAGGCTGAAAAGTAATGCACACATGCTTGTACAGCGCGAACAAAATGACTTTCAGAAGCGTGCCAGGTGGATTGTGGAAGTGACATTCCCCCTCTATACGCATGCGCAGGTTTGAGGTTATTGAATTCATCCAATGTATTTTGAGAAGCGGAAGTATGGAGAAGTGTTCTAGTGCTATGTAAATGCGAGTTCAACAATGTGCTGTTATTGAATTTTGAAAGGCTGACAAAGTGACTCCTACTAGTAAAAGTGTACCCTCTATCTGGTGATTAATCATGAACACTACGAAATCAATTATAATGTAGTGAATTAAACAAAATGTTGATGTTGTCTGGATCACTAGCAGGATATTTAAAAATGTCATACTAATATTACCGGACCATTATTTTTAATGCTGTTATTTTATAGCATATTTAATATGTAAAACACAGACAAGTGATTTATGGTGAGAATTTTAAAATTGCTTTCCTTATTATATCAAAACTTAGTATTTTGAGATGTCTGACTAATCAACTGGAAGATTGATGTGTTGCCATGTTTTTTTAACCCCCAACGCAAGGAGCAGTGTTATAAGTTTGACTTTCTGTGTGTCTGTCTGTGGCATAGTAGCTCCTAAATGGACCGATTATGATGCGGTTTTTTGTTGTTGTTTGAAAGCTGACGTGATCGAGATGGTTCTCGATCAATTCATGAAAAGCTGTTCAGACGTTTCAAGGTCATCAGCTCTTTTGTGTGTCGGGGGTTCATAGACATATGAATATATCTGGACCTGCCTTAAGTGATAAAAGCGTATTATTTCCCCCTCCCCATAACGGTTCCATGGTGCAGCTCGGCTTACGAGAGCCTCGCTTGAATCTAAAAAATGCGACATCATCATTCTTGTCCTGACCAGCGCCGAGCACGCATCGTACATTTTATGAACAAAAATGAGAGCTTATGCTATACATTATACCCTAATATATGTGGATATAGCGAATGTGGGCGTTTCTCCAGTGAGCTCGTCGCTGGTTACAGGGGTGAGTAAATTATGAAACATTTGTAAAAGTGTCTTTAACTAAATACGCCAACAAAATATTCCTCTGTGAAAAGGGGCGAACTTTCCCTTGCCGCATTTGGACTACGCAAATATGTTAATAACGTGGCGGGCAATTCGCGCTCCCATGTAAAAAGGTCTATTCATTCAAAAGCAGATTTTGCTTTTAAGAACTAAATGGTGATATTATAATCAGTGGCGGCTCGTGACTTTTGGGTGTGCTAGGGTGCTAATATTTAAAAAATATCATCATGGATGTTGTCGTATGCGAAATTTTTTTTTTTTTTTTTTCAAAAATCAATGTTTTGTATGAAGATTTTTCAGGAAATCGGTGCGGCACACCGCCAAACTGAAACTTCCTGAAATTTTTCTTACAAAAAAACTGATTTTCAAAAAAACATAAAAAAACCTTTTTTCGGCTACAACAACATCTATCATGCCATTTTTTATATTATCAGCACTAGCACGCCCAAAAGTCACGAGCCGCCACTGATTATAATGCGAGATGCCTATATACTATCAGATTGATTTTTTAACGAATCACAGTCATCTTTCCCCTCTTCGCCCCCATAGTTTGGTTTTACCCCTCATCTGTATCTTCTTGTCTATCCATTTGGATGCCTATGCGGGGTTGCTTAAAATTTCGACAATTTTACATAAAATTTATTGCATACAACGTTGTGCCTTCGAATTATCGGTAGGATTTTTTTGTAGACAATGTTATTGGACTTTAAAACCTAGAATTAATTGTACATTTATTATAGATCGTTTGACTTTAAGCCGTTGAATTGCAATAATAATTAATATGCAGGGATTAACTGCATTAAATAATAAACACAATGTATGCTGTACTTATAACTCATAAATATATAGATGGCACAAAATGTAGGTATTTTATATAAATACATATAGATGGTAACTGGATAAAACAGAACAGTGACAAAGCAGAGCATGATAAAATAATAGGTTAAGTTACTTTACGTCGCCTTAGTTCTTAATTGTCCAAACAACCATTAGAAAATTTTACAGGAGAAGACGTTTTTTTTTCATTATTTCAATGAAACATTATGATAGGTGTTCAACCCGTCTAATCACAGGAGACCCAAGTTGTCCCAAAACATCATATGCCGTTATAATAACAGATTGTCCCAGAGCGACCATGCATTATTAAAAGTTAGATATCTCTCTTCCCGTCATGCGAACAGTTCTTTTATGTTAAAAAGCGAAAGAAATAATGCTTCTAATTGCCTTAGGAATATATGAGCTATGTTGTTCAGATATTTTACAAACCCGATCATAAGTGACAGTTTTATTTTGCATTTTACATTTTACATTTACACCAATTTACATTTCCAATGTCAAAATTTAAATATTTAGAAACAAAAATGTTGATTTCTAATAAACACATCGGAAAGATTATTTTACCTAGATTTTAGAACAATTTTTGTTTTTGCAAAAGGGTTAAAAAAATAACCAATAAACGAATATTTAAAATGCATGGGAAGAATCGAGAATTTTTGCGTGCAAACCTTGACAGGCAAAAGTTTACAGATATTATTTTCATTTTATTCAAAGGGTTAAGATAAAGCTATTTCCATAAAGGTAAAGGTCTCATCAGTTTAAATAATTCTTAGTTTAGTAATTAACCATAATTTTTTTTATACTATTTTTAATTTCAAAGTGGAGATTGAACAAAACCTAAAATGGTCATTTGGACAATTAAGAACTAAGGCGACGTTTAGTGACTTTTCTTCAATATTCTGTATTGCGTTGGAATTCCTCATAATGGTATGGTACTCACGTGGGGATGAGTGGGGCGGGCAGGGGTTGAGGGCGTCCGCCCGGTACAGGGGGTGCAGCGCCGCCGGGCCGCGAGGGCAGCGGGGGCGCCGGGCGTCCGCTGGCTGGGGGAGCTGGTGCCCCCCGGTTTCCAGAGCCACCGCCCATGCTGCCCAGGGAACCTGCATACAATCAGAACAATAGTTCATTATTAGAGAGGGACATTTGGTAACATTAGCCCATTCGGACCCTTGAAAATATGTATTAGTTATTTTTTCCCTTGTATCTAGAACGAATAAATATTGGCATTTTTCGATTTCCAATTGCTGGCAATACCGACATAGCAGGTTTTTTTTTTGTTGGATTCTAGCTCCTCGTTCAGAAGGTGTTTATATTGTTGCATCAGTACTTAACCTTCCTATACTCGCGCTTTAGTCTCTAAGACCGACCAATCAATAATTCGTTGTTTTCTCAAAAGTTAACATCACTGGGACCTTGAGGTTTTTAGTAGCTTCTTAATTTGAAGTTAAGCCTCGATTACATTGAGCAAGTTTACAAGCTACTAGTCGGTGAATTCACTTTCTGCTAGTAAACTCGCTCAGTGACAGAGGCGACCTGTGAGAAGATACCACGTTAACATCCACCTTCAAGAGAAGTACTCAACCCTTTACGCGCCGAGTTCTTTTGGCTTTTTTTTTACATTAACTCCACACAGGAGGCCCTGGGGAAAATAATTTCTGTCAGGGCCTATGTCATCTGAGATGCTTTGTGGAGGGTCTTCTAGAGGAGAGGAAGGAATGAACATTGGTCTTGAAGAGACACAGAGGAATGAGGAAACACAGAGGCCGGCAAATCGTTCCACAGCTGAGCTGTTGAACTCAAGAACGAGTCGAAGAAGCGACCTGTTCTCATGTGACAAATGTCAACCATGTACATATGTTAGGCGCACATTTGGTGTGTTTCCTGACTATGCACCGGAGCCGAAAGGATCAATGACGCTAGTTCCTTCGAACATCTTCAATTGAAATACCGGTAGAACAACGATAGCATTCCCACCCGACGCCTGTGCTTTAAAGATTGCAATCCGTTTGTGAAGGTGGAGAATCTATCAAACGGGCCGCCCATTTCTGCACAGAGTCGAAAGTTTTTTTTTTTTGCTAATACACTTCATATTATTTTAAATTAATAAATTGCAAAATAACACAAATTAAGCATGCAAGACCCTCGACCACGAAGGCCAAGTGTTAATCATTTCAAATGAATATATTTAAACAGGGGGATAGTACCTTGGTGAGAGGGTGGAGCCCCCCTGCGGGGACCCCCGGGGCTAGGCGGGGAGAGGCGTGCGCTGTCCACACCCCCCTGCTGGGCGAGCCAGTCGTTCTTCACGGGCGGGGGCATGGGTGTGGTCACCGTGGCCATGGACACGTCTCCGATGATGCTCAGTGACTCCTTGCACGTGTGGTACATGCGCAGCATCTCCTCACGCTTCAGGGCCTCCTCAGGGCTCTCCTCCATCATCTGGGCCTGGTGGGGGGAAGGAACAATGTACTCAATATGGATACAAACTCAACCAGTAATATGAAAACCCTGATTTTTTTTTTTTACATTAGCTCCACACACACAATGAAGGGTAGGATAGGAAGTTCTGGGAAGGGTGATATTTTAAAAAACATTTTATTATTTAAGTTTTATGCAAAAATAATAAAACAAAAAGTATAATCACCTGATCACCGGAAGCGTACAGATGTGCCAACAGCTCTCCATTGATGAAATCCTTGGCATTATTGATAATCAACATCATAATGGTCTTAGGCACCAGGTCACGGGTAGTTTTGGTCACAATGCGCATGTACGAGTCCACGAGGTTCCGGATGGTTTCCACCTGTCTCTCGAGCTGTGGATCCATGCTGGAGGTGTTTTCGCTGTCACCGTGAGACTGTCATCGCAATCACGGTGCATAATTATCCAAATTGAAAAGAACAGGGAAAATTTTACGGTTCCGTGTTTTAATGGTAGCGAAAATCAAAAGGTAGAATGATTTTATAATTGGTTTCATAAGTAATTTGTTCGTATTTTTTCCAGTGTAGGTGTTGGGTCCAAGGCAGCGTTTGTAATGGAAAAGGAAACAGAAACAAATTTATTAGTACATACATGATTGTTTTTTGAGAGATTATTTTTTAAAGTAATAATTTAAACAAAAAAACACAGATCAGGCTATTATGAACAAAGATTTAAAGTAAATTTCAAAGATGTTTGATGGAAATAGACTTTTATAATACAGAAATTCACAAATGATCTAACTACCTAATACAGAAAAGTCATTTGCACAAAAAAGACTACAGCCACTCGAGCGATAGCTGCCCAAATTTGAGTAGGTGATTTTTATGAATTAAAATTAAATATAATTTTATTTTTTTACAAAACCTAAAAATATGGGATAAATGGTGAAATTGTATAGAATGGCCGAATCGAAGACCGAACCCCCGAAAATCTCCATCGCTCGAGTGGATAACATAAAATATTGTCACGAAAAGAAAAAAATATATTTTTAAGATTTTGTTTTGATTTCATGCACTGTGTGTGTGTGTATTTTGGAAGTTTTTAAACATACAAACATATTTTAAAACATTATTTAAATTCCATGCACATTTTGTTAATAGAGTGACGATACGATACGATTGTACCACCCCAGCCAGGAGCACTCCTGTCCCGGTGAGACCGGTACACCAGGGGGCATTGGAGGTTGCCCACCACTTTTCCACGGCGTTCTAAGGAAACAGATGGTTTCCTCCTTCACCGTACTCGTCAGGACTCTAATTTTTTTATTTATAAAGAAGCTACTTTTTATTAAAAATGACTCTAGACCCCCAATTTCCGGGCATACATTGTTAGCAGGCAGTATGCGAGTGCGTACATGTTATTAGTTATTTATTTCACAGTATAACGTCTCATTTCCACCTGATGTAGCTGAAATAAAAGTTTGTTAATATGTAGGGAGAAAAATTAATAGAATAAAAAAAAATACATATTATGATGAGATTGTTTGACTTAACCAAAGCAGCTGAGCTACAGTCATCCGGCAGTCCCGTCGAGGATAAGCGGAGCCATCAGTCCAGTCGCAAGCGAGACTCGGTGTCCGCGCCCCTAAGCCGGCTTCCCGGTAGGCCCTCGAAGAAAGTGCTCTAAGGATGGGTGGGAAGTTGGAGTTTAATCAACCGGTATACATGGCAACCTAATGAGCCAATATTGTAAAGTAGGTTGGGCCGGAATGGGATGGGTTGAGCAATGTTTATTTCAATATAATTTTTTTTCCCCTTTTGTAGTTCCTCCCTTTCCAAGTTGTTCCTTCCTTCATCCTTCTTCCCGCTTTCTTGTTCTGCCGGGTCACTATTATCGGATCCGTCTCGTTCATGGTATATATTTTCTGAGTTGACTCTCGGAGTTTGTCTTTAGCTATTTCCTTCCATTCTTACAGCGTTTTGTCATAGTAGCTCATGTCATGTTGTAAAGAGTCATTCCACGTATAGATAGGTCTTCCAATTTTACGTTTGCCTGCAGAGTAGTTCCAAGCTGCTGTTAATAGATGCGACGGCTTTCGTCTTAAAATGTGTCCAAGGTATCCTAACCTGTAAGTTTTTATCTTCTTAGTGATTGTTTTACCTTTTAGTATTTGGCATATTTTTTCTTTAGGTGCGTTCCTAGACTCTTCCAGCATTTGTTTCAGGATGTATCGTTCGTATCTTGGTAATCTTGATCTGTTGGCTTTGGTGAGAGCGACGGCTTTTAGTCCGTAGATCATTGCCGGTGCAATGGTCATGATGTAAAGCAGTCTAGAGGTGTGCCAGTCCAGTTTCATCTTAAGTAAGAATGGCATTACGGTTTTAGTATTTTGGACCGCCTGTTTGCAGCGTTTCTTGATTGTGTCTTTCCTGCTCATTGTTCATTTTGAGGTTATACACATTCCTAGATATTTGATTTCTTTTTCGGGTTTCATACAGATTCCTCCTACGTTGTACCATTATGATTCTGGAACTATTCTCATTGAATTTCTGACTAAGAGTTTAGTTTTTGTTTCATTCAGGGTCAGGCCTACTGATTTCAGCAGCGGTTTCAGTTTTTCAATTATTTGTCCAAGTATGTTGGTGTTATATGCCAGTATAATTATGTCATCTGCGTATGCTAATGTGATTGGCAGGATGATTCTGAGGTCTTGATCTAAATTTAATTCTTCAATTTCTTCTTCTAGAGTTCTTAGGATTTCATCCATAAGTATTGTAAACAGCCTTGGAGAAAGGGGGCACCCCTGTTTTACCCCTCGGTTTTTTAATATTACTCTTGATTGTTGTCCGAACCAAGATATTGACGTTTTCTCTACCATGCATGCTGCAATTATTCTATTGGCGAGGGCGTGACTTACTCGGCTCCTCAGGATCGCAACCATTTGTTGAAGGTCTACCGTATCAAAGGCTTGTTCTATATCCAGTGACACTACGTAGATTGTATGTCCCGCTCTCCACTTTTCGTCGAGGATTCTTCTTATAGTGAATATGTGGTCGTCAGTGGAACGGTTTTGCAAGAATGCCTTTTGATAGTTTCCTTTTTAGTTAAGGTCTTTTCTACCTATTCGAGCGTTAAAGACTCCCAGTATGATAACTCTTGCCTGCCCGGGTTGGTTTCTTATCATCCTAGCTATTTCTACGAATGTCTCTACACTTTTACAGTTTACCGTGTTCGCTTGTGGCACGGGTACTGTTATTATGAACCATGATTTAGCGGACTCTTTCTCTTTTATGTGTGCTGCAATAACGTTCTCAGTTTTCCTAACAACTCTTTTTACTTCAACGTTTAACCTTTTGTTTATTAGTATGGCCACTCCCCTATTTGCCTTTGCCTTTCTTCCTCCATTTAGTAGCCATTTGTAGTTGTTCGATTTGAGGGATCCGGTTGCCAAATGTGTTTCTTGCAATCCAGCAATGCAATTATTTTTTTCCTTAAGCTCTTCGTCTTTTTTTCGATATTGGCGGCACCTCTGACGTTCCAAGTAGCTACTGTAGTCACTAGTTGAATACGCTTTTCTTGTGGCAAATTAGTTTCTTGAGAATCCCTATGGATGACATGCCCGATTTCTATGTCGGCGTTTTTTAGTATGCCATAGCTGCATGTCAGTTCGATTTTTCGTTCTGTGCACTGAATCCTTTCCGCGCTTTCTTTCTCATTTTTTATTAACACACTATCGTAATGGTTTCTTTCATAGAAGAGGTATATAATTTCCCTTGGTTCTTCCATGGTCTGGTAGATTATTGGAGGTTGATCAGGTTGGTGGATTTTTACTTTAAGTCCGTAGTATTCTGTGGCAGCTATTAATATGTCTTCTCCCGCCCATGTACCATTCTTGTACTGTTCTCTGATGTATAGGTCTTGTCGCTCACGTTCAGAGTAGGCTGTGTAAATTTTTCGTTGATCCAAGATATTGCTTGCGAAGGCTAAGACGTATTTTTCTTCCGGCTTGTGTAGCTCCACATATCTTTTCGCACGATTATGTGGTTACTGGTGATCCCGATGATGTTATTAATTTGGTGTGAAATTGCCCTGAAAAGGCAATTTCCATCCTTCGGCATCTTAACGATCTCCATGAGGATCTCCGGGCGATCTCCGAGAGAATAAATAATAAATTATAAGGGCTACCCCTTCAAAATGGTTAGTAAAATGAATGTAATCCAAAGTCTTAATAAAGTGTGTTAATATAATTTACTGTGATAACAATTGTGTCACCTCACGTTTTTATCATTTCATATAAAAATATTTAATAAAAATTTTAAATGTGGAGCGCGGTGGAGCTGCCGGTAGCACATTTGTGCGGGTAAATATTTTTGTCAACTACACGACTGACAGCTGATTCCTGTTATGTATTTCCATAGACAACTTGATAGGGATGTGCAGCTTGATCTACTATCGACCTTTGACTTTTTGTTTTAGGGATGGAACTAAAACAATAACGGAGTTAGAACGATTTCTATGGAAACACACGCGCTGACGTATAAACACGCTTATTGTACTTGACTGCTGTCCTATTTTTAACGCTTATATCTGCTTACGTTGCGGAGGGGTTAAGTTATCGAGGTTTACACATACAGAATTTATACCAAAAGTTATAAAAGTGAAAAAATTTTAAGAATATACAAGTAGTTATTGAAGAAAAAACCACTTGTATATTCTTGCGTAAAACCGTGACATGTTTTAAACAATGTAATATTTGACAATAACATAGAACAAAATATAATATTAAACATTACAATAACACATCAAATCGTAAAATATATTATACCCACGTTACAATAATTTGTAGGATTCCACAAAGTGTTGGTTTAAATTGCATTTTAGAATATAAAGGGAATCAGCGAATATATCTACAATACCACCAAATTTGTTGCCTAAATCATGCATCCTATTGGTAAGTGAGTGTGATTGGTAGTTGGTTGTGTATGTGTTGCAAAAGAATGTTGTATTTTGTCTAGTATTCCTTGTCGGTATATGGAGTTTAATAGTAGCAACGATGGCAGGGCTGTCAATTAGGTTGTTCATAATTCTGTACAATAAAATTAGGTCTGAAATGATTCTTCTGTCAGACAGCGTAATTAAATTTAGTTGATTCATTAAACTTAAATAATTAATGTTTTCTATTGGAATTTTGAGATTGAAATTTAAGTACCTAAGAAATTTGTGTTGAACTCGTTCTATTTTGTTAGAGCGTACTTTATAGAAAGGGGACCAAATAGGTGAATTATATTCTACTTGACATCTAACTAATGAAATGTAGAGTGTTTTCATGCAATCCAAGGACTTAAAATCAGTTAGGGTTCTACAAAGGAAGCCAAGAATCTTTAAAGCCTTATTAGTTATATTATCTATATGTGGTGTGAATGTTAAGTTTGAATCGAATATAACTCCCAAGTCGCAAATTTGTAATACTGGTGTTAATTTAACATTATTTAAATTATTACTGAGGTGACTGATAATCCATGTCAATAAACTTCCTTTGATGCTTAACAGTCGGAGTTTGGATATAAGAATGTGATGTCGAACCTTATCAAATGCTTTACTGAAATCGGTGTATATAGAATCCACTTGTTGTTTCAGACTAAGGGATTCGGATATGTAATTATTATAGATAGTTAATTTACTTAAGGTAGATCGACCTCTGATAAAGCCATGTTGGTTAGGAACAATAATATTGTTGATAGGTTTTACAATGGTATCGATGAATGACTAATGTCTAATGACTCGAAAAGTTTGGGTAAAGCAGACATAATACAAATAGGTCTATAGTTTGATATATCGTTTTTGTCACCTTTTTTATGAATAGGCGTTAAATAACTCTTTTTCCACAGAGCCGGAAAACAGCCAAATTCTAGGGATTTGTTAAAAAGTTTGTGTAAGGGATATATCAAACTATTAACGCAAGTTATTAAAAATATGGGAGGAATGCCATCCGGTCCAGCAGATTTATTACTATCTAATGCGTTTATGCCCCTTTCTATGGATTCTAATTTTATGAAACATTGGCTTAGGTTTAATGACTCTTCCACTGAAGTACTGGAGACTGCATTGACGGGAATGTCTTTGTCGTAAACACTTTTAAATGAGTCAGCAAAGAGATTAACTATACCCTCGATACTGTCGGCACATTTTTCTTTAAAGTACATGCTATTAGGATATCCACAGTTGTCTTTTCGTTGAGATTTAGTAAAATTCCAGAATTTTTTCACATTGTGATGATGTACCTCATTTTATATTACGTTAAGGCTGTCATACCAGCAAATCATAATTTCGATTCCGACTGTAGCGCTCACACATCAGCTGTTACGAGCGGACGTTTTTGGAACTAGATTTCGTTCCGCTACAAGCCGGGTTTCACGTACCTATAGTTCACGCGAAGCTGGGCCTACAGTATGGTTCAGATGAAGATGTTGAATTCTCGTTTCCAGAATTTTAATAAGTAGTAGTTATTTGTAATTTGTGTATCGAAGTGCGTGGACATAAATAAATACAGAAACACAGTAGGTATAAAGTAGATACCTACACAAAAAAACAATTTGTTATATTTTTTAAAATATTTTGGTTTTTGTTTTTTCATTTTATTTTACGGCCATTACTTGAAATGGCTCTAGCTGTGTTTAGTGACCAGATCTGAAGAGTCAGGTACTTCCCCACCTCCATCTTCCCTAACTCCTTCCCCTCCCCCACTACCTTCAGCCTTACAACATACCCCGATTGGGGGTGTAATAGTCACACTGGCTCCAGACGGGAGCAGTTGGGACTCTTGTGCGGTATTCATGAAAAAAAAGAGTAATATTCAGTTGGATTGTAAAAAAATATCTCATTTTGAAATATTTATTCGTGTGCATAATTTTTAATTTTATATTTATGTGAATACCGCACAAGAGACCCATATGCTCCCGTCTGGAGCCAGTGAGACTATGACATGACTATGGGGTATATTGTGAGGCAGAAGGTGGTGGGGAAGGGAAGGAGATGGGGAAGAGGAAGCGAGGAATTACCTGGCTATTCAGATCTGGTCACCAAACACAGCCAAAGTCATTTTTAGCAACGTTTCAATTCTGAATGGTAGTCTTACACCAGGGCGATACTAAAGTATCTTCCACTCTGGAACATGACGCAAATATATTATTTTTAAATTAAATAATTAAATAACCCAAATAGTCCAGTCAGTGGGGGATAAAAAAAGGCCTTTAGCTTGCAAAAGGTCGTGTAGTAGCGATTTTGATATATGTTGTTTAGATTGGAACTCTAAAGAAAAAAAAAGTTTTCGACCTTGGGGGGTTCGAGCTCGAGCCGCCATCTTCGATTGAAGGTCGCAAAATTTATTTTTTTCAACATAATTCCTCAACGGTTGATTTTACAACAAAAATGTATACAGCAAATTTGAAGAAGACTAAATTACATACATTTTTTTTTTTAAATTTTTTTTATAAATCTAATATATAATGACTTACAGCGGTAGAAAGAAGAAAATTTTGACAAAAAATCGTAAAACTCAAGTTTTCATGATAAATTTTGTAAGAACATATTACACATTATCATTTTAACGTATTTTCACAACACATATAGCAAAATCTATTTCAAATTACAGTAATTTTTCGTGTTACATAGAGGAGAGGAGAGAAAGAGACGCAAACATACTGCGTGCCTGTAGCGTTGCCACCTCAGCGCCTATATTGCTACAGGCTAGGATCCCACTATGACAAACCCGATGTCATCGAGTGCATGGATGAAACTACTTTGTAGTGATAATGAACATTTAGTAAGCCTTAAAAAGCTGGTCTGCCAGTGCGTCTTCATTGAGTGAATGAAAACAACATGATGCAAAACCAGAAGACATAGCAGATGAAGGAAAACGCTTTCTTGTTGCTTTGTACGGGAGTTCAAAAATGGTATGGAATCCAAAAAAAATCCAGAAAACTGGGGCTGGAAACGTGGCACCAATGGGCTTGTTCCAGTAAGAATGACAAAGAAACCAGCATCCGAGACTTTATTAAAATTTATTTCTTGTAATTGAATATTAAGAGATTTTGTCAACGGAAGCCCAGCATCTCAGTACCACAGGCAATGAGTTAGGTCATGACATTGATGAGAAAGACTATTATTAAGATGTCAATATCAACCAACCGGGGATCAACAAAAAAATATTATTACGCAATAGCGAATATGTAACATAATTACGAATATTAGTCAAACTCTGTGCGGCTCGCCATACCATTGCTGGAATATTTGTGGAATAGATATACTGACCTTAACATTGTCGAAAGATCCCTACAGGCTGTAAGAGAGGTTTTTGGAGACTCGGCAAGAGAGGTGGGTTTGCAAATCAATAAGAATAAAACCAAAATCATGATGCAAACCAGAACCCCACACCATAGAATAAAAGATAAATTGTAATTTAAAGACACTTATAATTTCAAAGTGGTCAAAGAGTTTACATACCTGGGCTCCATCATAACGCATGATAAAGAAAACCCAGTAGAACTAAGAAAGCTCATCACAGGCACTAACAACACTTACTTCGCGTTGTTGCCAGTTTCAAATCCCGAAACGTCCATAGGAAACCCTATATAAAACAATTATTAGAACGGTCTTGGCCTATGGATGTGTGGCGGGAACAGCTGGACACCTTCGAAAGAAAGGTACTTCGAAGAATCTTTCGGGAGCGGTGCGAGAGGGAGAGGCATTGGAGGGGACCCCACCACTTTCCCAACGGCATTATAAGGAAACATATGGTTTCCTCCTTCACCGCACATGTCAAAAATCTATTTTATTGAACGAAGCTATATTTATTTGAACGACTCTAGACCCTCCAATGTCCATGCATACGGGGTGAGAAAGCAGTATGCAAGTACTTACATTAACATGTGGGAGAGGCATGAAGAATCCGCCACAATAAAGAGCTCTATGTTATTTATAGGTCTCTCAAGTTAAGTTGACTTCATCACAGTACTCACACAGAAGCAAAACTTTCATACAGCGTGTTTCGTTTTGGGCTTTTAACAAAAAGCAAATTAATAATTATTTCACAATTGAGAATTCGAATCCAAAGCGTGTTTAAATCGGTAACATAAAACTAATGTTGTTTTACAACATTTTTATAGAAATACTGAAGGTTTAGAAGAAAAATAAGTTTATTAACTAAATGCGATAATCTTCAGGATTGAATTCAAAGGGGTATTCATAAATAACAAGGTTAAAAAAATATTATGTTATTTAAAAAGATTAATTTATTATTATATTCATACTTAAGTAATATCTTATAAAGTAAATAATCGACAAGCCGCCACATGCCGCTACACGTTTAATAGGTATAGATTTTGAAAAGTAAACTACTGTTAAACTTGCATTTAAATTCGGTTTTCATTCAAAGTTAAAAATTTCCCATGTAAAACATCTCCATTGCCGCCATTTTTTTACGGATTTGACATTTGTAAAGTTTCGTTTAAAACTCAATACGCATGAATTACTTGGTTTACCTAAACTAAGAACCTAATGTTGAAATGAAGTGTGACTTCCAAAACCTGGGCTTACAAATTTGGCTGTTTATGGGTTATTTATTTTTTTATAATTATGTGTCCGCAATCATCAGCAACACTAATTATTTAATTATGTACCAGTCATCATCAGCAACTATCTATACGTATATTATCTAAAATATAACAGATTACTAACACAAATAGGTACTAGTCTGTGATACTCCAGTTGCCTTAGACGTCAAATCATACAAGTCATTTATGCTTAAAAGTTGACCACCGTTTTTTTTTTCATTATGAATAAGTAAAATAATTAAACATACGGAATAAAATTTCACGATTTGGTCCATTCAGTGATTAGCCACGTTCCGTTTCGTAACAGGACTCCGTGATATCGTAATAAATATTAAACTTGCGCACTTTACAAACACTATTTATTATTTCAAATTTATAAATTTGTCATTATTTGTCACTTGCGAAATGTAGGTGCACGTATGTTTAAATCAAATTACGAACCGAATGAATAGAATAGAACATCCTGAAGTACAGCCTCAAAAGGGTGTCGTTAACCTTGCCTCTCTTCTAACTAGTTACAATAAGTGGGCGTAAGCAAGACAGAGAGCCTTATCGGATTTGTGGGCGTCGCTTGACATTCACACAGATAGACCAATACATCAATACTAAGCATTTTTATTGCTTCCAACTTAAAGTGTTTTACCTATACCAAGTTCCCAGACTCTCTATCCATCTAAGGCTTCAAAGACTAAGATGGGCCGGACATGTGCATCGAATGTCAAGCACACGAGTACCGAAGAAGGTTCTAACAGAACACCCAGGAGGTAAACAAAAGGCGGGCAGGCCTAGGCTGAGACGGGAGGATGATGTCAGGAAGGATGCAAGAGGACTACTTCATGTCGTTTTTTTTTCTTTAGAGTCCCAATTTTAACAACATATATCAAAATCGCTACTACACGACCTTTTGCAAGGTAAAACTCCCCACTGACTGGGCTAAAATTAGTCAAATAAAATTTATTTGCCCACGCCGGGATTCGATCCCACGACCTTCGGATTGCGAGTCAAGAGCCTTACCTCTTGACCACGCCGGCCGTCAATAGGTAGTATCAGTAATTTGGAAGGCGGGTATGGGTACCGCCGCCCCGGGAACCATGTATTGAATTATCAACACCTCTGCCATAGGTACGGGTAGCCCGGGTTCATGGGGCGAGGTTTGTCAGGATCTCGGCGGTGGTGGCGTCTGCCCACCAACTACGTGGAAGGCCGGATCGGGAGAGATCTTTTTTTTACAATCGCTCGACACATTGCCTATCTCTTCTTTGGGGATGGTGTGTGGAGGTTCGTTTTAGGGAAAGGGAGGAGAGGATCTTCTGAGAAGGAAAGGGGTATTAGGGGCGGGTAGAAATGTGGGGGTCAGCGTGTCCAGGAGAGCGGATGTATGAATCCATCCCTCCCACTGCGGTGCAAGGCGATGTTCCGAGAGAGTAAGGCTGGAGAAGTCAAAGGGACTCCCTCAACCACTTTCTCCAGATCCGACCTGCCATGCAGCTGGTGCGCAAACGCATCCACCGCCAAGACCTGAAAAAACCTCACCCGATGAACCCAGGCACCCCTGCTAGTCACCAAACGTTGCCAACCAATTTGGATGACCTACGGCAGACGTGTTGGTTATCTAAAAAATGGTTCCCGGGGCGGTGGTACCGATACCCGATTCATGTGTTTGTTATTTACGTAATTCAAAAATGGAAATAAAAAAGGCCTACCCTCCCACCCCCTCTCAACCACCCCCCCTCACCGCCTAGCCACCAATAACCACCCCTCCACCCACATCTCCTTTACCCCCCCCCCCCCTCAGTCACCCCCTTCACCTTATCCCAACTCTTCTTCAACCTCCTCTCTTGGGAGCTGTTGGACTCTTGTGCGGTATTCACATAACAATAATTTACAATATTTTTTTAAATATATATTTTGGAGCAGTTGGGACTCTTGTTCGGTATTCACATAAAAATAATATACAATAAAAAAATATTCGGAATTAAAATTTTTTTTTGCATAAAAGTATTCAATGAACATGAAATTTTGCATTCCGTTCGGTCAACCCTGTAGATTTCACGGACATGATACAAGGAAATGGTATTTATTCAAAGTTTCGTATTCGTTCATCATTTCAAAATGTTACGATATAGAGCCCCGCGGAGGCAACCGCCATCAACCGCATCTGGCGGTGGAATGAACTCTGAAATTCTCTGTTGTGTGCTGTGGAAAAATCGTGAAATGCGAAGCTGTAAATTAATTAATATTAAATACTTCCTAAATTTATTTTTCGATCAAAATTATTTATGATTTGTCAATAATGTCTTAGCACAATAAGTATGTAAAAAAATCTGAAATATATTAGTTTATAAGTGTGCAAATAAATACACAAACTGACTAATTTTCGTCAAGAAACAGATGTACGTATATATTTTTTAATGATTTTAATTAAACTAAAATTAAAATTCTAAAACATGCGTTTGCTAGATAATGTATTGATTTATTTTACTGCATGATTATTTGATTTGAAATGGGTGTGGAATAATACGAAATCTTTTTTGAAAATTTAACAAATCTGCCAACGACCTATGGTATAACCTTATTATACTAAAAATAAACATTTTTTCTCAAAATTCAAAATATGCGAATGCTAGATAAAAGAACAATCTTTCGAAATCCATTTATAATTTTTTGTGGAAAAGAGTCAATACGTCTAAAATCTGATTTAAAAATGACACATTTATGGTTTTCTCTGGTTATGTCCTCTTAACATAGTTACTATAGCATTTTGTTGATAATTCTTTACATTAGACATGGACAGAATGATTCTCAGGAGTGAATCGATTCAGTCTGATTCCCATGGCCTTTTGAATTGATTCCTTTTATTCATTTCTTTAATTCAATTAAATCCCAAAATAAAAAAAATAAATAAATAAAATTAAATGAATGGAGAGGCTAACACCGCACAGGAGTCCGAGAGGCCACGGAGTACCGCAAAAGAGGAGACTGATAGGCTACTAAGCACCGCACAAAGAGGAGACCGATTATTCTATCTCATTATCTCGCAGGCTAAGACCTATAGATTAATGTGTTTGTCTCTTTTTAGTGTCGCTTTTTCGTTTCATCGAATTTCAAATCACAATGAGTTGGGAGGCTACAAAGCACCACACAAAGAGGAGACCAATAGGCTACGAAACACCACACAAAGAGGAGACCGATTATTCTATCTCATTATCTCGCAGGCTAAATCCTATACATTGTCTTTTTGTAGTGTCGTAATTTTTCGTTTGTAAAATGTATTTATTGCTAGCAATTATATCTTAAAATTATACAGGTTTTCGTTTCACCCTTAAAATTTTATTAATTTAATTTTATTTATTAAACTTATAAATGTTCCCCTTCACGTGATCTAATATAAACATACATTTTAACATTAAGATGAGTATTTTATGACAGCTAACCACAGCTAATTGGCCTTATGATATCTGCAAATTTACATATTACATCTACCCAAGAACTACGTCTAAAAGTAGGTAGGTACTTGTATTCCGATATCTTTCGTACGTACCAAAAAACCGATAAGCATCATTTTCGACTAACTATGTAATGAAATTGACGGATTGGCGCGCGGGGGAATAAATGAACCGCACGGACGGGTTAAGGGCCGGCATTGAGGAAGAATTAGCAACTTTTGACTAGTGTTTTGTGTCTTAACTCGCAGTGACTTGATTTACTCGCGAGCTGCGGTCCTAGGACTGGGATGCGTTTGGGACAGATCTGAGATTGACGATGACGTCTGACGGCATTTCTGGGTCTGAGATTTATAAAAGACGATGACGTCACAAGTGAAAAAGACTTTTGTTTTAATTCCTGAATAAAGCGCTTCGGACAATCTGGATTCCGACAGAATAAATACCTGAGACGCGGACATTGAACACGGACCAGGGACGGCGGGGACCTTAGGACAATCTCAGGACTATTGATTAGGACAAATGATTAATTCCTTGCGTGAAAGAGATGCTCGGGCAAGTCGGCTGAATCGCGGCCGCGTGACATGGATTTTGATGATGTTTGGGTGTTTTTAGAATGGCGGCGCAGCGGTGTAGCGGGATACAATCGTAATAGGCGAGTCGTTCACAATACCGTTCGTCGACCACTTCGCGGCGCGCGGCCCGCGCCCGTTTAATATTATTTAAATACCTATGAAACAATATAATTTTTAAATCGTTTACGGAACGCATTATTCATTGAAATAATTTAACAGTAAAATAAATGGAAATTGAAAATATATGGTATCGTAAAAAATCGTAGGATGCAAGGCCAAAGGTAAGGAATGAAGAATCAATTCCTTTTGAAATTGAGAATTAGATTGAGTGTGTCACAAGATTGAATTTATTCATTTAATTCGGTCATTCAATTTTGCCCACGTCTACTTTACATTGTGTTCGTAGTTTAGAAAATGTTATAAAATCATTAGGATTTCTGGTATGTTTATATTTTCTGTGAATACATTTTTTTTTTATTAATTAAATTAGTTAGTTCCCTTGTAAACCATTTCGGATAATTAGATGATGTGAATATAGTATTAAATATAATATTGTATACATTAAATATACATATAATATTGAATACAATGCAGGTATACGGTATGTGTGATGTTCAATGAATGCCCTGAAAGAAGCTGAAAACCATCAATTAAACCTTGACATATTTGTATACATTAAATATACATATAATATTGAATATAATGCAGGTATACGGTATGTGTGATGTTCAATGAATGCCCCGAAAGATGCTGATAACCATCAGTTAAACCTTGACATATGCGAGCTCAACCGAACTAAAGTGGTCTGCAGCCCCTATCTGTTCTGCAGCCCTTCCTGAGTAGATAATATCCGACTGAAATTTAAAAACATGTAATATTAGATTTAAAAATAATAATCGAAACAATCTTATCTCGATTTATGGCCTTCGTGGTCCTGTGACGCCAGTGGGTTGGAACAGTTCAGAAAATTTTTAACACCTGAGGTTTTTTTTGCTATCACAGCGAGACGTTCACTTAAACCATGTCGAAAAAGAGAGACGAATTTATTGTCAACCTTTTACACTGAAAACCACTTTAGATTGCACACTCCCTTGAAAAACTTGCATTTGAAACCATAAACAAAGAACTTAGATATTTATAATAATCGCTCAAAATTGAATTGAACATAACTCCTGTTCCGGAACAGGTAAAATTATTTCACGAAGTGTGGCAGATTGTGCAAATAGCTATGCGTTTGTATGCCAATTTTCAGAAGTGTAGCTCAAACCAAACACTTTCTATTTGAAAAGATAGGCAGGAGCTTTCTAGTTGTGACCTGCCCCAACCATGCACCACTTAACTCTCCGCACATTTTGTTAATAGAGTGACGATATCAAATTGTAACATTTTTGTACATTATTTATCTGCCGAGCGATTCTATACTTTTGTGGGATCGTTATTAGATAACGGACATTATCTCCTTTCAGATTTGTGTGATTTTTACATATTTACTATTTTACATAGTCACATATTTTAATTTAGATCGTTTTAAATACGAATTCCTGCAAGTATGCATAAATATTTATTCATTTAACTTATCGTCGCTGCATACATAATAATATTATATTCATTAGGTCCATATTTTATTAGGTCCATATTATGGACCATGTGAGCTTTAGTACATTCTGAGATAATCGATAAAAACTGTTTAAAAAAATAACGAAACGGAAAACGAAAATTCTATTTATGAACAAAGTAGGAAAAACATATTTTATTCAGTAAATGAAAACATTATTTGCAAATATTAATTACTTTATATTAGAAAATCTTTTGAAAAGATTTTGTTCACATGGTTCATATTCTGTGCACAGTTTTCGTTACATTGTTCATTTTCAATAGACCTGTCAAAATATTTCACTCAAATCTGACCACCAGGTCCTGGTCTTGTGTTTAAAATTTGAAATGGGAGACTCTATTATTACAAAATATATGTGAATGTAGTGGTGTGCAGGGGATATGACAATTTGTATTATATTATTTTATATATTTTGGAAAAGTATAAATTATAGATCTATTTATATTTCTTTTTGCTTGAGCTCCACACAGGAGGCCCTGGGAAAAATAATTTCTCTTGGAGAAAAAAAAACTAAAAAAAACTGTATATTTAGTTCATTTTCGTCAAAAACGTCACATGGTTCATATTATGTGTGCAGCGACGTTGTGTTGTACATAGGAAAAGCAAATAACAGCCATAAAAATCACACAAATCTGACAGGAGATCACATCCGTTAGCTAATAACTATCCCATAAAAGATATAGAATCGCTCAGCCGACTGTGTTCGCATTCAAGTTCAGATTTAATTATGTTGTGTAATAAATGTACGTAATTTTTTGTTATTAAAATAAAATTTCAGATTGCTATCAAAAGGTTTCTGCACACAGTCGAGGGTTTTTTCAGGTATTTTGGAGCTCCAGACCAGAGGTGGCTGCCAAATTAAATTGTGGGGTGCACTTGCGATTTGTACAGGGTTAGTAGTTGTGTACTCTTAAAGTATCTGCGGGCCCTGTACAGTAAGCCTAGTTTTAGGAGGCTAATTTAACTCTGGCCTCGATGAAACCCCCATGTCTGAGCTGGTCACTTATAGTTACACAAAGCATATCAATGAAGGGCTTGTTCAGAACACGAGATGTCAGATCAAAACAATATGGATTTCGTTCAGGAGGTTGATTGCGATTGCGTTGGCAACTGTTTTTTTTTCAGTTTCTCCATGAGCGAAGGCCCTTACTATCATGGTTAGAAATATGTTAATATAAACGGTGTTAGAGAGAGAAAACATCATGCATTGCATTCAAATCTAAAAGTTAACCACAAAATAATTAAAATGTACACCTTTATGAAACCAAAGTTTCCGACCACAATTTGAAAAAAAATTACGAAACTTCGGGAATGTTTTATTAATTATTTTTACATGGAACGACACAAAGTGAGGTGACGATAACGTTTATAATACATTTGCCTAATAAAATATCTGTGTGTTTTTTTTTCGTTACCAGTAATTATTTTCATTCAGTTGTTTAGAAAAAAATGTAAGGTGAAATTATGAAAAAAAAAAAACAACATTTTAAAAAACTTTTTTGTGTTTGCCCCTGCGAAGAGATGGTTTGTTGGTTTAGTGTATTTCATGTTTTTATCACTCATATAACTTTAAATTTTTTTTTTTCAAATATTAAAACATAGTAGAATTCACATCACACTTACCAAGTTAGGACAAAATTACAATACTTTTAGGTTCTACACAAAATAAACGAGGGTAGATCGAAAACCAATAATTGAAACTACAAATAATAAGTAAATAGGGTAGAAAATGGATAAAAAAAAACCACTCAAATTGCTGCAATTCCAATAATATGGCTTTTCATTTCATGCATATAAGTTTCGTCAGTAAGAAAGGGTATATTAGAGTAATAAATAATTAAAAAACACAACTGGTGCCGTAAATGTATGATTTTGTACAGTTTGAATGTATAATATAGTTGTGAAAAGCACAACAAAACTATCTACTGGAGTTATGTATGTTATATGCAGGTGGTGTAAACGTTGACAAACTCAACCAATCAAATTCCTTTTCTGATCATATTTTAAGAACTATAAAAAGTGCTACTTTTAGTACCAAAATTAAATAAATAACATTCATACAATATGTCAAGAAACCAACAATTTCTTCAATCACAAATAAAAGGTATCCATTTGATATATTTTTTTAATACAGTAGAATTTGGATATAACGACTTCGCTGATAACGGCTTCTGTTTTTAGCGACGACAATGTAAACTCAAGTTAGGTACTAGGAAAACATATCCGTTTAGAACGATTCCGTTTTAAGTGAGCAACTGCTTAAAGCAACCTATTTTAATGATAATTCGTCCGGTCAGAATGACGAGCAATGTTTTGTTTAAAAAACCTACGCACCAATACCTCGCAGCCCCGCGCCTCGCGTACTCCCCGTGCTCTAATACCTATCCTTATTAGCGTGCGTAAATCACAGTCAGTGTTTATCATCCGTTGTGAGTAGGTTAAAAGTTCGACACAATGAGTTCCGTGAAGTGAAAGTGTTTTTCAATTGAAGAAAAAAGTGCTATATTACACTGTGATGTGATATTAGCCGGTGAATCAAATGTAACCCTCGCGAAGGAGTTCGGTGTGTCTCATGTATAAGCTTAAATTATCCGGCCGTTTTGTGAGTCATCCGGTTAGTACAACAAAGTATCGCCGGCCCCTTGAGGGTCGTTATATCCGGATTCTGCTGTATATATTTTTTAAATGTGCAAAAGGAAGCGAGAATGAGTTTTAAAAAAGCTGTGAAGTTTTTCCACAAAGCTGAATCCATACCTCTAATCTAATTATACCTAAAAGCCTTACACACCTCCCTGCAATTGGTGGTGATTTAGAGAGTGATGGTGGAGGTAAAATCGGTTTCTTCTCTACACACTCATCCCTACCGCAATGTGAAACTTGAAATTCTCCAGCAAAGCGCTCATCGATCAACACTTTCCAAACTTCAAAAAATAGGAATGGCTCTGGCACTTTCTTGCATGCAATTATGTAAACAACAGGAAAAGAAAGGTTTGGATAAAGAACTGGTTGCCGAAACGCGGTAATTTGAGTCACATGTATGTAATGAGAGACTAGAACTTTTAAGAATTGACATGGAGCCTTTTGAAGAGCTACTTAAGTTGGTGACTCCATTAATCATGGTAATGCTGCGAGAATCATTTTAATTTTTTTTTTTACTCGGCCAAAGTAGTTTTCTTGCCGTCAACATTCTCTGCATTAAAAACTTCAGAAGTATTTTGAAACCCTCCCGTCTTCTGCCTTCTGTCTAGATTAAAATAGTCCTTACATTTTTTACCATACAGATGTAACAACTTTTTGAAAATTCAAAGACTTTGGTCCAGACTTCTCTTTCCATTTGTTTTATATCCATTTAGAGGCAAGTACAAAACGACGTTTCACTCTGCGCAGCGGTCGCAAGCAAACTGGTGATGCCAAAATGCACTGCCCCGATATCGCCTCCGATTGTAGGGAGATGTGTAAGGCCATTCATGTGCGAATAGAAGAAAGTTTATATAATCGGATACATTATTTGTTTCGATTGTTTGTCTCTTCACACACCCTGCCTAACATTTGTCTGATATAAAAAGCATTCATGTGTCTATTATTTACATTTCCAAAAGGCCTACAAATTAAAATTATATTTTTGTTCAACTTTATAAGATAAAAATAATGGAAAATAAGTGGAAAAAACAGCAAAACCAGTAAAGAGCAAGATCAGAAAAGGATTTTGAGAAATCAAATTTTCTAAATTGTTTAACAAACCTCATATCCTTCACTCTGTGGTTTGTCGAAATAAGCCACATTATTTGGGAATAAAAACATTCAAATAAATATTAGATGCCTTGAAAACTGTCAGTTGCAGAAGGGAAAGTCATAGATAAATAGCATAAAAATTGAAAATAAAAAGAAAAAAAAGACACATGAAAATAAAAATTAAAGCAATTAAATTTTTTCAACAGGTGGGCACAAAGAATCTCAAGTATGGTTTCTCGCAATTCAACTTTATTTGCTGTGAATAACTTTAATAATCAAGAAAATATCTAAAAAAAATCACCCTAGCTAGCAGAAGAACTATTAAAAAATTTAATTTAGAGGAACCTCACAGATGTGATTCATAAATATAGCTTCAAAACATAATTTTTTTACAGTAAAAAGATAGGTTGTTGGATGGTAACGTGATGTTACACAGTGACGCTTCTTTAAAATTGAAAAATATTTGAGAAATAAATAACAAAATTCTGCTGTACTTCATTATTATTACTATTTATTATTCAAGCAGAAGCATCACACCAGTGCGAGAGTGGTCATAAAAACATCCATTAGAAAGATTAAATAAACAAAAGCAAAAAGAGAGGGTCTCAAATAGTTTAAAAAAATAACCAAAAACAAACAATGCGGACCCTTCGAAAAGAAGAGACGTACCGACCTTCCTTCTATTATGGACGGACATGAAAAAGGGGGACTGCAACGTCACATAGAAGATCGGAGCCAAGGAGATTTATATGTTAGGGAAAAATAACTTGGTTATCACTTGACTCCATGTTATATCATAATAATCATATAAAGAATTTATATCTCACTCATCTATTGTAAATATTTTATCTATGGATTCGAACATTGCTGAAAATTTAGAACTCCCTTCTATTTCAAATTATCTTCTATGAATTTTGCACACAATCTATGGAATCTGTTGACATTTAAATTGGAGGTAAAACAACATTTGGGAAAATGGAAAAAAAAATAATCTGATTAAGCTGATGGAATATGCAAATTGATAACACAATCTAACATTCGGGAAAGATGGGTAAAATGGCACTTAATAACTAAATAAATGAATCCAAGTAGCGTTTTCGGTGAAGGAAAAATATTAAAACAGAGAATTTCAAGTTCTAACAAAATTTTACATAGAGGCAGGAATATGAGAAAATTTTCAATGAAGATAAATTTTATCAGTGGCAGAGAAATAATCAGAACTAATAATATAGGTTTCGAACCTAACTTCTCTTTCTGTGAGATTACATAACTACCAAAAGAAAATTATGTACATAATCAGAAGTAGAGACTGGAGTAAATCATTTGTTTTAAACATTCAATATGATTAAAAATTACAATTTTTTTGGGTGCAATGTAAAAATGCCAAGAAATTTAACAGGATATGGTGACCACAATTATGAACAGCTGTATTATCAAGTTAACTTGAAATAAAAAGGTTCTATTAGTGCTACGTTACCTCGTCTCCGTTGGAAGCTTCAGCCGTCTTCTCGGGGTAGACCCCGGCGCGAAGGAAGGATGCCTTCCAGGAATCCACGTCATCCTGATTTTCACAGGACAACTCCAGCTGCTTGAAGTCCTGGAATATTGAAATACATTTTCATATATTATTGTGATGATGTGGAAGTTTGTGTTACTTTCATCAATGTCAGGTGGAACTACGACCCTGAACGGAGGGTAAATAATGTTGGGCACATTAATATGCATCTTTTAAGGTAGGGATCATGGTAATGAACATGGTCTGTGGCAGCATTTTAAAGTTTGGTTTGAGGAAGAATGTTGTATAATGACATTTATCGAAATCACTGAGCATGGTTTTAACTAGAAAACAGTTGAAACAGTTTTGTGGAATAATGTTGTACGTCGATCTCAAGGCAACATCTCAAAAGAAAATGGTTTCATTTATTCTCATCGGTTTTTTGCTTTTTAAGCTCAAATATATCAAAGACATCTGTACATTTATGTTAGAAGAGCAAATTGCCTTCTGTAACATACGAAAAGTTTAAAAAAAAACGAATTGTGGAATAATGTGTGAAATTTTTATATACAACATTATTCCACAAATTCAGCATAATTCTAGTAATAAACTCTAATTTAATTGTCTTTCTGGACGAATTTTCATTTACAACTCTTAACCGGTGACAGGCCGGAGACGCGCCGGCGCGCGCGTCATATGCGCATGCGCAAGAAAATAATTCAAATATTTGAATAATATTTTCGACAAAAAACTTTTGGTCTGCGATTTTGACCCTTCTATGTACAGAATTTGTATGAAGAACAGCGTCAGAATCATTACTCTCGGAGATGCTAAAATTTTCATTCACCTTGCAACCCTGGAATATTTTTAAAACAATTTCGTCTATGACAATCCGCTGTCAGAATTTGGCGCGATTTTAACCATCGCAATAAATGCGTGTTCCGCGAGTAGAAACATCGTAAAACCTATTAATTTACGTAATAAATGCAAGTAATGTTGTTTTGGTAGATAGTTTATTGTGTTGTGAACGTGTTTCAGTCAATAAAATATACAATAGCTCAAAATTAATCAAAACATTCAATTCAAAATTCAAAGTGGTGGTTTTTTAGTGTTTTTTCGTGAATTCTCGTGGAATGGCGTGGCCCTTGACGGGTTAAGAATTGTATGTTTTATGCATTTTAAATATTAAATGTTATCAAACATCAATGGTTTAATTTTTTTCATTTTTCTCAGAACAAGAATATTGTTGGATACAACATTCTTCCGGGCAAGGGCTCATTTGGTGAGGAGACTAACCTTGTAGACGTTACGCCCTTCAGGATTGAAGAGGGCGAACATGTGGCGGCGGCTCATGAAGCTCTGCTCGATGTCGCGCAGCTTGAGTCCGTCCAGCGGCAGCATGTACTTCTTGTCGCGCTCCTCCTCGTCCTTGAACCAGGAGATGCTTTCAGAGGTCAGCACGAACCAGTAGTCGCGGGATCCTCCTGACGGCAAAGGACGTCTTAAGTTTGAGGGACATTTGGCCCACGGGGTGGGCGGCCATTGCATTGTCAGCTAACTATCTACAATCTTTTCAATCAATAGACAACTTTATCTTTAAGAGAATAGACACTTTAGGCCTAATGAGATGTGAACACAAATTTATATTATTGAGTAAATTCCAATATTAACCTTTTTGAGACGAACGTCATGTATACATGCCAACCGATCACGTGTCTAAAAGACGAGCGTCATATATACATGACGCTATTACGTTATTATATTTGTTTAGATAAAGTAATGTTTGATTGGTTATCTTTTGAACTGTTTAGATTACATTACATTAAAATGAAATTTATAAATCACGAAAAATCTGCTCGTTCACGGGTATTGCAAATTCTTTAATGACATTTTTGTAAAAAGGTTAACCTTCAAGCCTCGAAAGGACATTAATAACCACAACATACTTCATTAGACTGATCTGACCGGGACTTCTATGTATTATAAAAGCATGTTTATTTTTTTTTTTTCTATAATACGGAGAGATATGTGATTCGTTCGCCGTTAGAAAGAGAAATAATTATTCTTCCTATTTATATTCATTCTATGGAAAAAATCCTAAAAAATTGTCGAAGTATATGATTACAAATTGGCGAAATTTTTCCATTGATAGTCGAAAGTTTAAAAAATATTTTTTTATTATTCCCTAAACAAAAGGAGTGTCTTTTCTATATATCGAATTCTCTCATAATTATGAACGTGTTGAGTAGATGTGTTTCGGTAAGTTTATTTGTTAACATTTTCATGTCTGATATTAAAATTTAGAAATATGATTGACAACTTAACTTGTTGGGGGCCGCTTGTGACCCGGTAAACACGCGAGTTATTTTAAGAAAAAATCACTTTTGAGATGCGATTTTGACCCTAATGTATAAAGAAAGTGTATGAAAAACTCGATTAGAATCGCTAGCTCTATTATCGCCCTTTACCATAGAAAAAGCTGCAATGCAGCCGGTCACTCCGAATAATTTATATGAATTATTTTCCGTCGGGCGGGATGTGCGCAGGTCTTGCGCATGCGCGAAAAAAATATATTTTGAACTACGATTTTTACCCTTCTATGTACAAAATTTGTATAAGAACACGGTCAGAAATGCTAGCGGCAACATTCCCTATGGTATGGGTAAAGATTTCATTCATTTTGTAGCCACAAAATATTTTAGAATAATTTTTATCTGTGGGCATCTCGAACTGTCATTGTGGCGACCGCGTCACAAAATGCCGATGCGTGACCTCAAATAACATCATAAAACCTATCAATTTACGTAAATAACGCAAGTAATGTTATTTTGGTAAATAGTTTATTGTTGTAGAAATGTGTTTCAGTCAATAAAATATACGATAGGTAAAATTTAATCCACAAAACATTCAATTGAAGATCGTGAAATTTCCGTGTTGTTCTGACCAAAAGCCTGGCCCTCAACAAGTTAAACAATTTTTGCTTCAAATACATAAATTTGAAAGTAAATTTCATTTAGTTTCTAAAATGTTAATAGTATTTACAACAATTCCAAAAATAAGAAATAGATAAATAGTAAAATCCCAAATTTGTTCTATATTTTTAACACAAATACATAAAAATTTTGTGTGTCATTCTGTGAACATTTATAACCATTGCATGCAAGTCTATGAACATTATTTATTAATAAAATTGATTTAAATTTAACACGACCGATTAACAACCATCAACCTTTTTAAACGATCGCGTGCCTAAAAGAAGAGCGTCATCTATACATGACGTATATGTGTGAGAATTTGAAATACCAGTACAGGGTATCGCAAATTCTTTAACGACATAGTCTTTAAAAGGTTAATGTGAGGTAAATTATTGTTTATCAGTTGTTAAATTTAAAACCAGTTCATTAAAATCAGTTTATAAGAGGGAACCTTTTTAAAAAATTGCATAAAATCTACAATACAAGCCACCCACCAGTCAAAAATACTTACATCAAACAAAATAGCAAAAAAAAAAACCACCAAACTAGCAATAAAAAACACAAAATCTGAAATTTCTATACTTAACAGTATTTTAAGTGCTTATCAAAATCAAGCAAAAATAATATGGTATTTTACTAATACAAAAGCAAAATACAAATAAAAATTGTTTGCAAAATAAATACAATTAAAGTTTTTGCATGCCTAACGATCGCGTAAACGCGTTACGATTATGTAAATAATTTATTTACTTTTATTGGGAAGCTTTTGGCAAAAGAATAGAAAACGGCAGAAAAAATTGTAAAACGTGCTGACTAACTATTGAATTATAACGGTGAGGTCCTTAAATAATGTTCTAAATCTTCTGTTGTATTTTTAGGAACATTTTGTTGATGGCCACTTCTGTTGTACATGGATGTTGTACAGATTTTTTTGTACTGTTGTGTTGATTGATTAAATTAAGTACTTAGGCACTTAAAATCGGTAAATCCACCTCTGGAGCCCCAAAATACTTGATTAACCTGCTTGATTCTGTGCAAAGACGGGCGGTTCGTCTGATGCCCGTGTTGTTAATCTTACCTATGCGACTGTCGCATATATCCATCGTAAGCTATCCCCGTACTCAGATATCTCTTATGTAATCCATGAAGTTTTGCTGAAACGCATGCATTATGTAAAAGCGTGGTGGGGTGACGGTATAAATCACGTTGAAAAGGTTAACAAATGCTGGTTTTGTTTTACAGGTATTTTAACAGAGTCTGTTCAGAGGAACAGTCTGAATGGAGTCTGTCATCTTAAATTTTGTATTTTACACCCGTCTTGTATTTTTCACTTGCCTCGAATATTACACTCATATCTAAAGAGAGTCTCGTATCTTACATCCATCTCATATCAATGACTGGTCAGTGGTTGAGTGGGCATCGCGTATGGGTCCCAGCCAGGCGTCCCGTGTTCGATTCCTCGGATGACTAAGTCCTCCATCACAACACAAGCAACATTTTCGGCTTTCCGCGGTAGTAGTAGGAGATTTTCAAACATTGTTGGGTTATTCGTAACCTGGGAATGTTTGTCTTTATTTAAAAAAAATATATATAAAATCTTAAGACAATCTCATATTTAACGTCAGTCTCATATTTAACAACAGTCTTGCATTTTAAGCCAGACTCAAGTTTAAAGACAGTCTCGTATTTTATGTATCTTTCGCCAGTCTCTTCTTTAACGACAGTCTTGCATTTTAAGCCAGACTCAAGTTTAAAGACAGTCTCGTATTTCATGTACTCATCTTTCGCCAGTCTCGTCTTTAACGACAGTCTTGCATTTTAAGCCAGACTCAAGTTTAAAGACAGTCTCGTTTTGCATTTTATGCCAGTCTCTTGTTTAACGACAGTCTTGCATTTTACGCCAGTCTCCTATTCAACGACAGATTTGTATATTACATCCTTAGAGTGATTATGAAACCAATAAACACAAAACAGAAAAATAATCCATATGAACCAAAGCAGCGCATCAACAAATCACCCGATACCATGACAGAAGTGGGACAAGACAAGAACCAGACCGCTTGGTCTTCAGAAGTGAAATGGTAACCTTTCATGATGCCCAAGTTGTGGATGCACATGAAGCCCTTCCTGATGACCTGGTTTCCCAGAGCGCCCCTTCGCTGGGACTTGGCTGCGTTCTCCGACTGGTTTTGGGCACTGAAAGTACAATCAGAATTATTAAAACACATTTTTTCAAATCGGTGCTATTTATTGAGAAATTTGATACATTCATACCAAGTTATTTACGTTTATTGACAAATTTGATAGTCACACCTATGTATTGATGTATGTTATGAAATTTGAAAGCCATACCAAGGTACTTAATTTTTTTTTAAAATAGCCTTGTCACACCTCCTCACTGATGTTTATTATGAAATTTGATAGTCATACCAAGGTATTTATATTTATTAAGAATTTAATAGTCCAACCTACATATTGATGTATATGTATTATAAAATTTCAAAGTCATATTGATGTTTATTAATAAATTTGATAGTCACACCTACTTATAGATGTTTATTATGAAATTTGATAGTATTGAAGTTTATTATAAAATTTGATAGTTTTGATGTTTATTATTAAATTTGATAGTCACACCTACGTATTGATGTTTATTATGAAATTTGATAGTCATTCCTTCCTGATTGATATTTATTATGAAATTTCATAGATATACCAAGGTATTCGATATTTATTAAGAATTTAATAGTCCAACCTACATATTGATGTATATTATAAAATTTTAAAGTCATATTGATGTTTATTAAGAAATTTGATAGTCACACCTACTTATTGATGTTTATTATGAAATTTGATAGTCACCCCTATGAATTGATGTTTATTATGAAATTTGATAGTCACACTTACGTATTGATGTTTACTATGAAATTTGATAGTCACACACCTACTGATGTTTATTATGAAATTTGATAGTCACACCTACTTATTGATGTTTATTATGAAATTCACCCCTATGAATTGATGTTTATAATGAAATATGATAGTCATATCATCATTGAATGTTAAGCTATGTCTAATAAATAAAATAAGCAAGCTGAATAATGCAGGGGATTCCCCAACATGGCGGATGAAATAATAATAAAAAATATATCAAATGTACACATTTTTTTGCATGAAATAAATAAAATAAAAATGTATGGCATTAGTGACAATTATTGGAGATTTTCATGTTGATAGATTCAATTAATCGTTGAATATCGAGGTACGTCTGTATCAAAATTCTCATAAAACCTGAACAATAATTGTACCAGAACAAATAATAAAAATAAACTTGATTAATTCCATAAAATGTAAGCATTAAATAAATTTTACTTCTACGATAAATTAATTTCTAACCCATTAGTGCACATAGTTTGGCTGCAGATAATATTAATTATAGAAATATGACTTATTTACGCCCGTCTGTATGGCTTTTGTGAATATGATAAAAATACCTATATACATAATAAAGTACAAAATAAATACTAGAAATAAATGTAGGGCTAAGTACTTAACAAATTTAAGTTGAGGTAAGTGTTAAACTTGATTTTTGACACTTATAAGCCCGTTTCATTTCCAGTATTGAATATTTACGAGAAAAGATATTATAAGAAAGAAATTAAGTGTAATTATTGAAAGAGTAAAAAAAATACTTTTAAATATTTTGTGTATTTAAAAAATGTTTAGTATGAGAAATCAATTTTATATTTTACAAATGCTCACTCAATAAACCACATTATTCTGTGAATGAAGGACTCGAAACATAACTGTTAAAGAATTAAAACTGTGACAAAAGGGGAAAGCACAAATCTGCGATATTAATTGTGATGAGGAATGCCATATAGTTAATCCGTAAAATCTATTGAAAATAGTGCTATGTTAATTCCAAAGACTAACCACTCTACAAGAGAGTGTATATCAACCACAACACAGGAGAACTCCCTAGCGTGGAGGACAATATACATACTCTTGTTTAAAAAACATATGTAGTAGAAAAAACAAACAAATAAAACGGTGTTGTTGTTTTACATACATCTATTTTCAAATGTATTTTAAAACTTTAAAAAAAAATTGGTTTGACTGAGAATTCAATCTTCCTATCCAGGAACTGGAGTCAACCCCGCTCCCAACTGAGCCAAATGCTGATTGGATCAGACCAACAATTGTTTCGTATATTAAGTGCTGTAATGTCATAGAATATCAGAGAAATGCATATTTGTTCGCGTGTGTGCATGATTGCCACAACAAGTCAATAAAATGCATTGTCATCGACAAGTCATTCTGCAGAGTTTCAGTTCGGATGTTGGGAAGTGAGTTAATTTCCACTTTCGAGATTCTACTTCATTCATTCAAACAAACAAAAGTGAAATTCAAATAGATGTATTTATTAAAAAAGTTAGTAACATGTGAAAATATATTATTATGTGGTGTGTCAAATTGTTGGGTAATTACTACAACAGAGTAATCAGTTTTTCCGAGTTCCACACAAAATCATACCTTTATTTCCTCACTCTGCAAAAGATATGGAATGACAGAGAAATAATGAAGATTATCAGATGAGATTCATCAGGGTGCTGATTTTCCCCATATTTCTTTACGGTATGGAAACATGAACACAGAGCCAGCGAACAGAAGACCTCAAAATATGGTGCAGGAGAAAATGCAAAATCAACGTACATATATCAAACCATCTCTTTCAGACGCATAATATTCATCATGCTCTCTCCATTACGGCAATGACCCAAACTGTCTTCAGATTCCAAAACGATTTTTACTGGGCGACATGGTACCACCTCGTTTATTGTATGGCGCGTAAAGAGACAGAAGACATGATATTGGGACATTTAGTAAATTGAGCCAGCCAATGATAGTGCGTGGAAAAGAAAGCTTCCATTTACGATGTTAGATGTCACTGCTTGCCGCTGCTTGCTACCTCGGGGTGCATTTCAAATACATTTGAATAATACCAGTTGGATACGCGCCATAAAATATATTTAAATAAATTTGGGCATTAGTCTAATTTAAATTAATAATTTATGCTATGGGACCATGAAGGCGCCATCTATGGTGGTTGTATTATATTGAATTTACCTATGTGACATTGAAATTCAGTTTATTCATGCATTTTCTTACCTCTGTGGGGCAGGCAATTACTTTCGACGTGAGTGTTGTTTAAAGCCAAGAGATGTCAACCCTAACCAAAATTAACCCATAATTGAAGTATTGTTTTGAAGTTTTGGCACGTACGATTAATGTGCAAAATTCATATTCATTGTTTGAACTTCCTTCCTGTGATAAACATCTGTTGAGATTATGCAATACCGCCTTGGCAGAAATCAATTTTTGAAGGAAACTCGTTTGTGCTGGACATCGTGCGAGAGCTGCATTCTCTGAGTGAGTATTGCTTTGTTTTCACTGAGGTTTTTGGAATTGCTGTGTAATCTGTTTTGTGTCACATAGGGAAGAGTTCAACTTTCATTAATTTACATAGGGTATTACCCCCTCGTGTCTGGGGCTATTTACACGCCCCTACACCAGTTGTTTTAATTTACATAATATTTCATAATATTGTGTTTTACTATCATCTTATAGTTTTGGGAGGTCTTTGATCAATTGACCTGAGGGAAGGACCGCCACTCGTTGTGGCGTACATGGGTGAGGAAAGAAAGGTATTGTTTTGTATGTAACTCGAAGAAGCTGATTTCAGAGTTACCTAAATGTAGTAATCACCCCACCGAATGTTATATTGTAAAAAGTCAAATAAAATAACATAATATTGTCTCTGGGAATCCATCACCCCAAAAGTCATCCAAAAATGGCAATTGACAGTTTCAATAAAAACAAAAATCGTCATTAATCTCATTGGCGTTCATCTGTAATGATGGTAATACAACCAATGATTATTATAATTTGTCTTATGCGTAGATGGATTCGCATAGACAATATGCATTCCTTAACTATTGTTTGAAACTTACGTATTATTATTTGGACTGTCCGTGCATAGTGTCCGAAAATTTGAATTACAAAACAATATGTTAAAATCATTTATCCAACAATGTTATATTTCATTTAAATACATACAATTATATTATTATCAATATCAATAGGGTGAGCATTATAAACATTCCCGTCAAATTTAACCCCAGAGCAATATTTGGAGATATTTCTCCCGTATGTCAAACACCCGTAGTTTTTTGGGAGATATTTCTCCATCAAATCAAGCTATCTCATTTTATATTACAGTGAGATATGTTTATGATTTAAAAAGTGTCATTAAAACAGAACACCAAGCTTTGTATTTGCATTTAAAAGTTTATCATACATGCTCCCGAAAATTTTTAAATAATTCTATAAAACATTTGGCATTTGAAAAATATTTGTCAAAGTTTGCAAATTAAATGGGAAAAAAGTGAAGTGGAAGTAATTTTCATAATGCCTTTGTCTAATTAAATGTTTTTTTTAGTTTTGTGTACAGTGGTAATTACAGTTTACACGATAAAAACTATCAATGACTTTAACCGCCCTACCTTTTGGTTATTATTAAAAAAGTAGGTAAAATAACATCGGGTTTTTAAACGGTTATATAAACCGCGCCACTCGCGTAGAGAGTACCACTGACTAGCGGCGTGACTTGTATGGGAGAGACGAAAATACCCAAACATATCCCTTAGCGATAGCGCAAGAACAAACTTGATGTACCTACACGAATGTATCACAAACGTTTTGTGGGTTTCAGGTAGTTATTTTTTTACCTGAACTCAAAGGATACGGCTTGTTGCATTCAGGCGCTAATATAACGGACGTATGACATAAGTTCGTATGTGTAAGGCAGTTAAAAACTGTATCTACGTTTGCATTCAAAATTTTAATATTTTTAATTGCATATGTAGATTTGTGATACTAAAATATGAAAAAGTCTTTCAAAAAAGGTATTTATTTTTAGGAGACATTCAAAAATAGAGATTCAAGCGTGTCAAGCGGTCATATTTGACGATAAAACTTTTATGCTAGATGCGAGGGGTTAAATATTCGGTTAAAAACTTTACGATAGATGTCATAAATGATTTAATTTAAATGTTGAATTCCAATTTCACGAATCTTAAAGGAAAATTAATGGTTATTTGGCCAAGCTTTTAATTTAATACTGCAGTGAAATTAAGTTTGGTTAATAATAATCATTAGATAGAAAGGAGTTTTCATATTGCAGACCCTTTTATGGGGAAGTTATTCATAAAGCAATGGTATTATTGATAGAAGAAGTGGATTAAAATTATAAATATTTGAAGAAGTTTAGTAAGAAAAAGTATAAACTCACGTGGCTGTGTTTTGCACGGAGAATTGCCTGAAGCCATTTTGGAAGTAAAGATTATCGTTACTTTAGAGATCAAAATAAAAAATACAGAGATTTACACAATATAATATTATTTATAATTTTATAACTGATAAAATTCTATTTTAATGTGAATTTTTGATTAAAAAAAAACCTTTGTAACGTATTTATTTTTGACCGGACCAGTTTCACATCGCACTTCCCCACTTTCCTCTTTCCTATCTCCTTCCCTTCCCTACTACCTTCAGCCTCACAACATACCCAAAATGAGAAGCATTTTTTAAAACTCAACACACTTCAGATGTAAATTTTTTATAACTAAGCAAGTAAAGATAATATAATTAAATCAGATATTATGGTTAAAGAGTGAATGTTGAACACAAATACATAAAGCGTAAAAAACTTTGATAAACAGCTTAACCTCTTATTTGCTGGAGACGCGCGCGTATTGTGCGCATGTGCGAAAAAAATATGTTTGTCTGCGGTTTTGACCCTTCTATGTACAGAATTTGTATGAAGCACAAGGTCAGAATTGCTTGCGCCAACATTTCCCCATAAGTTGAGTAGAAATTTCATTCACCTAGCAACCCCAGAATATTTTTAAATGATTTTATCTGTGGCATCAAAATGTCAAATTTGCCGCAAATTTTATCTGTCAAAGTCGATGCGTGTTACTTGACAAAAACATCGTAAAACATAAAAATAAGTAATGTTGTTTTGGTAAATAGTTTATTGTTCTAGGAATGTGTTTCGGTCAATAAAATATACAATAGCTCAAAATTAATCCACAAAACAATCAATTCAAAATTCAAAGTGGTGCTTTTTTAGTGAATTTTCGTGAAAAGGCCTGGCCTTTAACAGGTTAACCACAAAAAAAGTTTAAAAAAACAATACATTCATGTGAAACTGGGTCAAGCATTTGTCGAGTTTAAAAAAAATGCTCCTCAATTGGGGATGCCAGTCTCACTAGCTTTGGAGCAGTTGGGACTCTTGTGCGGTATTTACAATTTAAAAAAGAGAAAACAAAAAAAAGACTAGTCAGAAAACGGTGCCTAAAACGATCCGGTCTAAAATAAAATAAGTGGAAATAATTTATAAAGGTTTTCTTTATTACCAAAATTCATATATTATAAAGTCTGGTAAGGATGAAGTGTGAATTAGATAATTATAGTAAATAAAGTTGCAGCCAATTTCACAAAAGTCACATTTTCGGACACTATGCACTAATGGGTTATTTAAAATGAATTTCAAGTACAATTTAGTTTTTCATCTAGCAACACATGAAATACTAAACATTTGTGGAAAAGTACGTGAAACACAAATCGCATGCATCCCAATGGGACTATGTCATCCTCAACAGGGTTAGAGGGCAAGGAGATGGGGTAGAGGAAGGTTGGGAGGAGGAAGGCGGGGTGTGGCATAAGTGAGGT
Source organism: Limnephilus marmoratus (assembly GCA_917880885.1). Taxonomy (NCBI): domain Eukaryota; kingdom Metazoa; phylum Arthropoda; class Insecta; order Trichoptera; family Limnephilidae; genus Limnephilus; species Limnephilus marmoratus. The sequence goes on along the minus strand of OU862930.1, from coordinate 12,984,487 downwards.
GCCACTTTTGGGTCATGTGGAAACGGATGGGAAAATTGGAGTGGCTCCCTTGCAATTGCTAACTTAGATTATTTGCTATAAACTCACTCAATTTTATAGTATTTTGAACCTTAAAAAGTACCACGAGCATATTAAAATAAATTTTATTTGTTTGGCAAGGAAATATTGCATCCTAACGTTATTCTAGCTTGTCATTTCGTCACTTGCAAACATTGATTTTTTATCTATGAAAAAGCACATTGTAAAGAATGCTTACTGGGCTGGAAAATAAATTATAATTCAATAATATTTAGGTATTTATTCATTATAATATAACTTTTTTTATAACATTAGAGAGAAGAAAAACATTTCTCTAAATACCTTTACCTATCCTGGGGAAACTACATAGGATGGATATATATATATATATATATATATATATATATATATATATGTATATACGATATTCATAAATTTAATAAATAAACACATTATCTGGTAAGACGGTAGAATTTACAAAAACATCATTTCACAATAAACCACTTCGTTGTTACGAAAATAGTGTCAAATAATGGCACACGGCATTTTAGCGTACAAGGGTTAACCTATCCCATCTAAAGTTATTTTGATTGAAACTGACAACAGTAACTGAATTAATTTTAGTACAAACTTGTCCTGAATTTATTTATGTAAAATGCCAAATCTTTATGAGCCCTTGCCCGGAAGAATGTTGTATCCAACAATATTCTTTTTCCGAGAAAAATTGAAAAAAACATAACCAGTTATGTTTCATAAATTTTATATTTAACCTCTTATTGGCCGGAGACAAGCAAATGCGCGCGGTTTGTGCGCATGCGTGCGGAAAAAATTTCGAAAAAAATATGTTTGTCTGCGATTTTGACCCTTCTATGTACAGAATTTGTATGAAAGACAAGGTCAGAATCGCTTGCGCCAATATTTACCAGGATCTAGGCAAAAATTTCATTCACCTGGCAACCTCAGAATATTTTTAAATGATTTTATCTGTGGCATTCAAATGTCAAATTTGCCGCGATTCTTTCTGTCAAAGTCCGATTGTTTCTTTACGAAAACCTATCAATTTACGTAATTAACGCAAATAATGTTGTTTTGGTACATAGTTTATTGTTCTAGGAATGTGTTTCGGTCAATAAAATATACGATAGCTCAAAATTAAACCACAAAACATTCAATTCAAAATTCAAAGTGGTGCTTTGTTAGGGAATTTTCGGAAAATTCCTGGCCTTTAAGAGGTTAAAATACATAAAATATACAATTCTTAAGAGTTTTAATTGAAAAGTCGTCTAGAAAAGCAATTAAATTAGAGTTTATTACTAGAATTTACGCGGAATAATGTTGTATATAAAAATTTCACACACAACGTTTTTCCACAAAATGTTTTTTTTTTTATTCTTCATACCTTACGGAAAGCAATATGCTCTTCTAACATAAATGTACATGTCATTGATGTATTTGAGCTTAAAAAGCAAAAAAAAACGATATGAATAAATGAAACCATTTACGTTCTAGACATTGTCTTGAGATCAACATACAACATTATTCCACAAAACTGTTTCAAGGGCTAAAAACCAGCCTTAATAATATTTTTTCTGGACAAATTCTACTTTCCTGCTTTCTTCAGCTTCTTGGCTTTAAAGACTTTCTAGTTGAAGTCATAAGACATTTGTTTTCTCCATTTATTCCCATAAATTAAACCATTTGCCGTGATTTTGATAAATAGCATTACATATTATACAACATTCTTCCATAAACCAAACTTTAAAATACTGCCACAGACCTAAAAAAAGATTATTACCATAATCCCTACCTTAAAAGATGCATAATAATATGCCCAACATTATTCCATCAATAATTTAACATTGATAGTTTTGTCAGATACAACATTATTCCGGGCAAAGGCTCAATTGAAAAAAAAAATAGAGAAGGAAGTGTATTTTCAATATGAAGTGATTTATAACTAAGAAGATCTTTTATATTTTTGAATGTAGCTATTACTTTGTGGTTATCCATTATAGAAAAATGAAATAATTTAACTTTGTATAAACCACTTATTTGATGCGCAAATCCGACCGGTTTCGGAACAAACGTTCCTTCGTCAGGGAAAGCTTATAGTATAAGCTTTCCCTGACGAAGGAACGTTTGTTCCGAAACCGGTCGGATTTGCGCATCAAATAAGTGGTTTATACAAAGTTAAATTATTTCATTTTTCTAAGAAGATCTTTGATTGAATATTAAAATACTTAACATTTTAACAAGAATTTAATCATTAGGGTCGTTTAAAGTATTTTAAAAGTAATTTCACTTATAATAAAAGAGTGTTACATAATTCAAATCTAGCTTACTAAGGCATCTTTCGTGGTATTTTATAAAAATTCTCCAAATAAAAAAGGGTATAATTTTAATTATTTTTTATGTGAGTACCGCAGAAGAATCCCAACTGTCCAGAGTCAGTGGGACTATGGCATCCCCATTTGGGGCATGTTGTGAGTCTGTAGGGAGTGGGGAAGGGAAGGAAGGTTGGGAAGTATATACATGGTGTCCGGAAACTCAATTTTTTTTTCAATCTCAGCATTTCAATTTTTAAAAATTTTTTCAGCAAAGTAATGCATTTTAAAAGAAATTAAACAGCTGATATTAACTACTAGTGACAATTTTTTTTTCAAATTTGACTTAAAAAATTCCAACTTTGGGCTCGATTAACTCAAAAAAGAAAGTACAAATCAAAAAAATGTACAGTAATGTAGATTCACCAGTTTTCCATTTGTACTGCAAACTTCCGGATACCGTGTATATGCATCATAATCAAACTGTTGCACTACTACATTTAAATTGAAATATTTCTCTTGAAAATGGTGCCATTCACAAAAGTCATTTTGTAACAAGTAATAAAATTATTTTAACAGATAAATTATTTCCATGACTTGTGTTTTGTAAACCCACCTTTCCACAAATTTACCTAAAGCACTAATCATCTTCAACATAAACTATAATATTATGTTTAAATACATAACCACATCGATAGCATTAATAAATAAATCAGTTTCTGCCACCATTAATAAATAAATAATAATTTCTCATAAAGCCAAATCGACCGTGAACCACTAACATTTCTTAATAAAGATAACAGAAACAAGAGGAGATATGACATAGAAGTGTGAATTGTAGCCGAGTTATGACCAAATTGCACAGACTATCAAAGTGGTGGAGGAGTCAATGAAATTATGCGTGTGGTATGTGATGCAATTTGTAGTAGTGTGGGTGAAGGATGTTGGCGACATGGCGTTGTGAGCGATTCTAATAATGGTTAATGACCTATCTCCCTTGTTTCTACCATCTATGTTTTCTGCCCATTTTTATTTTTAAATTTTACAGGGAGTGTAAAAAAAACTGTTTTAACCGGTTAATGGCCGAAGACGCGCCGGCGCGCGCGTCATATGCGCATGCGCGAGAAAATAATTCAAATATTTGAATAATATTTTCGACAAAAAACTTTTGGTCTGCGATTTTGACCCTTCTATGTACAGAATTTGCATGAAGAACAGTGTCAGAATCGCTTGCGCCATCATTACTCTAGTAGACGTTAAAAGTTTCATTCACCTTGCAACCCAGGAATATTTTTAAAACAATTTCGTCTATGACAATGTGCCGTCAGAATTTGCCGCGATTTTAACCGTCGCAATAAATGCGTGTTCCGCGACTAAAACATCGTAAAACCTATTAATTTACGTAATAAATGCAAGTAATGTTGTTTTGGTAGATAGTTTATTGTGTTGTGAACGTGTTTCAGTCAATAAAATATACAATAGCTCAAAATTAATCAACAAAACATTCAATTCAAAATTCAAAGTGGTGCTTTTTTAGTGTTTTTTCGTGAATTTTCGTGGAATGGCGTGGCCCGTGACAGGTTAAATGATATCAAAATTACAATGATGTGAGTAAGAGATATTGTCAGTTCACGATCGAAATGATACATTTACCCATTTACAGTATTTAGTAATGTAAACCATTTTACAAGTGTTATGTGTATTTAAAAAAAATTAGATTTAAAATAATAAAAACCAGTTTCTTGTAAAAACACCCCAGTTAAAATACAGTGTCCGGAAACATCTGATAAAATTAAAAACATTAACCAATATCTGAAATGACTATCCTTCATTATGAGGAGTTCACAGTTTTAACCTCTTATTTGCCGGAGACACACGGATGCGCGCAAAAATATTTCGAAAAAAATATGTTGGTCTGCAATTTTAACCCTTCTATGTACAGAATTTGTATGAAGGACAAGGTCAGAATCATTTACCCATAAGATGGGCAAAAATTTCATTCACCTGGCAACCCCAGAATATTTTTAAATGATTTTATCTGTGGCATCAAAATGTCAAATTCTTTCTGTCAAAGTTGATGCGTGTTACTTGACGAAAACATCGTAAAACCTATCAATTTACGTAATTAACGCAAGTAAAGTTGTTTTGGTATGAGGGATAGTGACTTCAGAGATGTTTCTTATTCGTGATGTTAAAAACTACAAAAAAAATTTGATTCAAGTCGAAACAATAAATTCTTATCACAAGTTTCCATACGTTACATGAAAAGTAGGTATTATAGACGGGGGTGTTTGTTTGTTTGCTTACTTGGCGAATCCGATGAAGTCTTCGTGGTTGGTGTTCATGTAGGCGAGCTCGCAGTCGATGAGCAGGATGAGCTGCTCCTTGCACATCTGGTCGCGCTGGCGCACGTGCGACGTGATGATGCGCTCTGTCTCTTCGCGCAGCCGAGGGTAGCGGGACATCTGCAGCCGGGAGTGCAACATTATTATTAATAAACCTTTTAGCTTCTCCAGTATTAAGAGGAATTACCTTTTTTTTTCTCCAGTATTAGTACGGTGTACCAATTAAGAGGAATCGGCAGTATATGGAAGTGTTACACCTTTAGAGGACGAGTGGGGAGCCGTACTAATAATAATACATAATAAAATTGGATAATTTGTAGAGCGCTGTTTTTGTGAAAAATCACCTCAAGGGAGCTTTACAATTTATTATGAATTCTTAGGCTCTATCTAATTTTATTATTTACAAATAGATACAGAAACATACTTACCTGGCAGGTCACTTCCGAAAGAGACACTTTTTTAGAAAGTTTATGCTTGGAGAAGACACGACTTTGCATATGAGTCCTATAATTTCAATACCCGCTATATCCGATTTTTTGACAAAATGATCTGAGTATGACATCTTGTTCACATTTTTACGAGGAACAAGACTAACCTAAAATTGAGTTTCAAAACCTCCATTATCACGACCAAAAACCATGTTAAAACTGCGAGTGAGAAACAAAACCCGCTATATCATTCAAGAAGTTACTATCAAAACCCGCTATATCGGAATTCAATCAATCACGAACAGTTATTTTGCCAAGATGGCGGGTGTAGAAACACGCCCCTCAGGGTAGTTAAGTTTCAAAAGCCTCTACATTCCATATAAATCACGAAGTGAGTTTCAAAATCCGCTATATCCATTTTATTTATCCAAATTGTACATTACTCCAATGTACATTACTCCAATTCATTATATAAAAAAAAAAAATGCAATTTTTTATTTACGCTAGAGATGTGACAGTTTTTTGCGGTTTTCTCCGAATCAGTGAAAGTTGATATAGCAGATATAGAAATTGAACGACTCATATGTAGGACATTATATTTAAAACATTGGACATTGCATGATTTTACCTTTGCTACCCTCATCACTGTTGGTTTTACATTTATAAGAAGATTAACCGCTCAGGTGCCGCTCGTGCGCCGGCGTGTCGTGAGACTTTACACGCGATTTTGACCCTTATGTATAAAGAAAGTGTATGAAGAACACGGTCAGAATCGCTTGCTCTATTATCGCTCTTTACCATAGAGAAAACCGCAATTCGCTTGGTCACTCCATATAATTTATATTAATGATTTACCGGAGCGCGGGAACGTGCGCAGTTCTTGCGCATGCGCGGGAAAAATTCTTTGGTCTTCAACTTTGACCTTTCTATGTACGAAATTTCTCAAGGACGCTGTCAGAATCGCCGGACATTGGGTGTCATGGCTGCCGCTTTTTGCGAACGCTAATTGGTTACAACCAACCCCATTTACTCCCGGCATTCAACGAGTTAATGCCAATATTGAGTTAATATTTATTTTGAAAGACTAGAAAATTTAGGACTCTTTAGGACTGGAAATTTACATGAAATAATGACCTTTACAAAAGCTTAAAAAAAGAATTGGCTAATATTTTGACACAATCAGTTATTTACAATGTAGCGGGCCGTGAAGGTGAAGGTGAAAGGTTTTTTAACTTATGGATACGACTGTCTGAAAAGGTGAGCTTTAAGTTTAGCCTAAATTCCAACTAACCCTGTCTGTGCACATCCTCACAACGTTGGACAGCTCCTGGACCACCAGATCCACACACTTGAGGGACGGCTCCTTCAGGCGGCTGATCTGCTTCTTTACTATTGCCTCAAAGGCCAGATCTGGGGTGAACAAACCAACCTGGAACACACAACACAGAAATCATTTACTTGGGATGCAACACCTGGGCCATAGGTTACCCCAAGTGCCAAACTATGACTGGCGGCTTAGCAGGGATGTCGGGTTCATGGGGTGAGGTTTGTTGGCGGTGGATGCGTTGATGCCCATTGACTGTGTGGCGAGCCGGGAGGGACACACTGACCCCCAGATTTTCAAAAGTGATTTTATTTAGTTTTATATAAAAATGGACAATAATGTGCCATAATTTGAAATCTCTAAGAAAAATGTTGATTCGAATAAAAATGATTAAACTACTAATTATACCAATTTTATTCATAGTTTATAATAACAAGTACAGTGGAACCCTCTTAACCTGTCTAAGGCCGGCAAATTCCAGGAAAAATACGGAAATTTCGTAAAACATGATTTTGAATTTTGAATTGAATGTTTTGTGGATTAATTTTGAGCTATTGTATATTTTATTGACCGAAACATATTCCTAGAACAATAAACTATGTGCCAAAACAACATTACTTCCGTTAATTACGTAAATTAATAGGTTTTACGATGTTTTAGTCGAGAAACAAGCATCAACCTTGACAGATAAAATTCGAGGCAAAATTGACATTTTCATGCCACAGATAAAATTGTTTAAAAATATTCTGGGGTTGCAAGGTGAATGAAATTTTTACCCATCATATTGGGTAATGTTGGCGCAAGCGATTCTGACCTCGTTCTTCATACAAATTCTGTACATAGAAGGGCCAAAATCGCAGACAAACATGTTTTGTTCGAATTATTTTCTCGCGCCTGCGCACAATAAGAAATTTCTCTTAAGAAATTTCGTGGCGAAGTTTAGTTTTTTCGGTCCCTCGGCCGAAAATTGATCCAATTTTTCCCACATATAAGGTTTTCCGGCTTAAGAAGTTCGTTTTTCTGGTCCCTTATAAAATTTATTAAGAGGGTTTCACTGTACTTAGAAAATAGATAAAATAAGTATACCATCGAATTAAAAATAGTAATAAGTCGAGAATAATAAAAATGATCTAAGGAAGAATTTCGGGTGCAAATTACCCTACCTTAGGCTTGATGTTACAAATTTGAACCTAACACTCGCCGGGTTAAAAAAACATTTTTAAAAATGAATCAATCATACATACGCATACATTGCTTTTTTAAAGTTGTATTTTATTATGCAACCCTTATGCAGTATTAACATGGTGGTATGGTACGCACCCTGACACCATGGATATTCCTGATGGCGAAAGCGATCTCGCGCCTCAATTCCTTCTCGTCGAACTCCATCTTGACAATTTCGAAGGGGAATCGCTCGTGGAAGAGGCGGTTGATCTTGGCACCACCGCTCAGCTCGTTGGTGTTGATGAGTGCCGAGCCGGACCCCTCGATAGTACGCTCAAAGTCAGACTGCAGCTGCTGTATCATTCTGGGGACAAATTTATGATCAGTACAACTCATAAATGGATCAGACTCTAGCTCTAGACTAACCAGGCATCTACTCATATGGACAGTATACACTGAAGGTATGTTCACATTGGTCAAGTAGTAAGTCAAGTAGCGAGTATACTTGACTTACTACTTGAAAACAGTTCGCATTACTTTCAAGGAGAGTACTTTTGTGCCCGCCGCCAGTTGCAAAATGACAGCGGATGACGGGTACTACAAAGCAAAGTAAATACGCTAATTAAGATGATTTTAATGCTTATTTTAGAAGACGTGGAAGAATAAATAAATAAACTAAGGACACGAAAAGAGATTAATAGCAGCATAAATAAATAATTTTAGAGTAGCAACTTCGCTCCAATGCCACGACATTTCCGCACGTTTACAAATGAACTCTGCTAAAACGGCAGGTTTGCGCATGTTAGTGCGCAGCGATGCGTGGTGGGGGTCCTTACTCGAATGAAATGGATTGAATATACTAAAGAGCTGACTAACCCACTCTACTAAAATTACGGTGTTCAGACGCGTTTAGTTACTACTATACTCTCCACTCGACTAAAATACTCGCCAAATGGGAACAGCTCTTGAGGGATCTGTAGGACTGCAATATGACACTGCCATTTCAGGAGACACACGCAGATGTTGGGAGTGGAAAACACCAATAGATGGAGTAAAAATAAAGAGGATGAAGAGACTTCAATTCTCCTTTGGTGCTTCACTGATGGGAACAAGGCTCTAATGAGAACTAATTCATAACGCATTCATAACTCCCACAAGTGCCCTTTTGATTTGGACCGACGACAAGTTTAGACATAAGTAGGATGTAAGGGCTTATATTATAAACTGCGCCTGCTCTCAACACAAGAATTCCTAGTGAGACAGACACGGCACATAACCAATGTAACGTAATTAATAAGGATGAATATATACTGTTACGATACACAAATACGCCCCTGCAAATTACTCGGCCCCTCCTCCCAAGTTGTAGCGCACGCCACTGCGCAAACTACAGTTTCACTCCCTCTCCGCTAGCTTGCCGGCGCGCTATCGGCGGCGGAACCCAAGCCACCGTCGATAGCCAGCGGCCAACCGCCACTTCCCTGCAACTCCCGGTCTAGTGCGCACGCATAATGTGAGAATCGTTCCGCGCGCATTCCAGAAAGTTCCACGCGGAAGCATGGAACGTGTTGTTGCTAAGTGATACACTAGGACACCAAGAATGGTCGAATTCTTTCCCGATACGGAAGATACAAGAGTCCAAACGCTCACTGTGAGTACCCAAGCTGTTATATTCCCCCATATTTGCGTGTGTTCACAGTAAATTCACCGCGGAGATAAATAGCCCTTCCAGAGAGATTATAGGGACAGATTCCTCCATTTTAGATATAACTGTTGTTGCTACCCTGAATTACTCTGTATGCATTATTGTGATATTGTGTTTACGCAGGTGTTTTACCCAATATAACTGTTGTTTACCCTGATTACTGGTTTCACTGCCTTCCCCCAGCCCGTAGAAGTTTGAGCTTTATTTCAGGGAAGACACACACACGCCTCACAGATCCTACCACCCTGGTGGTGAGGGCCTCTCCCGCTCTGCTGACTAAAACCTGAGCTAGTCTGTCGGCAGAATGTAGGGACCCCCATGTAGGTCCGCTAACAATACTTACTGCAGCATAGCCTTTGTCTTAATGGAGGGATCATTGGGCTTGAAGAACTTGTATTGCTCTACGTCCTTCTCCAGATGCAAGAGTTGCTTCTGCAGCTTGTCCCGCAGGCCGGGCAGTGTGTCGCGAATGTGGTTGGTCAGCTGCTGGTTCAGCACGCGCTGCAGGTACGGAGTGCCGCAACGCTCAGCCAAGTGGCGGTATGAGGGGTGACTGCAACACAAAACAAACTTATTAATACAGGTTCTTTCTCCTACGATAAAGGTGGCAACCTGAAACTCCAGGAAAGCAAACATCCACACCATAAAATTCTTATTAAATACAACTGACAGCAGATTGTCTGGAGACCATACCTTGGGACCTTTCAGAGACTATATCGTACATTGTGTCGAAATTTGACGTGTGATAGAGAAGATTGCATTAAGAAGGTTAACAATACCCCAAGAAGAACTTCCTCTCGGCAGCCATGGCAGCGTTGATGTCCTTGCGTCCCTCAATGTCCTTCTGTGAGCGGTTGACCACGCCGATGTAGCCGCGCCGCAGGGGAAGCAGCTTGTTCTCCAGGATATCGCGGGCGTCCGTGCCCTCGTCCATGAGATCCAACTTGGTGATGACACCGATGGTGCGCAGACCTGCGTAACGTACATACGTGTTATTAGTCAAGTTTCTGGTAATTGTTTGGTTTCGATTACCTCCTTGCTATAGTTTTATGTGCACTCTGAATTTGTATTATTTCTAAATGTTAACTGCCTCCTGTTCTATATAATTTAGTTTAAATGATTTTTGTTGAATGGCACCGTGATGGTTTATCATTATATATTGTCCTGTGCCAAAACAGCACTCACTATTGTTGTTAATATTGTTCTTTAGGAATTGCTTTATATATTTTGTATATTCGTTATTTCACATTATTTAATTAATTTTTTAAGGACTCGTAAGGAACACTGTAGGTTAATTTTAAGTTTATTATAATTAAGCGCACTTGAAGTGAAATATCACAAAACTGCGCTGTATAAATACTACGTTATTATTATTAGGCGGTATCAAACATAACAGAAACAAAAGGAGATATAGCGTGGAAGTGTGCATCACTACGACCAAACTGCACGGACTATCAAAGCGACGGAGCAAATAAAAGTTATGCATTTAGTGTGTAGGTCGAAATAAAGGTGGAGGAATATTTATATGTTTTTTATATGAAACCTCACAAGAGTCCCAGCTGCTCCCGTCTAGAGCCAGTGAGACTACAATATCCCCAATTGGGGGTATGTGTGAGGCTGAATGTAGTGGGGAGGGGAAGGAGATGGGGAAGAGGAAGCTGGGCAAGTACCTGGCTATTCAGATCTGGCCATCAAACACGGCTAAAGCCATTTTCAAGCAACATTTCAATTCTGAATGGTGGTCTTACACCACGACAATACTGAAAGTATCTTCCACTCTGGAACGTGCTGCAAATACACTATATATTATTTTAATTGAATTAATTGTGAAATAACACAAATCAATCAAATTTATTTGCCCACGCCGGGATTCGATTCCGCGGCCTTCGGATTGCGAGTCAAGAGCCTCGACCCTCGATCACGCCGGCCGTCGTTTGGTGTGTAAGTCAAAACAAAGGTGGGATGAATGTATAAACCACCAAAATGTTGGTAAAAAGGAGAACTTCATAAATTCTTTGTTCACTGTTCTGCTAGAGTGCAGTATCACTGCTTTCACCATTGGCAGTAAAAAGGAGAACTTTTTACCTTTTTTTATTTTTTATGTTTTTTTTTACATTAGCTACACACAGAAGGCCCCGAAGAAAAAAATTCCCTCAGGGCCTATGTCATCTTTAAAAATGCTGTTTGGAGGATCTTTTAGGGAAAGGAAGGAGAGGAAGTTCTGGGAAGCAAAAAGTTCAATCTGTGATCAATGTGTCCAGGAGTAACGGACATATGTATCTATCCTTTCCACTGCGGTGCAAGGCGATGGGTCGAGAGAGTCTGGCTGGAGAGGTCAAAAGGTCTCCCTCAACCAGTCTCTCCCTTTCCAGCCATCCAAGCAGTAGGTGGGCAAATGTATCCGCCGCCAATACCTAGATAAATCTCAGCCCATGAACCCCTGCTAAGTCACCAAAGGTAGCGAACTACTTGGGGTGACCTATGGCAGGGGTGTTGGTTATCCAATAAATGGTTCCAGGAGCGGTAGTATCCATACCCGCCACCCAAATTCTCCTCACAATTGCGCCTCTGTCTGTACAGTGCAAAGATAGGGGAACTATATCGCCAACCGGTTCGGCAGTGTTGTGAGGCGGGTTAAAGCAGGGGGTGTAGGAAGGGACTTATTAATGCAGGTCTTGAAGAGACTCGAATTATATGAAGGAGGAAAAATAGATGCCGGTAGCTCATTCCACACGCGAGCCGCGTTACACAAAAACGAGTCTTAGAAACGACTCTTTCTCATGAAACTAATACCAACTGTGAACAGGCGTGTCCATAGAGTTTTGTGTACGTGCACCGGTACACAAGAGTTCAATGCTGATAGCTCATTTGAGCGGGCTCCATTGAAATACATTTAAAACAGATTCAGCATGCCTACATTGTGTCCGTGCAATAAATCCATACTAATATTATAAATGCGAAAGTGCTTGTTTGTTACGCTTTCACGCCTAAAACACTAAACCGATTGTAAAAATTCTTTGACCAATAGAAAGCTACATTATCAGCGAATAACATAGGCTGTATATAATGGTAAGCTCTGGCATTGTGATATTTGTATAAATGAAAATGTGTGTATTTCATATATTTTAGAGGCAGGGAGGAAAGGCAGGGTGAAGGTGGGGTTCGTGGAGAGGGAAGAGAGGAGGGAGGGGGAAGGCAGGGAAGGTTGAAGGGAATGGGGACGCACGGGAAAAGACATGCAGGGAGAATCAATTTATTTCTTTGAATGGCATTGCAGCGCATGCCGGGTACCAGCTAGTGGTCCAGTAAAGAGTGTGTCATTGGGGTATACCTTGAGGATCCACCTCCTTGGCCAGCTTGAGGGCATCGGAGTTGGCCAGATCCGTGTTGGCCGGAGTGACGGCCAGGATGAGGCATGCCTCCCGCTTGATGAACTGGAAGATCATGGCCTTGATCTGGTTCTCTATGTCGGCCGGCTGATCCCCGATGGGCACCTTCGTCAGGCCCGGCAGATCGATCAGCGTCAGATTCAACACTGGAAGATGGAGCCAGAGTTGTATTAACATAAATATCATTGTAGGTGTTTTAATCTGGGCTTGGAGACAACTAATTTATATTTAATCGCTGAAGATAATATTAAAGACTCTCAAAGGAAGAATGAGAAAAAAAATTAAAAATAGAAAGCAACGAAAATTAATATAAGTTTCGTAGCACAGTATTGTTATTTTGTCCATTTTTTATTATTTCGAAATATGAAATGTATTACATTGCACTATCCCTGCATACATTCTGAAATATGGAAAGTATCGCATTGCACTATCCCTGCGTACATTCTGAAATATGGAATGTATTGCATTGCACTATCCCTACATACATTCTGAAATATGGAATGTATCGCATTGCACTATCCCTGCGTACATTCTGAAATATGGAATGTATTGCATTGCACTATCCCTGCGTACATTCTGAAATATGGAATGTATTGCATTGCGCTATCCCTGCATAAATTCTGAAATATTGCATTGCACTATCATTGCATACATTCTTAAATATGGAGTGTATTGCATTGCACTATCCCTGCGTATATTCTGAAATATTGCATTGCATTATCCTTTCATACATTCTGAAATATGGAATGTATTGCATTGCACTATCCCTGCGTACATTCTGAAATATGGAGTGTATTGCATTGCACTATCCCTGCACACATTCTGTAATATGGAATGTATTGCATTGCACTATCCCTGCGTACATTCTGAAATATGGAATGTATCGCTTTGCACTATCCCCGCACACATTCTGTAATATGAAATGTATTGCATTGCACTATCCCTGCATATATTCTGAAATATTGCATTGCACTATCATTGCATACATTCTAAAATATGAAATGTATTGCATTGCACTATCCCTGCTCATATTCTGAAATATGGAATACATTGCATTGTACTATCCCTGCATATTTTCTTAAATATGGAATGTATTGCATTGTAACATCCCTGCGTACATTCTGTAATATGGAATGTATTGCATACATCCCTGCGTACATTATGAAATATGTAAAGAATTGCATTGTACTATCACTGCATACATTCTGAAATATGGAATGTATTGCATTGTACTATATACATTCTGAAATATGGAATGAATTGCATTTCACTATCCCTGCGTACATTCTGAAATATGGAAAATATGGAATGTCTTTAAAAACCAAATAAACCTAAATAAAAGTCTGAAACTTAGATTGTTCCCTATTGACAAAGAACACTCTCTTCCTGATCCTCTACTTAGCTTACCCCTACCTCCTCTATTGGAGTTCAGCCCATTTTTTGCAGCCCACTGTGAAAGCATAATATATTGACAACACATTTTATTTGTAGATTTTAGTAGAGTATGGTACTGCACTGTACGGTTGTAGTGTGTTTACTAAGTTATCATTTTATTTTAAACAATGCATTATTATTATTAGTAGTAAAAACCAAGCTAGGATAAAGAGCAACTGTTTCACTACCCATTCATATACATACTGGAAAATGTAGAAAAGTATATGAAGTATTGGCTGTAATCGAAAGGGTGCAGATTGTCAATTATACAGATTGTGTGAATAAATAGAAAGGTTACCATTGGGAGAGTAGACCCTCAGGTTGATGGGCACATTGGAGATTCCCTTGTTGCCGCCGGTTATACGATCCGTCTCGCCCTCGATCTCCTGACGCACCTCGTTGAAGTCCACAAACTTCTTACCCTTGCAGTGGAGAAACTCGGCATATTCTGGAAGAACAAAATAATAAAGGTCAGTATCGTTGTTTATTACAGGTATTGTAAATCTAGCTAAAATTAGATAGGATAGATTCCATTATATGAACAGATAAAAAGAACTTAACAGCTCATTGATAGGTTGAGTTTTCAGTGTTAATTTTAAGGTTCACACGCCCTGTCTAGATAATACTTGGTCGATGAGTCAATGTCATAAATGTATTTATTATCAGTGATTATCAGATAAAATATTAGTGGGAAAAAACGTTAACATTGTAAGTATGGGGATGTTATTATTAGAAGTAAACATTTAATTTTTGTAAAAATGAAATTTTTAATACAAACATAAAAAAAGTTTCAAAATGGCTCATCCTACGTTTTTCTAACTAAAATGATTGATGATGAAAAAATGAAAAACACACTCATATTTTATTAGACAAATGTATTATAAACGTTGTTACAGTTTGGCAATTAAGTGTAGAAATTAAATAAATTGGAACTAAACGTGTTCATTACTATGGCAGCACCGAATTATATGACGTTTCCTATGGCTGTCATGTTATCGCATGTTACGGTTGATCTACTGTCTTAAATCTGAGTAGAAGATCGCTGATTTGATAATATTTTTATTCATTGTTTGCCTGAATTTAATTAAAATGAATAAACCATTATAGTGATGCAAGAGGGGTTATATTCTGCGTTTTTCAACGCTGCCCAGCCGAGTGTCACGCGAAGAAGATTCTGTCTATTTTAGAAGATATTTACAAACGAACTGCAGAAATGACCGGTACGTAGTATAGTTTGTTTAATAAATTTCATTATTATTACAAGATTTATGCCAATTTTCGAGTGATAATAACCATTACAATCTAATTTGAGGTTATGTTAAAAAAATCCGAATCTGACGCTTCCATTTGACAGTTAAAATGCGGCCACAGGAAAAAGGGAATAACTCAATAAAAAAAATAATAATATGCAACTTCTTTAAACTCGTAGAAAAGTTACTTTTTTCTCGTTTTCTCTTTCTATCTTTCCAAGTGAATATTATCTAGTGTGTGTTTTTAAAACTACCTTCTATAATAATAATTTTAATGATTTTTCACAGGTAAATCTGAATCAACGGTAAGACGAATCGTCAAGGAAGGGGAAAAGGCAGATGGAAAATTTGAAACACCGGGAAAACGGAAAATGGGCATAATAATAATAGATTAGATCACACTAGTATTAAAAATGATATTAGGATTAAATTTCAAACTAGGATCAGAAAAAATTTAAAATGCAATCTATCTGCTAAAAATTTAGTAAAAGCAATAAATACTTGGGCAATACCTCAACTAACGTACTCATTTGGCATAATTAAATGGTCCAATACAGATTTAGATAGTTTAGAACGATTAATTAGAACTACGTTAACAAAATTTAATTGCCATCATCCAAATTCAGCTATAGAACGAATTAATTTACCTAGAAATTTAGGAGGTAGAGGTGTAGTCAAAATAACATCTTTGAAACACAATCAGGTAGAAATGCTTAGAAATTTTTTCCATAGGAAAGCTAATAGCTCAGAAATGCACAAAATAATTTGCAAGGCAGATAGAAATATTACACCTTTAAATTTATATGACGAGAATGCCAACATTCTTATAAATACTAACCAGGAATTATTAGATTCCTGGTCAAATAAAATTATTCACGCAAAACACTTCAATTATCTCAACCAAACGTATGTTGACAAACTTTCGTCAAACAAATGGTTGAGTATTGGAGAGTTGAGCGCAGAAATAGAAGGATTTATGCTTGCCATTCAAGATAGAGTCATTAATACTAAAAATTATAGAAAGCATATAATCAAAGATATAAATCAAATTGATGATTTATGTAGAAAATGTTTGGCTTTTCCCGAAACTATAGAACATATTATATCGGGATGTTCTATATTAGCGCCTTCTGAGTATACATTTAGGCACAATCAGGTTTTAAAAATAATTCACCAAAGTTTGGTAATTAAACATAACTTGATTGACTGCCGTAATATAGTACCATATTATGAATATGAACCAAATTCATTTTTAGAAAATGAATTTTATAAAATATATTATGATAAAACTATACTAACAGACAGAACAATTAGTCATAATAGACCTGATATAGTTTTACATGACAAAATTAAAAAAAATAACTTATATCATTGATGTAGCTATTCCAAATTCCTGTAATATTCAAAAAACTATTTCTGAAAAAATACGAAAATACACAGATTTAGGAAATGAGATTAAAAGAATTTGGCATTCTCGGACTATAAAAATATTGCCATTTGTTATTTCGGCCACTGGCATAATACCTAGGAATCTGATTCAAAATTTAAGCATATTAGATTTGTCAAAGAATTTGTATATAAAAATGCAAAAATCAGTCATTTTAAATACATGTAGGATTACAAAGGATTTTTTAAATATTTATATTGAGGGATCAGTAGGATTTATAGGTTCAATTAGAAATGCCACAGAGCCGAACCCTCTGATATGAAAATATCTGGAGTCGGTGAATTATATTCCCATTTGGTCTCTAGTAGGTTGACATGTTGTTCTTGTATTATTTTGTATTTATAATACTTATATAGTGCAATTGCATAGCGTGGGTTGACTAGATGATCATTTGGGGAAGTGTGTGAAAGGGTTTAGTTTTTCCTTCTTTTTTTTTTTTTTTTTTTTGGGGAAAATTTAACCCGGACATTTAAATCTGGTGCGTAATAGCATAAGTGCTGATGATTGGAAAAATTGTTGCAAACACGTGATGAAAATTGAGGCAGAATATTATGCACGAGGCAGTACTATATATGATGATATCGATGAACTGCGTTTAGATGAAGATAAAGATGCGGAAGAAGAAGAATCACACGAGGACGAAGACAATAATTACATGTCGGGTGTTGAATTAATAGACTTAAATTTTTAAGTACCTACGTTTTTATATCGAAATAAACGCCCACTTAAAACTTGTTTTGTTTTATTTTACTTCTATTAAATTATAGTTTTTTGTGCAAAATTTTTGAAAATACAAATACGCGATGAAATATGCATTTTGGCAGAAGTGTTTTTTAAAACATACATTCATTGTCTTATGAGCCATCTTGGTGTTGCCATTTAAAACTAGAAAACGATCGCAGCGCCATAATTTATTTTCTACACTTAATTGCCAAACTATACCTCACTTTTTCGTTGTTAAAAATTTTTTTATTAAAAAATCACAAAGTTTTACAAAATATTTTCTCAAATTGCTTTCGGAAACTTTGGTTCCGTAGAGGTGTACAATTTAATTTTTCTTTGGTTAACTTCTAAATTCGAAAATAAAGTGTGGTGTTTTCACTTTCTATCACCATTTAGATCATGTTTCTCACAATGAGAATAAGGGAGATACAACGATTTCTGTAAGACCCATGTGAGCTGATCCCAAAAGTGAACAAAGCCTGTGGGACTTAAAGATGTGTGTGGAGTTAATATAAAAGTAAATTCAGATTATTGAAATCAACATTAAAAACACATAAATCTAATTAAATTGTATTGAATAAATTTTTGTGTATTTAATAAAAAAAAAACAGGATATTATTGATAGAAATAGCACCTGACATGATTTGGTTTACTTAAAAGGCTAGTTTTACACTCGTAAGTTTTTTCCCGTAAATCGCTCACGTAAGTGATTTATAACCAAATTACCAATGTAAACGACACCAAAAGTCACTTAACGTGATTTGTGGCAAGTTACAGAAACTGTCTTTCGCGAGTTTTTTGAAGGGTCTAATCGTGTCCGCGTGAACTTCCAGCCTTCTCACAGCTTATAAAATCAGTTTGATAGACTTGCCGCAAGAAAGTGTACCAAAATGCGCCATTGCGTTGAGAGATGTCAAAAAGTTTTCGTAGAATTTTTTTCCTATACAACTAGTATTTGTTTACACTTATTTAAGTTTTCTGAAAATGAGCATCCTTCTATTCAATAGGCCACTTGCATGTATTTCGTAACGACTTGGAAAAAATCGGGTGGATAGATCTTTTTACTAAGATTACGAAAATGTTAGTAAAATTTTTTAGAAATGTACAGTTTTTTTTTAAATAAATTCATTATTTGGGCTCGTGACGTCACTACATGAAAATGTCCCGACTCCGAAAATGTTCCTATTAATTTTGTAAAATTCCACACTGATTTTTTTTTTTTATATGGCATCACTTTGATTTAATAGGCAAATTTTTTAATTTGACATTTAACGTTCATTAGATTAATTGTTTGTTCCCTGTGAACTTATCATTTGGTTTGACTTTTTGACAGATGTTATGAAGAGAACCTCGTACATTTTAGATTTTGGTACGTGTTTTAGAGGTATAATGGTTATGGTGCTGATTTTAACAAAATCAAATTTTATAATATTCTTATTATTATTATAATTTACAAGTTCAAGTATATTACATTGGATTTAGTAATATAGACGTTGTACATTATAATGATTTATGATCAATAAGATGGATCAAGGAAAAAAATATTTATGAGATGTAATATTTTCGGTATGCCTCGTTATTCTCCTGTGCCATTCATGTGGAAAATGTTCATTTTTTTAAAAATGATTTTCGGCCATGTAATTATCGTTTTTTCGCACCTATAAAATGATGTCCCGTCTTTCCGGTTTATAAAAAATGGTCCGAGTTTTCAGATTGAAATTTTCAAAAAATCACCAGGGTTTCAAAAATACGATTAAAAAAAAAATAGAGAATGTCTTAGAATATTTGCCTAAACTGGAAAAAAAAATTTAAAAATGTGATGCAAGTGGCCTATTATCGGTCCAATCCTAATCTCAATGTTTCTGTTTTTAACATTACGTATTTGAATTCGAAGCTGGTTGCTGTTAGGTAGCTGTCATTCGGTTAAAATGAAAGAACTCAATTTAAGAGGAAATAACCAGACAAAACCGGAAATATGTCATTTTTAAATCCAATTTTAGACTTATTGACTCTTTTCCACAAAATATTATAAATTGATTTTGAAAGACTGTTTTTTTTATCTAGTAAAGCTATGTTTTAAATTTTGATAAAATATATTTATTTTTAGTACAATAAGATTTTACCGTAGGTCGTTGGCAGATTTGTTAAATTTTCAAACAAAATTTTGTATTATACAACACACATTTCAAATCATATAATCATGCAGTAAAATAAATCAATAAATTATTTGGAAAAGCTGCTTTTCAGAATTTTAATTTTAGTTCAAATAAAATCATTAAAAAAATATCCACGCCGTTGTTTTGTGACAAAAATAATTCATTTGTGTATTTATTTATAGTCTTACAAACTAATATATTTAAGATAAACTTACATTCTTATTTTGCTTAGACATTATTGAAAAATTATAAATACTTATTATCAAAAAATAATTACAAAAAGTAGGTACATAATTTTAATAGTTTTATCATCAGGAGTTTGAGCATTTCTGAATGTAGGTATTTATCAAAGCAAATTTTTAATGAAATAAAATCGATATTGAGTTATTATGTTAAAATGCTGGTATGGAGAAAAATTAATCTTTCTCATTGGAACCGCCCTGTACAGTTGCAAGGGTACGATCGCAAGATCATCGTTTGACGAAATTTAAATTCTCAGCCGCTGGTTAATGGCTCTTAATTTCCGCCTTCGACGGCACAAAAGCGCAAATTAAAGCCAAATTCTATTCCAACACTTCATTTGGGCCTTTTCATCTTTATTGACAAAATCGCATAAATTTGACAGTAGCAGATCGTTTTGATAGGAAAAAATCTTACTGCAAATAAATTTACAGATGTAAACAGTCGCATGAGCAATTACACATGTTGTAAACATTAATTACCACAAGTCTGATGCATATGTAAACGCTCCTGGGAATAACATGCCAAAAAGAGTAAATTTTACTTACGAGTGTAAAGCTAGCCTAAAAATACAATACTTATAAATAGAAAGGTTAAACCGACAAGGTGAGACCTATTAGACAGGTCGTGATCTCTCTCTATTTTATGACCCTACAAACTCGTGTCTCCCGTGAGGATGCTTGGTGAAACCCACTTAATTGGATTAATTTTAACCACTGTCCTGTCTACAGGAGTCAATGGCCATTGCAGAGTTCACATTCCATCAATATATCAATAATATAATAATTTATATAATGGGAGTTGAAAATACCAGTGGCGTCCATTATTGATTGATATTAAAAACAAAACAAAACAAGAATTATGTAATGTCAAAAGTAAAACCAACAAACTAAGTGTCTATTGTTTAAGCGGCTATAATCTATCAACCATCCAATTACAAATTTCTAAATTTATATGTTACCGTAAAAGCCCGAATATTGGTAAATCCTAAGCTTTTCCGGTAAATCCTAAGATTTACCAACTCTTAATGGTAAAAGTCCGAACCGTTCTATAATCATCGTTCACCAACCTAACCTAACATGGGGAGGAATGCAGATCCGGGCACCACTTTTTTTTGGCAGAAAAACATGTTTTCACCGCGTTTTAAGTTGAGAACTTTAACCTGGAAGGTGAAAAAAAGTGCGGAAAGCAATAAAAAAAAAAATGGAATAACTAATTAATTTTCAATTACGTTAAGTAAAATTTCACTTCACGAACAGATCATGTCAGTACGCCCGCCATTTTATAAATAAACCAGTCATACTAACCTAAGAAAAGAAAGTCAGTGTTGCCAACTCCCAAAAATATTTATCCCTAAACTAAACTCAAAAACCCCTAGAAACCGGCAAATTACTTGAAAATACCCCTAAAATTTTTTTTTTTGTAAAAATAATGAATAATAATGAATAAATGATAAGCTGTAATGTTTTTTAATAATCTTTATTTATAAATTATTTAAAACATCAAATACGCTAGGTTTGTGTAATATGGTTTGTGATTCAAAAGAAAGTGACCCTTTATAACACCTACTCGCGTCACGGCAAAAAATAATCCCAGTTTTCAAGTAGTTTAGCGGCTACGCTAGGTTTGTGTAACATGGTTTGTGATAGAAAAGAAAGTGCCCCCTTCGTAGCGCCTACTCGCGTCACGGCAAAAAAACATCCCAGTTTTCAAGTAGTTTAGCGGCTACGCTAGGTTTGTGTAACATGGTTTGTGATAGAAAAGAAAGTGCCCCCTTCGTATGTATACTAAAGCGCCGTTTACACGCACACTTCAGAACGATCGAATCCCGCGCCACTTCAGGCACTGGTTTGTCTAGCAGGATTGTGTATAATACCTATTATCTTTACTTTAAAAAACAATCTACGTTTTAAATGGTTTGTCTAACGGGATTGTGTATGTTATCTTTATTTTAAAAAACATCCCAGGATTTGAATGGTTTGTCTCCATTCCAGTACCTACGCGCCTTATTATTTATTCCCTACAATCGTATCTAGGCTCTTGTATCAGGTATCTCTACCAACAAATTAGTATCAAATGGCGGACATTATCTGTTCATGAAGTGTCATTTCATACATTCTTTAAACGGCTGTATCTCCCTCAATTTTGCCGAGCGCGCCTTAATTTCTTTTTTATTCAACTTTTCCACACTTTTCTCATCTAGAAAGTGCATTTTTATTAAATTTCCAATTGGTGCCCGGATCTGCATTTCACCCCTAACATGTACTAAATTCTAATGGTAAAAGCCCGAAAAAATCGTTTCTTATTTAAATATTATAAACGATTTTTTCGGGCTTTTACCATTAGAATTTAGTACATGTTAGGTTAGGGAATGTACCCAAACTACGTGACCAACTTTTTGCAATTTTTAACCCCCCCCCCCCCTCCCGGTGACCAAAATCCTAAGGAACCCGCCGCTCATTTGTATGGAGCGTGACCTTTTGAAGACCCCCCCCCCCCCCTAAAAGTGTCACGTAGTATGGGTACGTTCCCTTAGGTTAGGTTAGGTTGGTGAACGATGATTATAGAACGGTTGGTTCGGACTTTTACCATTAAGAGTTATATATCAAATTCAAAATATGTTTATTTCTGGGTTTGCATATATATGGGTATGGGACCTATGCGTTGCTAAACCATTCATCCGATTGCGATGAAACTTTGGAGATTTGATGTGCACATGCCCCAGATGGTTTCTATATACAATAGTGAGTTCTGGCATCATGAAATTATGCATTGCCAACCGTTCATCTGATTGCGATGAAACTTTGGAGATTTGATGTGTGCATGCCCGCGATGGTTTCTATATACAATAGTGAGTTCTGGCATCATGAAATTATGTATTGCCAACCGTTCATCTGATTGCGATGAAACTTTGGGGATTTGATGTGTGCTTGCCCGCGATGGTTTCTATATACAATAGTGAGTTCTGGTATCATGAAATTATGCATTGCCAACCGTTCATCTGATTACGATGAAACTTTGGGGATTTGATGTGTGCTTGCCCGCGATGGTTTCTATGTACAATAGTGAGTTCTGGTATCATGAAATTATGCATTGCCAACCGTTCATCTGATTGCGATGAAACTTTGGGGATTTGATGTGTGCATGCCCCATATGGTTTCTATACACAATAGTGAGTTCTGGCATCATGAAATTATGCATTGCCGACCGTTCATCTGATTGCGATGAAACTTTGGAGATTTGATGTGTGCATGCCCGCGATGGTTTCTATATACAATAGTGAGTTCTGGCATCATGAAATTATGCATTGCCAACCGTTCATCTGATTGCGATGAAACTTTGGGGATTTGATGTGTGCTTGCCCGCGATGGTTTCTATATACAATAGTGAGTTCTGGTATCATGAAATTATGCATTGCCAACCGTTCATCTGATTACGATGAAACTTTGGGGATTTGATGTGTGCTTGCCCGCGATGGTTTCTATGTACAATAGTGAGTTCTGGTATCATGAAATTATGCATTGCCAACCGTTCATCTGATTGCGATGAAACTTTGGGGATTTGATGTGTGCATGCCCCATATGGTTTCTATACACAATAGTGAGTTCTGGCATCATGAAATTATGCATTGCCGACCGTTCATCTGATTGCGATGAAACTTTGGGGATTTGATGTGTGCATGCCCGCGATGGTTTCTATATACAATAGTGAGTTCTGGCATCATGAAATTATGCATTGCCAACTGTTCATCTGATTGCGATGAAACTTTGGGGATTTTATGTGTGCATGCCCGCGATGGTTTCTACATATAATAGTGAGTTCTGGCATCATGAAATTATGCGTTGCTAACCTTTCATCCCATTGCAATGAAACTTTGGGGATTTGATGTGTGCTTGCCCGCGATGGTTGCTATATATAATAACGAGCTCTGGCATCATGGAAATGGAGGACTGGGAATGGCATATACTACTTCTTATCCCGGAAAAAACATTTCATTCTCGTGGGAAAATCGTTTATGGAGTAGTTTCACCCTAATACCATGCAAGCGAAGCCGCGGGTAAAAGCTAGTGTAATATAAAAGTGGTAAATTTTTTGGTCTCTTTTATCGACTTATTTATGATGCAATGTGTGACGTATGTGTATGAGGGTGACGGCATGAGAGCGAGATAGCGAGTATGGGAAGTATAAAAGGGATGTACCGCTATTGAGCGCTCTCTCCATATTAATCTGGCAACCAATAAACATTGTAACATTAACAGATGTTATTACTACCCGATCCCAAGACATCACAGTTGGCGCAGCTCGGTAGTTCGTAAATTTTTACGTAAATTGGAAGAATCTACGCGGTAGATTTCGGGATCTGACGGATTGTTGTCAGGATTGCAGGAAGCGATCGCAGGAAGCGATCGCATTAAGAAGAAATTGGAGCAGCCACACGCAAGTATTCGCGTGTGTGGGACCGACAAATTACAAAATTATTGTCGTTCGGGTACACCGTGTAACGGGGTACAAAAGGACCGGATCAAGGATCGGGTCAAGGACTGGATCATCGTGTGGATTAGCCGGGAACCAGGACTTGGTTTCCGTCGCTGCAGTCTGGGAAGGAAGACCTCGGAGAAGAGGGATTGGATCCGCAGCTGTCGGGAGACGGAGCCAGACGGGGACGGTGATCTACAGCTCTGGGTGGCGTGCACGTGGAACGGGGAACGTGGACCTCGGAGTGTAGCCTTCTTGGAAGTGCTGAGATAAGTAGTATAGATTATTTTGTTTCAGCTCTTCCCCCAATGGAGGGTGTTTGTAAAAATTTGGGGACGTTCTGTTACAGAACGGGAAACTGGTCATTGTTCAAGGAACGACTGGATCAGGCCCTCATTTTACATGATGACAAAGTGTTATCACAAGAACGCAAAAGAGCATTTTTGCTGAGTTGCCTCACCGAAGAAACTTTCTCTTTATTATGTGATCTATGTTTCCCTAAAAAGGTTTCTGTTTGTTCTTTTGATGATTTATGTAAATTATTTGATTCACATTGCAAACCTATTCAAAATATTTTCGAGTCGCGTGAGTTATTTTATAAGTGTAAACAGCTAGCTAACGAATCTATTAAAGATTACGCTGCTAGGTTGAGAGGACTGAGTTTGACGTGCAATTTTGAATTGAGGCTGGAATCTTGTTTAAAAGACATATTCATTATTGGAATTTTCAATGAAAAATTGAAACATAAGTTGTTCGTTGAGGGGGTAAACACTTCTTTTTCGGAATGCATTCAGTTAGCAGCTTCATGGGAACATGTTGTTAATTTTAAGAAAGTTGATATGAATTTAAATGTTGTGCATAAGGATAGTAATGTTGTCCGTAAATCCAGGTCGGATAGTCCGATCAGATTTAAAAGTGCAGTGCGTAGTAAGACGCCAGTAAATATTGCATTAAAAAAATGTTTTTTGTGCGGAAAAACGAATCATTTGCAGAAAGATTGTTGGAAGAATATTTTTTGTAATCGGTGCAATAAATCGGGTCATCCTAGTAATGTGTGTAAAAACAGTAAAATTAATGTAGGTAATAAGAATAAACGATTAAATTCGGTTTTTATGTTGCATGACGGCACGGGGCCGGAACCGATATTCGTAGATCTCATTATTGGTAACACTGTTCTGCGAGCGATTGTTGACACCGGCGCTGAGATTAATGCAATTCCATATGAAGTGTATTTAAAAGATTTTGTTTCTTGTACATTGGAAAGATGCGATATTCAATTGTCAGGATATGACGGGAAACGGTTAAATATTGTAGGTAAAGTTAATTTAAGTGTGTTATTTTTAAATAAAAGTGTAGATACGCAGTTTATAATAATTAAAAACGGTAATTCTACGATTGTTGGTAGAAATTTTTTACAAGTTTTCGGTATCGGATTAAGTGGAATAAATGCGGTAAATACCAGTGAGACTAGTTGTGATAATCAATTAAATTTTCGTGATAGTTTAAAGAAAAAATATGCTCATGTGTTTTCAGAAAAATCGGGTAGGCTTATAGGTTATGAAGCTAACATCGAAGTTATTTCGGAGTTCAGGCCAAAGTTTGTGAATCCAAGATCGTTACCTTTTAGTTTATGTGGAAAGGTAGAGGAGGAATTAAATAAGATGTTACGTGAAGATATAATTGAAAACGTAGAAATAAGTGATATGGCTAGTCCGATTGTTGTTGTAAAAAAGAAAGACGGTTCAATTAGAATTTGTACTGATTTTAAAACCACATTAAACCCTATGTTAGCGAAGTTGAAATATCCATTGCCTCGTATAGAAGATTTAATTTCATCTTTAAATGGTGCGAAATTTTTTGCTAAAATAGATTTGCGTAATGCTTTTGGTCAGATTTCGTTGAACGAGAAGTCGAGAAAATTATGTGTGATAAGTACGCATGTAGGTTTATTCAGGTATAAGGTGTTGCCTTTCGGTTTGACCACAAGCCCGGCTATATTTATGCAAGTTATTCAGGCGGTAGTAGGTAGACTTCGTAACGTTCGTATATTTCTAGATGATATTTTGTTGTTTGGAAATTCTGAAGAGGAATTATTCTCTATTTGTGAATCTGTACTTAGCAAGTTAAGTGATTGTGGATTAACTATTAATGAAAATAAGTGTTCTTTTCTAGAAACTGAGATAGAATATTTAGGTTTTAAAATTTCGCGGAAAGGAGTTATGCCTTTAGAAAATAAAATCTGTGCGATTACTCAAATGGCAGTACCGAAAAATGTTTCAGAACTTAGGAGTTTACTTGGGGTTATTTCATATTATAGAACTTTTGTTCATAATATTTCAGGTATTTTGTCTCCATTGTATAACTTGTTAAAAAGGGGAGTAAAATATGTGTGGTCTGAGGAATGTAATATTGCGTTTGAGCGAGTTAAGAAACTGCTGACGTCAGATAATATTTTAGTGCATTTTGATCCTAATTTACCAATTAAACTTATTTCAGACGCATCTGAAAAAGCGTTATCAGCGGTGATTTGCCATGTATATGATAATGGTTTAGAAAGACCTATCGCATTTGCTAGCCGATTATTGTCAGAAACAGAATTAAAGTACTCTATTTTAGATAAGGAAGCGTGTGCTATAATTTTTGGGTTGAAGAAATTCTTTCAGTATTTATACGGCAATAAATTTGTTTTGGCTTGCGACAATAAATCGTTAGTACACATTTTGAACACGGATAAGCAAGTACCCGTTTTGGCCGCTAACCGTCTGCAGAGGTACGCCCTAATACTCCAGACTTTTGACTATAGTATAGAGCATATTAAGTCAGGTGATAACAAAGCGGATTTCTTATCACGAATGCCGATTAATAATAAGGATAATTTAGATGTGTGTAGCGACGATATTGATGCTAGCGATTATTTTTTAAATTATATTGATTCTTTAAACGTGAATACGGTTGAGTCAGAGTTTGTGAACATAATCGAGTCAGAAACAACATTAAATGCGGAAACGATGAAACAGTTTTCGATTAATGATGTAAATATAGCGAGCATTATCGAGTTCACAGCAAATGGTTGGCCGGATAAAAAGTTCTTAAAGGATGATTTATTGAAATTCTGGTATTTTAGGGATAAATTATCGACTTATAATTCATGTTTATTTTATAATAATAAATTTGTAGTTCCAAGGGAATTAAGGGAAATTATATTGAATTTTTTACATCAATCACATTTAGGCATTGTAAAATCGAAAAGTCTTGCTCGAAATTATTTTTTTTGGCTCGGAATGAACAATGATATAGAAGCAACTGTGAAACAGTGTGCTCGATGCATGGAATGTTTACCTACTCCATGTAAAGTTGAGTTGGCACCTTGGCCAATCAATGGGTTAATCTGGAGTAGATTGCATATCGACTTCATGGGGCCGTTGGGAGGTCATAATTTTTTAATTATTGTTGATGCAACTACAAAATGGATAGACTGTCATGTTGTAAATAAGGTAGATTCGTTTTGTACAATAAAAGTTTTGAAAAGATTATTTTCTATGTTCGGAATCCCGGAACAAATTGTAAGTGACAATGGTACAGCTTTCACATCGTCAGTTTTTAAGGAATTTTGTCATAATTATAATATAGAATCATTGACTTCAGCTGTACAGCATCCTGCTTCTAACGGTTTAGCTGAAAATGGGGTTAAAACAGTGAAGAATTTTTTGAAAAAAATTATGGTAAATAATAAATTTCCTACTGATTTTGAAGATAAACTTTTGACGTTTTTAGTTGATATTAGAAATACGCCTTCAATGTCTACGGGCATTGAGCCTAGTACATTAATGTTGGGTAGGA
Organism: Limnephilus marmoratus; assembly: GCA_917880885.1. Taxonomy (NCBI): domain Eukaryota; kingdom Metazoa; phylum Arthropoda; class Insecta; order Trichoptera; family Limnephilidae; genus Limnephilus; species Limnephilus marmoratus. The sequence continues at coordinate 12,956,224 of OU862930.1, read as the reverse complement.
AGATTAGATCAATTTTTAATACGATTATTCCAATAGTGGATAATGTTGAGAGTCAAGGTTTTAAAGGAATTGACAACACGGTTAAAAACAAAATGTTATCGAGCCAGCATAAACAGAAAAAGTATTATAGAGGAAGAAAATTTAAAAAGTACTTTGAGGTTGGTTCTAAAGTTTTAACCAGGGATTTAAGAAGTAATGATAATAAATGGATTTTAGGAAAAATTTTTAAAAGATTGGGGAATAGGATTTATTTAGTTAAAATTATGTCTACGGGACAAATTTGGAAACGCCACCATGATCAGATTTCAGAGAGGAAGGTTAGGTGGGGGGAGTGTGATAGGTCTGATGATTTGCTGGACCTGGGTCCACTCTCGGATGTGGACATGACCAAATTTCCTAATTCCTCTAATTTTTGCAGGTCACCTACACCATGGGAGGGGAGGTTACGCCCTCGAGGTCAACGCCCACGCTACACGTGAAGAACAAGAATAATTACATATACTATGGAATGGAAATATTTAGATATTTTGTTTTGTATAAATTTGTGAATAAAGAAATGTATGTAATTAGGTTTTAAGTGTGGGGGTGTGACGTATGTGTATGAGGGTGACGGCATGAGAGCGAGATAGCGAGTATGGGAAGTATAAAAGGGATGTACCGCTATTGAGCGCTCTCTCCATATTAATCTGGCAACCAATAAACATTGTAACATTAACAGATGTTATTACTACCCGATCCCAAGACATCACACAATGTTTAGTGTCCGACCGAACTTTCCGTTTCGGTTTCGGCCAAAAATCGAGTTTCGGCTTAGTTTCGGTTTCGGCCGCCATCCAGCCGAAACTAAGGCCGAAACCGAAACTGAATTTGGGAGGTTTCGTTCTGCGATCGGACATGTTCGGTGCACTGAACTGCGAGACACGAAGTGTCATTTTGCTGCGTCCGCGCTCATAATCGTGTCAGGACTTGATTCACTTGTTTGTTTTCGCTCCGCGAACTTTGCGGTAGTTTGGTTTATGTGTTGTGAAATTGGAGATATTTATACCTAACATTATTTCGAAATAGGTAAGTTTTATTTCGCTATTGAAATGATTTAGTTTATGATAGGCCCTGAAAAAAATATTTTCCCTGTGGGCCTATATCATCTTTGGAGATGCTGTGTGGAGGGTTTTTTTAAGGAAAGGAAGGAGAGGAGAGTTCTGGGAGAAAAAGGGGTGGGTAGGAATCTGGGGTTCAGTGGGTCCTGGTCATCCACCTTCAAGACCTAGACAAACTTCATCCCATGAACCCGGGCACCCCTGCTAAATCACCAAACGTAGCGAACCACTTGGTGTGACCTATGGCAGAGGGTTGGTAATCCAATAAAGTTTCCCGGGGCGGCGGTACCCATTCCCGCCTCCCAAATTATTTTGTCCTTAAGATAAAGTGGTATTTGGTTTTCTACTTTTTATTTTGTTATTTGTTAATAATGTTCAAATAGGTAATGCCTACTATTTTTTTAATTATTATTTACGAAGCGATTTACGATTACGATTTCAAAAAGCATAAATAATTTATTTGAAATAAGGAGTGATAATTATGTAATGTTTATTTTTAGTTCAAATATCAGAAACTGAATGATTAATATATGATTTAAAAATAAAGGCTGATTGATAATATTGATTTTTTTTTTTTCAAAAAAAACATGACCTTATATGGAAGTTTAGGTTTCGGTTTCAGGTTCGGCCGAACCTGAAACCGAAGCCGAAACTCAGTTTCGGTTTCGGCCGTAAAAACTAGTTTCGGTCGGACACTAGCAATGTTATTTGAGAAGGGTTCATGTCACGCACACTTGAACGTTGGAAAAATTGATAAGAAAAAATATATGGAGAATCGCTAGAATAGATGAAAAATGGTGCTAGCTAGAAATCGAATTGAGTACATGACTGAGATGCTATTAAGAAAGGGACGCTTAGATGGTTTAGGCATGAAGAATAAATGAATGAAGAAAGGACTGTAAGGAGAATGTATGACGTGAATATGAATGGTAGAAGTAGTCAGGACATCTTCCTACAAATTGTTGTTCATTACTGCGGCATTATTCTCATAAAATTACGCTACAAAGCTGTGAATTCAAAGCATTGTCTCCTCAAGCTTTCCCAAGCTGTTTTAGGCTTTGATTCCAGAGTTTATAAAAAGTGGAAAAGTATATTCACAAACAGTTTTTACTGAGAAAGACATGGCATTTATTTTTTATGTGTATAGCGCACATGAGTCCCAAGTGTTACCGTCTGAATCCAATGGGACAATTGCATCCCCAATTGGGGTATGTTGTGAGGCTGAAGGTTGTGGCGAGTGAAATGGGATGGGGAAGAAAAAGGTGGGGAAGTTCACCAAACACGGCTAAAGCCACTTCAAGCAACATTTCAATTCTGAATGGTGGTCTTACACCAGGGTGATACTGAGGGTATCTTCCACTATGAAATGCGCCACACATATCTATATATATATAAAAATCTTGTATCACGGTGTTTGTGGTCGCACTGCTCCGAAACGGTTTGACCGATTTTTATGAACATTTTTAATATTTATTTGGTAGAAATATTTTTTAATTTTTGGTATTTTTTTTTGGCATCAAAAAATAAATTTTCAACCTCCTACCCCCACCCTCCCATTTTTTAATCCCGATTTTAGCCTCCCATTTTTTAATCCCAAATTTAACCGCCGTTCATAATTAAAAACAGAACGAAATTATGTTGTTGAATGACAGATGGCGCTACGTCCGCCTCATCGAACTTTCATCCACACATGCGAAAGTCATTCACGAGAAGTGTCGCGTCATGTTGACATTTTATTCGGCATTTGTTATGTATTTCTGTCATAGATCCCATCCCCACACACTTAAAATACATTTGTTATTTTTTATTTAACAACCAAAATATTCACTAGAAATAATTTATATGACAGAACAATTTTTTTCGGGTCAGCTAGTACCTTATATTATTTTTAATTAATTAATTGTGAAATAACTCTTAATCAAATAAAATTTATCAATTAATCAATTTACAAATTAATCAATTTACAAATTAATCAAATAAAATATATTTGTTTTGAAATTAAATTGATTCATTCCCGCGACCTTCGGATTGCGAGTCGAGAGTCTTACCCCTCGACCACTAACCCACTAATCCCAAACCGGATTTTAAGTACCAGGGGTGCATCCAAAAAATTTAAAATCTTTACCGTCTACATATACAGATATGAATGCATTCTTATTATAATGTCACGTGATAGCGACGACCTACGTGGTCCAGGGGTAAGACTTTTGACTCTTGACTTCTGTATTTTTAAATTAATTAACTTAAAAATGTATATAGTATATTTTCGGCACGTTCCAGAGTAGAAGATACTCTCAGTATCGCCCTGGTGTAAGACAATCATTCAGAATTGAAATAGCTTTAGCCGTGCTTGGTGACCAGAACTGAATAGCCAGGTACTTCTCCACCGTCCTCTTCCCCATCTCCTTCCCCTCCCCACTACCTTCAGCCTCACAACCTACCCCAATTGGGGATGCCACAGTCTCACTGGCTCCAGACGGGAGCAGTTGGGACTCTTGTGCGGTATTCATATAAAACAAAACAAAAATCTAGGCATGGTCAACTGTATTTAGCTTTTAAGGATGGTAACTAATTATGACTCAAATTGACACAAAATAATTAAAAAAGTGGGAAAATTGATAAGGACTATCAGCTTTATTGGTCATTAAGTTGATTGATTTGTACTTACAAAAATTTACAGCAATAAAAATAAAAAGTAAACATTTTGGTGAAATAACAAAGGGCACATAACAAAGCCATGAAACAATTTAACCTTTCACACCTCATACGCTGTCATATGAGCAGAGTATTTCCGCTTAAGAATAATATCAATTTTTTTTTTTTACATGAGCTCCACACAGGAGGCCCTGAGGAAAATAATTTCCCTCAGGGCCTATGTCATCTTTGGGGATGCTGTGTAGAGGAGTTTTTTTAAGGAAAGGAAGGAGAGGAGAGTTCTGGAAAGGAAAAAGGTTTAAGGGATGGGTATGAATCTGGGGTTCAGTGTGTCCTGGCCATCCGCCTCCAAGACCTAGACAAACCTCACCCCATGAACCCGGGCACCCCCGCTAAATCACCAAACGTAAGGAACCACTTGGGGTGACCTATGGCAAAGGTGTTGGTTATCCAATAAAGGTTCCCAGACCGGCGATACCCATTAGGCCTCCCAAAAAACAGACCTATACGAGTTGTTCCCAAAAGCAAACAAATTAGCCTGAAAGGTGAACTGTAAAATCGTTTGAAGCATGCAAATGACCACATGAAGCCTAAATTTATGCAATGCATATTGTAACATGCATACTTTTACTTATGTAGGAGTTACTTTCGATAGCAAAATGACATTTCACCGGCATGTAAATGACTTGTGCGGTAGAGCATATCGAAGGTTGGATCAATTGCAATTCTCGTTCATTCCAAGACCCAATAACATTTTACAACACTGACAAATCTTTATTTGAATCCACCCAAATTTAATTTTATGATTTATTTTGCAGTCTGTCAATCAATTATTGAGTATGGTATCATAGCATGGGGAGGTGGCACTGCATCTGCACTAGAACTAATCATAAAGGCACAGAAAACTATAATAAAATTAATCCTTAGGCTACCTCTAATTATAGACTCGAACTTAATTTTTAATATTATGTATGTGTTTGACGTTTGGCAGATATATGCAAAAACAATTCCTACTCATCTATACCCAAATATACATAAATACCATGAAAAAAGATTAAATACTCGCTGTACTCGAACCAATAACAAAAACTTACTACAAATTCCTGTAATACATACTACTTTGGTCAATGAAACTCGGGATACCTTGCGACATGACTTTACAACACTGCCAGATAGGATAAAAAAATGTGATTCACAAAACAATTTCAAAGATATTGTAAAAGTTTGGATTAAAAGTAATAATAGGGCCTTTACCGGTGCACTCACCCAAATAAGACATTATTAACGCAACCAACCTATTGAGTGAATATATTTTAATACAAGTGTAGGTATATTCGGAGATATTACAAATAAACTTACAAAATGACTGCCTCAACACAGGCTAGCCTAGTGAGGCGGGTTATGAGAAACATCAACCTATAACTATAAATTTCTATTCTTTAATCTACCTTTAACTTAGTGTTCATACGTTTTTTTCCGTTGTCAACTTTTTGTACTCGTGTAATTTAACACACCTACAACTACAAGGTCAAAATCCTAAAAACTACTGAACATCCCGCAATTAAATACATCTTTTTGGCCAGAAAAACCATAATTTCCAAACTACAAAATTATATAATGCCCTTCCAATTGAAATTAAGAACACCATGAAGATACAAATGTTTAAAAAAGACATCAAATTATGGTTAAGTAAACAGGAAGATGAGGAAATCATTAAAATTATGAAGTAACCCCAATATAACCTGCAGACAACAAACATTAATACTTTTATTTTATTTATTGTTATTTTGTGAAAATCAAGAAACTAGAAGATGAGGAAATAAAAATCAACACCCATTCAGCAACATACAGTCCACCTCGGAACAGGAATACCTAGTGAGGAAGACTGTAAACAAACCACTTTACTTTGTATTTTTAATTTGTATTTTGTATTTTGTAATTTTACTTTATCTTATATTGACATTAAAAAAAAAAAAACAAAACAAAAACACTTTTTTTCAGCTATAAATACCCAGCGTCCTAGCTGCTCCCGTCAGAAGCCAATGAGACTATGGCATCCCCAACTGGGGTAGGTTGTGAGGCTGAAGGTAGTGGGGAGGGGAAGGAGATGGGAAGAGGAAAATGGGGAAGTACCTAGCCATTCATATCTGGTCACCAAACACGGCTAAAGCCATTTCAAGCAACGTTTCAATTCTGAATGGTGGACTTACACCACGGCGCACAGTGGGCTGAAAATCGCATTTCATAGACATAGAGGCTTGAATTTTTAAGGGTATTTTTTTTTGGTGGAAATGGATTCTGCTGATTATTACTATGCTACAAATTTCGTATGAAGCAATTGCGTGTACAAATGATGGAGTTATAATTTTTTTAAGAAAAATTTGTATGGCACTGACATTAAAAATGAGGATATCTCCGGAATCATAAAGTTGGCCATTCCATCCTTACACACAGATATACTACTATTTATTTGTATTTTTTTGACATTCTTCGTATTGTGGCACAACGTGCGATTTATTTTTAAAAAATCTTCAAAGATGAAAAAAAAACTTTTTTATGTTAATGATTCATTTTAATGCTTAAATGCATTATTATCCTCTTCTACAATATTTATCATGATTAATGATTAATAATCAATGTTGAAGCACCCATTTCCGTACATTACTTCGACCAGAACTGTCAAATATGCCAATGATGCCAATATGGCGCAGTAACTCTAGAGTAACTATCGGTTTTCGGAAAGTAAGTACAAAAGTTAAAAGTAACGTACAGCAAACAGTCAAATTGATTGAAAAACGTATTTTGGTAAAATTTAACTATAGTAACGGCCTTTTATTTTTAACTTTAAAAGTAAAAGTTAAACAAAAGGCCAAAAAAAGTTAAAAAAAGTTAAATTTCACTCAAATTCGTTTTTCAACAATTTGACTGCTTGTTGTACGTTACTTTTAACTTTTGTACTTACTTAGTTTCCGAAAACCGATAGTTACTCTAGAATTACTGCGCCATATTGGCATATTTGACAGTTCTGGTCGAAGTAATGTACGTAAATGGGTGCTTCAACATTGATTATTAATAATAAATGATTAGATTATATATATTAATTATTATAACATTGATTATTAATCATAAATGCAAAAAAAACTAAATTGATACACATTAGATCACCCAATGCCAAGACAAATAGTATTACACCAGAAATAAAAACACACGGTTCAGATTGCTTACATATTGGTATCCCAGCATTGTGTACATGCGAAAATATTGAAGTGGTTAAAGAATATGTTTATTTAGGTGTAATTATTGACTGCTTTTTTAAATGGGATTTACAAATAAATAAAGTCTGTGAACGTTTGAGATCTATTGTTAGTAGATTATATAAACTTAAATTCTATGTTCCAATATGCACACTTAGAATTATTTATTTATCATTAGCTGAGTCTATTATAAGGTACGGAATTACAGCTTGGGGACTTTCCTGTAAGACAAATGTTAATCATGTTCAATCTGTCCAAAATTCATTAGTTAAATTATTAGCTCATAAAAGTTTATACGAAAAAAGACACAATGTTCCGTACTTTTACCAGAATCTTAAAATTCTCTCAGTAAGAGCAATTCTGTGGCATAAAATTATTTTTCAGCATATGAATAGCCCTGTATACATAAATAGACTGGACCACACTTACAATACTCGTTTTACGTTAAATGAAGGACTAATCGTACCTAAGCACTTAAACAAATATGGACAAAGAACGCTGGACTACATGATACCTACATGCTTAAATATGTTACCTGCTAAAATTAAAAAATGTACAAATAATGTAAAAACAAATATCATATTGAAAAATTGGCTCGCCGAAAGAAATTGTTTATATTAACATTTTTGTAGTAACACAAAAAAAATGTCTAACTGCTTAATAAGTTTTATGTTTTAAAAACTTTAAAGTAAAAGCACCCAATGACAAACTACTTAAAAGTAGTTTATTGGGACTTTTCTTTTTTCTGTAACATTTTTATTTTTGTTTGATTTCTTGTAATATTGTATAACTTTTTTTTCAATAAAAAAAAAAAAAAAAAAAAAAAAAAAAATCAGTAATCATGATAAATATTGTAGAAGAGGATAATAATGCATTTAAGCATTAAAATGAATCATTAACATAAAAAAGTTTTTTTTTCAACTTTGAAGATTTTTTAAAAATAAATCGCACGTTGTGCCACAATACGAAGTATGTCAAAAAAATACAAATAAATAGTAGTATATCTGTGTGTAAGGATGGAATGGCCAACCTTATGATTCCAGAGATATCCTCATTTTTAAAGTCAGTGCCATACAAATTTTTCTTAAAAAAATTATAACTCCATCATTTGTACACGCAATTGCTTCATACGAAATTTGTAGCATAGTAATGATCAGCAGAATCCATTTCCAGCAAAAAATATACCCTTAAAAATTCAAGCCTCTATGTCTATGAAAGGCGATTTTCAGCCCACTGTGCGGCGGTCTGAGAGTATCTTCCACTCTGGAACGTGCAGCCAATATACTATATATTATTTTTAATGAATTTGGTTTGGCCAGTCTACCATAGAGCTGTTCCAGGCCGTAGTAAACAAAGTCCGCATAGCCAACATGATAGCCAATGTCCGTTGAATGGACAGGGCACAAGAAGAAGAAGAAAGATTTAACACATGCCTGGAGTCTGAACTGAAAAGAGACAACCAACATTGGTATGTGCACCAATTGGAAATGCAGTGGGGTCGTTGTAGCAACAAATAAACAAATTAATACCATATTTGGTCAAAACATGCATCATTAAAATACTTATTTGACATTACATACATATATTCATGTGATTCATTCTGCAGAACATTATATGACATTAACTGCCAACATCCTGACGGCAAATGGATATTAATATGATTCCTAGAATTTAATACAAAGCACGGGGAAATTGGATCAAGTTAATTTTTATTAAGTGAATCATAACGAGAAAGTTGTATCATTTTACACATTGTTATTTTATCATAATATCACCCTTAAACACAATCTAATCTAACACAAAGACTCAAATTATAATGTTATAATTTGTTTTTCATCATCATACAACAGGCAACATACTTTCAGATTACTGATGATGCGGTGCTGATTTCAAACAGTATGGAAGATCTACAGTGTCTCGTGTCTAGGATGAACCAAGTATGTATGAAGAATGAGTTAATGATGAATGTAAGTAAGTCTAAAGTCATGGAGTTTGAAAGAGAGAGTACGAAAACAGTGTGCAATATAGTTGTGAATGATGAATACTTGGAGCAGGTGGATGAGTTCGTTTATCTGGGTAGTATGTTTACGAGAGATGGGAAGGCTGATAGAGATATTGAAAGAAGGGTAAATGCAGGTAACTCCATTAATGGAGTACTGAATGCGGTTGGCGCTAATAAAAAAGACTGTCAAAAGAAGTGAAGCTAACAGTCCACAATGGAGTCCTGAAAGCTACCCTGATGAATGGTAGTGAGGCATGGAACTGGCAGAGGAAGAATGAAAGTAGACTGAATGCATTAGAAATAAGATCCCTGCGGCGTATGTGTGGTAAAACCATGTATGATCACGTGAGAAACGTGGAGATCCGCAAAGAATGGAAGGCTGATATAAGCGTTATGAGTGACCACGTCACGACCAAGTGAATCAGATACTTGAGTCGGGCCATGTGAAGAGTTGGATTAATAGAAGAGCATGTATGAGGCGATGTATGAATGTGAACGAGGCAAAGAGTGCGTGCCAAGATTGAGTTGTTTGGCTGTCCGTCCTCTCTGTTAGTTAGTTAACTGGTCCAAGTAGTTTAGTTGGTTTAATTCTTGTTTTAATAGCAGTGAAAACAGGCGGAACTTAACATGTAAGATACGATAAGACCATACTGCTGGTTGGTGGTATGTCAATGACTGCGCCCATTGAGGGTACAGAGAGATAGGCTAGGAAGATTAGAGACAGGAAGTAGCAGACTGCACTAGGCAGTTAGGTACTGTACAACTACCAAAGGCAAAGATAACAAACGACATGTGATTTGCATACCAAAACATGTGGGTTATGTTATGTGAAGGGACCTGAAAAATTCACATCATTTTTCAGCGAAAATTGCATTATTTTTTTGGAAAAGCATTACTATTTTTTTTATAAGTTAACAGCGATCCATTTACCTTTTTGTGTGCCGATGCAAAATTTTCGCCGTGCGCCATATGATTCTATTTTCGACATGACGTTTTTTGCAAATTTAAGTTTTTGTAAATTGTACCATGTTTACCAGATTAATTGTTTATGTATTTACAAAAAAATATATATAATCTACCACATATAGTTCCAGAATAGCTAGTCATATTAGGAGAAATTACTTTTTTAAACTTATCCTTAAGGCTTATTTAAGCTTGTCAAAACCACAGAGAAAGAAATATTTAAAATGTATATTATTCCTTATTCTTATTTTAAAATACCACAAACTCGCATGATTAATATGAAAATTCGTGTTAATTGCCCGAAAATTGAGAATATTCTGGTGAAAATGGCAAAAAAGCGTAATTTGCCCGAAAATTGTGAATTTTGCATTACTCTCGTGAAAATCACGTTAAATGTCCGCAAAATTGCGTAAAAATGACGTATCTCGCTTAAAAATTTGCATTAAACGAAATGCAAAATTTTTAGGATTTTAACTTAACTTAACTTTTTTAACATAACCCGTAAGGGACGGCAATAAACTTCAATAAAAGAAAAGTTTTTTTGTTGTTAAATTTAATAATAATAAATTTGGTTCATTTTTTTACATTAGCTCCACACTGGAGGCGCTGAGAAAAATAATTCCCCTCAGGGTTTATGTCATTTTTGGGGATACTGTGTTGAGGATCTTTTTAGGAAAGGAAGAAGAGGAAGTTCTGGGAAGGAAAAGGGTATTAGGGGTAGGTAGGAGTTTAGGGGGTCTGTGTGTCCAGGAGTGACGGACTTATGAATCCATCCCTCCCACTGCAGTGCAAGGCAATTGGTCGAGAGAGTCTGGCTCTAGAGGTAATAAGGTCTCCCTCAACCAGTTTCTCCCGATCTGGCCCGCCACGCAGAGGGTGGGCAAACGCATCCGCCACCAAGATTTAGACAAACCTTACCCAATAAACCCGGGCATCTCTGCTAAGTCACCAAACGTAGCGAACCACTTGGGGTGACCTACGACAGGTGTTGGTTATCCAATAAATGGTTCCCGGGCAGTACCGAGAAAATTATGCCTGGGTTTGTACAAATTATTATGTTTATAAACAAATCAGCTTGGGTATTGTCCATGTGTATAAAATATGAATAATAATGACAACAATGATTGGGCGGATTGATGTTAATCAACAAATAAGTCCCTAATAATTATTAATTAAACTTAATTCATTAGTCACCAGCATTATCATGGAGTGTAAGATTTCCAGCGAATAGTTTTCTGTTCAGTCACCTGCAGAATGAGAATTTGTTATCAGTGGCGCAAGCACTGATAATTTAAATTATTGCAATGCTCTTCAGATAAGACCCACCTGACCTAATGTGATAAAAATATTCAACAGCGTAATTCATTCAGAATTTAGATCACAGAAGTCATATCTATAATACACTAGCGATTTCCTGGCATGCTGCAATGCCACTTAATAAAGAAATTGTTTCTACCTGCGTGACCTTTCACATTCGTCCCGTTACCCTTTCGCCTCCCCTTCCTCTCCCGCATCCTCTTCACACAATCCCATTCCGCCTCCTTTGCCTTCCCCTCTTTCGTCTCCCGCTTCCACCGTCCCGCGAACCCCCGCCTCGTGGGAATGGGTACATCAAATCCCCAAAGTTTCATCGCAATCAGATGAATGGGCATGTTACGCCAGAGCTCACTATTGTATATAGAAACCATCACGGGCATGCACACATCAAATCCCCAAAGTTTCATCGCAATCAGATGAATGGGCATGTTACACCAGAGCTCACTATTGTATATAGAAACCATCACGGGCATGCACACATCAAATCCCCAAAGTTTCATCACAATCAGATGAATGGGCATGTTATGCCAGAACTCACTATTGTATATAGAAACCATCACGGGCATGCACACATCAAATCCCCAAAGTTTCATCGCAATCAGATGAATGGGCATGTTATGCCAGAACTAACTATTGTATATAGAAACCATCACGGGCATGCACACATCAAATCCCCAAAGTTTCATCACAATCGGATGAACGGTTTAGCAATGCATAAAATATATACATACAAGCAAGCATACTTTTATATATATAGATAATACATGACACTCGACTAGCAATCTGGAGGATGCAGGTTTAAATTCCATTGTATGCAAATAAATTTTAATTTTCTTAATTTATTTCTTAATATATTTGTGACTCAAGACAGTGGATAGCAGTTGAGACTTTTGTGCGGGATTCACATAAAATCAACATATAAATATGTGCCTCTCTACATGAGTATGTATATATTTAGAAAACACATTCATGGCTCGATTATCAGTATTTACACAGGATGTATCCGAAGGATTTTTTTTTGAACATTTTTGAAGTAAGAAATTTGCTGTTCGATAATACTTTTTTCAATTAAAAACATTTTTCATCACGTCGTAACTGAGTATAGCCTAGCGAGTCACTTGATAAGCACTCTTTTTAGTTCCAGCAGCACGGTAACACACGAAACAGCGTTCTTATCATGTGATCCCATCGCGACGTGTAGGAGTGTGATCAGTAGCGACGTGTGAATAAAAATATATTTTTTGTTTTTAATAGAAAAAAATATCATCGGACAGCAAAATGACATACATTTTTTACTCAAAAAATCAGTAATTGCTGATTAAAAACCTACAGGTACGTGTTGTAACACCTTGTATCTAGTATACATATATCATAGATTACACAAATGTTTGTCTTTTGTAAACAAAGACAGCTGTTAAAGCGTGTAACTGGCCATTTTTTTTATCTTCAATTAATATTTTCCAGTATAAAATCAATAGAGCAAAAGTGTTTATTTAAAATTCAAGCATAAAGCAGAAAATTTGCTTGTACTCCGTTAAAGCAGTAAAAACCCCACGAGAGTAAGCTCAGGGGACACGAAATTTGCAGAGCGTTCTTTGTCTGAAATTTCTAGGTCCAACACAACCGGCAAAATCTTTTTTTTTCTGATTAAACCATTTTTAAAGATTGCGGGGAGGGGGAGGGAGGTGCAAGAAAATGATTACTTTTTTTCCTTTGGAGGAGTCTGAAAAATCTGTCCTGCAAAAATTGTGAAAGAGAAAAAAAATCTCAAACCGTGAGCTCTGGCATTATGAAATATACACAGCGTTTTCTGTTTCCAATTTGTAGGTTGACGCATAATTTTTAACTCAACTACGGGACTGTGAAATAATAATATTTAAATGCACAAAATTAAGAAAATGATGCCAAATTGTTTTTTTTCATATTTTTCAACATTCAGACTCGAAATGATAAATAATGTAACAATGATGTGTATAAATATTGAGATATACGGACAACAATTTGTAACTCAAAACAGCACATTACTGTAAAGCACATTTTTAATTACGAAGAGTTTACAAATCATTCTCTGTAATTTGCGCATTTGCTTGTGTTTTAATAAACGGAATTCAAAATCTTCATGTTCTAGCCAATTATCATAACGGCAATAGCAGTAAAGTTTCGTATTAAGCCAGCAAATCAAGCGTTACAGTCAAAAACATAAATCAAATCGTAAATGTTTATCGCTCTTATTGACAGTTTTCACTTTGAATCACAACTACAGTACTGTGCGAATTAATGTGAACACAAGTGTAGAATTAGAAAAAATAATATATATTCTTTATTGAAGAAAAAATATAGAAACAATTACAATTAATTTTTTTATTAATACTAAGTGTGTCCTACCTTAACTTTTATAACTTCTTGTTCACGGTTTGGCATAGAACCAACAATTTTTTTTACAATTTTCTGATATTTGCATGTCTCTAAATTACTGCCTCAATCAGCTTTATTTTTGTTGTGCTTGTCTTACTTTAACTATAGCCCACCGATTTTCAATTGGATTAGGATCCGGAAAGTTACCTGGCTATTCAACGTATGTAATTTTTTTGTCTTTGAAATATTAACAATCTTTGTGCGTTTTTAAAGAGAAATATCCATCTTTAAAAATAAGAAACATTATTTATGCATTAAACCGCTTACTCGTTAATACGGAATATTTTTTATTCAAACAGTTAGATTTAGCTTTATTATTACGAAAAGTGAGTATTTATGTCGGGGTAGACCAAAAAACATGCAAAAAATATGCATTTAACATTTTAATTTTGTAAAAATTAATTCACTCTCGCGGTAACGCCATTTTTTATTCATCGTTTTTATTTTAACATTTCATAGACAATGCTGTCAATCATAGAAACATATTTTTGCGTAAAACAAAGTGAATGCATCATTGACAAGTTTGTACCTGTATTTATAACAGTAGAACATGGAAAGAAATGCATTAAAATAATTACACAAACCCGCTAGACAAACCCTGCGTAGCCAAACAAACCATTCAAAAACGTAGGCTGTTTTTTAAAGTAAAGATAACATACACAAGCCCGCGATGAAATGCGAGTTTATTTTAGAGAATTTATTTTATAAGATTGGTACTTCCGACAAATGTCATATTTGATTGTCTCTTAGTTAAAAAAGGAACATTCCGTATTATCCGTGCATCAAACTTCGACAACACGAACGTTCCGTATTATCCGTGAGGTGGACTAACTGCATATTTACCTAAGAAACAAAAAGTTTTGCAAAAAAACTGTAATTCTAAAAAAGTGCAAAATGTAACGCATCTGTGGCTTGGTGTGTCTCGTAACTCACTGAATGATAGAACATCACTGAATGATAGAACACAAACACAAAATGGCCGTGCAAAAAAACTGCAAAAAAACTGTAATTCTAAAAAAGTGCAAAATGTAACGCATCTGTGGCTTGGTGTGTCTCGTAACTCACTGAATGATAGAACATCACTGAATGATAGAACACAAACACAAAATGGCCGCTATTACAATATGCTACATACAACTGCAAGAACAAGTGTAATTGTGCTAATTATCAAGTGTTCACATTAATTCGCACAGTACTGTATAAAGCAGAAAATCTTTTTAAAGGAAGTCGTAAATCTTTCAAACTGTGAGCTTTGGCGTAATGAAATTTTCACACCTGGAATTAGTAGGTAGTTAAAGTTTTTGTACCTCGATTTTTGAGGGGAAAGGCTCTCGATTACCAATCAGGAGGTCGCAGATTCAAATCTAATGCGGAAGATACTCTCATTATCGCTCTGGTGAAAATTCAAAATTGATGCATTGCAAATGGCTTTAACCGTGTTTAGTGATCATATCTCAATAGCCAGATACTTTCCCACCTTCCCCTTTCCCATCTGCTTCCCCTCGCCACTCTCTTCAGCCATAAGTCATTAACCCGTCTACTTGGTTCAATATATTCGCACCTCACAATCCGGAAGCCTCAGTTTCGCGCGTAAATTCTGAAACCGTCACTTTGGATCGAGATTGTAAAATATCTATGCAAGATAGCTTTCATATTTCAAAGACAATAAGAAGCATTATTTCATTCTCTTTCTGGTTAAAAGATAAATACATATGTTTGCATGAGAGGAAGAGAGATATAAAGCTTTTAAAATGTAAGGTTGCTCGGGACGTTTTTGGTCTTATGAAAGTATAACGAGATTACGTGTTTTGGGATGTATTTGTTCCTAACCAAGCAGACGGGTTAATAGGAATCAAAAATAATGTCAATAGTAAAATTTGCTAATGGACTTGTTCAATGCACAAGAATGATCATTACGTTATTAATTCTAGAATAGCAAAAAAAATAGGAAAAACCTTCCGTAACTAATGTCGACGTCATCAAATCAGAATTACATCACCATCAAATAATTATTATGTGCTCATAACATTACATATAGTTATCACATCACATCACATGAAACATTACATCAGTAATAAGAAACTGATGTGCGTTAACATTCTTGGATTTCTTTTTTGTAAATTAATTAGCCCTTGGAAAGCCAAATCTTGGAATTCGTAACAGACTGGTTCTGCGATTTTTCATCCCGCGACAAAATATCCCCGACAAAATATCCCCTACAAAATATCCCCCGACAAAATATCCTACAGACAAAACAACCCCCAATAAATTATATTTTTTATTTTTTTATTCAGGAACTATATATTTATTATTTTTTACATTTTTATATCAAACATATTAGGTATATACATAAAATAGAAAATACATTCGTAGTCCTCCTCACTAGGAGATCCTGTGCTGAGGCGTACTATGCTTTGGATAAGTTTTCAGCGACTTCTATAGTTTAACTTCATTGTTTGGATAAGGTTTTCTAGAAACTTCTATTTTAAGTACATATACTAGTAAGTTCATTTTCCGATAGTTCCTTCAGCCAACATTTAATGTCCTTATCTACTAAAACCTAACATAACCTAACCTAACCTAAAACCTAACAAAAAAATGTGTCAAAAATGATACAGACATCCTGTAAAGACAATAAATTAATGTTATCTGTACTATTTTCGTCCCATTTTACCATTTTTGAACAATAATTTATTGTGTTTACAGGATGTTTGTATTATTTTTGTCCCATTTTTTATTAGGATAGGTTAGGTTAAGTTTTAGTAGATATTTGATATTTTGTTGGGGGATGTTTGTCGGTAGGATATTTGGACTCCAACTGATTTGCTAGGAACTCACTGCGCTTGCCTCGATTTTATAGCGTTTTGAACCCTAAAAAATGCTCCTAGCATACTAAAAAAATATAAATTCAATAGCATTATTATGTCTGTAAAGTTTCGGATTGTTGTAAACGGAAGTGGCGCCCTCTGTTATGAATTTCTAAGTTTCTAAAACTTTTATACAAATTCCCGACCTATTTTGCGAAAAATTCTTCAATCAAAAGGTGACAAAGATTGAAGTAACACGACCCAAAATAACACAAATAAAACTTACTCCACATTATGAATACAATCCAATTATTTTATTATTATTTTTCTTCGGTAAGTGTTTCTTCCGCAATTTAATTTTTTTACATTAGTCCCGCACAAATGTAAAAAAAATTAATGCCCTCAAGAAAATAATTTCCATCAGGACCTATGTCATTTTAGGGGATGCTGTGTAGAGGGTCTTTCAAAGGAAAGGAAAGAAGAGCAAGTTCTGGGAAGGAAAAAGTTATGAGGAGTGGGTGGGAATCTGGGGTTCAGCATGATCAAGAGTGACGAACGTATCCGGCCAGATACCGGATAGTAACTCAATATCCAGCCGGATACTGGATATTCAAAAACTACGACAATTTCTTATAATAAAATGCAATACATTAATCTTTGTGAGGTAAATATCAATAAAATGGCTTATAATTATGCCGGCTTTTATTTAAAGTCGAAAAAGTTACAAAAAAACCATAAGGCCTTCCAAAAAACAAAAATTTTCTTCCGAGATATTCACTCTAATTATAAATACATAAATAGTAAATATCTTAACTAAAAACTTTTAGTAAAAACTTACAAAAACCTCGCAGAGTTGCGAAAACTTAAATTAACATGATTAACTAATAATAATCACCATTATACGTGAACTAAAACATCATAAAAAACACGGAGATTATTGAAATGATTAAATACTGACATTGAAGCACCATAATATACCTCTTGTTAATCATCTTATCAAAGAGAATATTTTGAATTAATATGACATGCAACGAGACAATGGGCCGAATATCCGGCCACCGGATATCCGGCCATCCGGCCTCGCAGCTCGCCGGATATCCGGCATCTGGCCAACTATCCGTTTCATCTCTAGTATGAATCCATCCCTCCAACTGCGACGCAAGGCAATGGATCGAGAGAGTCTGGCTGGAGAGGTCAAAACGCCTCCCTCAACCGTCTCTCTTGATCTGGCCTTCCACGCAGTTGTTAAGCAGAAGAAATCGCCGCCAAGACCCGGATAAACCCCATGAACCCGGGCACCCCTGCTAAATCACCAAACCGAACCACTTGGGACGACCTATGAGACTCTTGAGTCAATGTACACTTTATGCAAATTTTACAGATTACATTTTTTAATTTTAGAAAATCGTATGCTGACAAATATGTTTTTTTTATTGCACTGGGAATTGAACTCAGCACCTCCAGATACAAAGTCAAGTGCATTTACCACTAAGCCACAAACATAATTGTCTGTAGTAAAAAAAATCTTAAAACGCAACAACAAAATTATCTATTATTTTAGTGTTAACATTGATAAGGTCATACTAATTAGCTACGGTCCAAAGAGTTCCCAATTGTGAATAAAGAATGGAAGAATTTCAGACATTTTTACTTGAATTCTGCCTTTTTATTAGCGGCAATTATTGATTATAGTCGTAAAAAAAATACAGGAATTACGAATTAAAATTTTACGCCACGTCTCTGGAAATTATTATTCATTAACTTAACCCGTCTAATCACAGGAGACCCAAGTTGTCCCAAAACATCATATGCCGTTATAATAACAGGAGACCCAGATTGTCCCAGAGCGACAGTGCATTATTAAAAGTTAGATATCTCTCTTCCTGTCATGCAAATATTTGTGATTTCTTTTATGTTAGAAACGGAATGAAATAATGCTTCTCATTGTCTTAGAATTATATAAGCTAGGTTTTTCAGATTTTTTACAAACCCGATCAAAAGTGACGGTTTAATTTTTCGCCAATTTGTGACATATCACACATTTAATTTTAAAATAAAATTGTATGAAAGTGATAAAAAGTGAGGTGACAGTTTTATTACAAATTTTATTTAGAAAAGGAGTCTGTATTTTAAATTTTAAGTTTATTCTATTTTAATTGCTTTAATTCGAATATTCACAGGTATGCATTTTTTAGCCAATTTAAATTTCCAATATTAAAATTTTAATATTTAGAAACAAAAATGTTGATTTCTAATAAACACACCGGAAAGATTATTTTATCTAGATTTTAGAACAATTTTTGTTTTTGCAAAAGCGTTAAAAAAAACCAATAAATAGGAAGATTTAAAATGCATGGGAAGAACCAGGAATTTTGCGCGCAAACCTTGATAGGCAAAAGTTGACAGAAAATTATTTTCTTATTATTCGAAGGGTTAATGGCTGCTAGAAATGTAAATAGGAAAATAAAAAAACATCCATTCACATATACGTTGCCGTTGTTCCATCCAAAGATATTAAAATACAAGAGATATGCTATGATGTCCGCCCGACTGTCGGCGGACTACTACTTAAACGGAATAGTATGAATACGGAAAGAATTCGTTCATTTAGTTGATTTTTTTAAGGTGTGCAGTAGTATTGGTTAACAATATAGTTTGAATACGGAAAGAATTCGTTCATTTAGTTCATGGACATATGAATATATATGGACGTGCCCTAAGTGATAAAAGCGTATTATTTCCCCCTCCCCATAACGGTTCCACGGAACCGACCGGGCTGACGAGAGCCTCGCTTGAATTGAAAAAATGTGACTTCATCATTCTTGTTCGTACCAGCGTCGAGCTCACATCATACATTTTACGAAATAACACGGCAAAAATGACACCTTGTGCTATACATTATACCCTAAAATTATGTCGAACATAACGAATGTGGGCGGTTCTCTAGTGAGCTCGTCGCTGGTTACAGGGGTAAGTAAATTATGAAACATTTGTAAAAGTGTCTTAACTAAATACGACAACAAAAAATTCATCTGTGAAAAGTGGCGAACTTTACTTTGCTGTATTTGGACTTCGCAAATATGTTAATAACGTGGCGAGCAATTCACGCTCTCATGTAAAAAGGTCTATTCATTCAAAAGCAGATTTTGCTTTTAAGAACTAAATGGTGATATTATAATGCGAGATGCCTAAATACTATCAGATTGAATTTTTAACGAATCACAGTCATATTTCCCCTCTTCGCCCCCCCATAGTTTGGTTTTACCCCTCACCTGTGTCTTCTCGTCTATTAAATTTTGATGTCTATGATTTAGTTGATTTTTTTAAGATGTGCAGTAGTATTGGTTAACAATATCGGCGAAATCAGGAAACACAGTCCCACCCAGCAGATAGCACATCTCTTATATTTCAATATCTTTGGTTCCACCACCTCAGGAAGAAGGCTTAGATATGTGGGGAGCCAGAGACACGGCCAAACACCCGATGACAATCCTGGTAAACTTTAGTAGGTAACCGGTTTAATCACAGGAGACCATATTATTTGTTCCAGCTCAAATTCACTTGGCGAACTGATATTGACAGTTCGTTGTTCGTTCGCCATGTTTTCACCGCTTAGGTATGTTGGATCCCAGACCTAATACAGAATTAATAGTACGCCAGAATCACAAACCATGTTACACAAACCTAGCGTAGCCGCTAAACCACTTGAAAACTGGGATGTTTTTCTTGCCTTGACGTGAGCAGGCGTTATAAAGGGGCACTTTTTTTTTGTATCACAAACCATGTTTAGCGTATAGGGTTATAAAAAAAATGGCGGGCGGTCGCGGGCCAACTGTCAATATCAGTTTGTAAAGTGAAATTTTAAATACTTTGAACGGTTGTATCTCCCTCAATTTTGCCGAGCGCGCCTTAATTTTTGTTTTATTCAGCTTTTCCACACTTTTCTCATCTAGAAAGTGCCTTTTTATTAAATTTCCAAACTGTGCCCGGATCTGCATTCCTCCCGTAAACTGCAAAGCTAAAGTAGAGTGCAAATGAAAAAACCCACCCATAGTGAGAAGTATAATCTAAACCAGTGGTTCCCAAAGTGGTCCGTGAAAAATGAAAATTGAATTGGGGGTCCCTAAATGACGTCAGGGGGTCCGCGACGAGGGGCGTAATGGGATGGGGTGGGGTTTTTCGCCCCACCTCATCCTACCCCATTCCACCCCATATCCCATTTTGCCCCCTTCGTTGTGGTAAATTTGCTATCCCACCCTATCCCATTCCGCCCCCACAGTTTGGGAAAGGGGTCCGTGCGCCAAAACAGTTTGGGAACCACTGATCTAAACGGTATTGGAAAGAGAAAATAACAGGCTTTATATTCAAATCTAAAGTTAAAAAAATGTTAAGTTTTCTTGATTAAATTCAATTCAACTTTCAGATTGAAAAAATCAACAGTTACTCAAAAATGCAATTAAGAATTTCTTTACATTCATTAATATTGTTAAATGATAAAAATCTACAGCATTCATCAATTTGGCCTTGGAGATATGAAATTTTAGCCTGCGGCACTTTCTTTTCGGGTTTTGTAAAAGTTTTGTTAGAAAATTATGGATATTCAATAAACATAATTTTTTAATCTCTAGTTCATTAATTCATCAAAATCAAAACTAAAATTTCATGGAATGAAATGTTGAATGTTGAAATGAAAGGTCTGTTCATTCAAAAGCAGATTTTACTTTTAAGAACTAAATGGTGATATTATAATGCGAGATGCTTATATACTGTCAGCTTGATTTTTTAACGAATCACAGTCATCTTTCCCCTCTTCGCCCTTCATAGTTTGGTTTTACCCCTCATCTGTATCTTCCCGTCTATTAAATTTGTATGTCTATGCGTGCAATAAATCTGCTCATTTTGACTGTCCTAAAACGGGTAAATTTCCTAGTTGGACAGCCAAAGATCATTGAAACATGTAATGGTTTTTAAAAATAAATAATTAAATGTTATAGTCGCGTCTGGTTCTCTATCCTTCTCGCCAACCTCTCCCTCTCAGTGCCAAAGTATAAGTAATAATGCTATTGAAAATCTGTTTGTTTGTATTCAATGTCAGCAAACTTGAGGTGGAAAGAGTGGCGCGGTTGAATGAGCAACTTGCTTAAAAGGGCGTGACATGGTTCCTGCACCCAAATTTATTGGCTGCATTGGATTGAATAAGCAAATTTTAGTGAATATACTGTCCAGACAGTCCACACAACTCACATGAGCCCTAACTGGCAATTTTTTGAAGTGAAACTTCTTTGGTTGATATTTTTTGAAGATGCATCAGCAGATGAAACCACAACTGAAATTGTTCGTTGCATTCTGAACACAGAACTAGTTTTTACTTAGAATGAATTTGCATGCGGGGAATTAAAACTACACTCAGAACATGAAAATGGCTTTCCTCTAATTCTGGCAGCACAAACTACAAAAGTAGAATTTTATAAATGAACTTCCAACACAAGAAATGCGTTAGCAAATGAAATCACATCTGACGTGTTTTCGTTGCATTCTTAACACAGAACTGGTTTTAATTACAGGGTTAATCCATACGCGGGGAATTAAAACTACACTCAGACCGTGAAATTTTCTTTCTTTTTAGGTGAATTAAAACTACACTCAGAACATGAAAATGACTTTCCTCCGATACTGGCAGCACAAATGCACAGGTTCCCCACCCCTGCATTACGGCATCTGCGAAGCATCAAACTGCGCTCATTAGCCGCTTTGATTATGATGTCACTTTTCAAGGCTCCTATTGGTTGAGATATGAAACGAAAATGACGCTAGGTCTGCACTCATTGGCCGCTTTGATTATGACCACACTTTTCACTCAAGGCTCCTATGGGATGAGATTTGGTTGAGATTGTTTTGGTAAAGTTTTACTTCAAGCACGTGTGGAAGGTACTCGATTTTTTTTTAACATTATCTCCACACAGGGGGCCCTGAGGAAAAAAAATACTTCAGCGCCTATGTCATCTTTGGAGATGCTGTGTGGAGGGTATTTCTAGGGAAAGGAAGGAGAGGAGGTTCTGGGAAGGTAAAAGGTATGAGGGGTGGGTAGGAATCTGACAGTCAATATGTTCAGGAGTGAGGAAAGAATGAATCCATCCCTCCCATTGCAAGGCGATGAGTCGAGAGAGTCTGGCTGGAGGTCAAAAGGTCTCCCTCAACCAATCTCTCCCAATCCGGCCCGCCAAGCAGTAGGTGTTCAAAAACATCAGACGCCAAGACCTTGACAAACCTCGCATCGTGAACCTGGGCACCCCTGCTAAGTCACCAAACACAGCGAACCACTTGGGGTGATCTATCTATTTTAATACCAAACATGAAATTTGTTGGTTATCCAAAAAATGGTTTCCGGGGCGGCAGTACCCATACCTCTTTTCAAATGCATTAAGGGGTGTTCAGACATCTAATATAACTGCTAGCAGGTATCTGTTGAACCGCGAGCGCTTATGTTTCGTGCCGTTCACACGGCGCAGATAAAATATTTCTTCCTATGGTAGGAGAGGGGGTCAGTTGAATTAGCGAGCGGCCACGGAGTGCGCATTTTTTGTACTGAATCTATGAACTTGACATCTGTCACCCACCGGTCTTGGCAGCTCAGTGATTAAAATGACCCCCTCTCCTGTTTTCGTCGGAGTGGGGGGCGCTTAACTGTTGGCATATCGCCTCAGGAGCGGTTACGGCGTAAGATGTGCATTATCTATGGTTGATGTGCGCATAAAGTGCTCAGGTGTGAACGGTCTGAAGGGATTGTATGGAGAGCGATATGTGGCGTGCTATGGTCTTTTATATTTATATGCTCAATGTGAACGAGCTCTTATACATTATGATGATGTGACTAGTAATGTGCTTCTGATTTTTTAAATTACTTAATTGAAAAATGTAATGCGAATCTAGCTTTACCTTTTAATAAGGCACGTCAATCGTTTAATCACGTATTTGTATTAAATTTAAAGAGGGTACATTTTTATAACTTTTTAATAAACGCAATATAAATAAAATACGATAAAAAAAAAACAACACCATAGAAAGATTGATAATCTTGATAAGATGCACCACTTCAAAGTGATAACTTTCTTTTTATCACTGGATTCAGAAATTATAAATATAAATCAATGATAAGAAAATTTAACTTGCCCTGATTAGAAAATCCTCAGAACACACCCGATTGTCAGACGGAAAAATGCAGAGCTGCATGCAAATTGCCTTAACCCTTCAAAAATTTGGCATTTTTTTCAGATGGTCAAAATATTTTCGCTTTACAATAAAATGCAAATATTTGGAATATTTCTGAGCACATTCAAAAACCAAAAACTGTTTTAGAAAGGTGATGAAATACGCTTTCAAATTATAGAATTCGAAATAAACATTTTTATAACAACATAAAAAAGTTTTCAAAATGGCTCACCTTACGTTTTTTCTAACTAAAGTTACTGATAATAAAAAAAAAATTAAAACACATACATATTTTATTAGACAAATGTACAACAAACACATATTGTAACCTCACTTTGTAACGTCGCTCTATGTAAAAATAATTCATAAAAAATTCCCGAAGTTTCAATTTTTTTTTTCAATTTGCGGTTCAAAACTTTGGTGTACATAAAAGTGCACTTTTTACTTTTTGGTTATTTTTTAGATTGCATATAAAGTGTGGTGTTTTTCCTTTCTAGCACCGATTAGAACATATTTCTAACTATGATAGTAAGGGAGTTACAGCGTGTTATATGAGACCAATGTGCGTTGGGACAAATATGGTCTCCTGTGATTAAACGGGTTAATGAGTTTTGTACACATATCGGGATAAAAAAGTTTTTTTTTGCAATTTTTTTCTATTTACCAAATAATATCTTATTAATTGTATACAGTTAAAACTCCTCCGCGGATTTTTGCTGCTAGGCCCTGCAGGCGGCGGGTGACAAAACAGTGTCTTTATAACAAACTTCATGTACGAAGATGGTTTTGCATCAGAGATGTACTCAAAGTCGGGTTCTTAAAATTTCTATCAAGTATTAATACTATCGGATATTTCATGTTTACATCGTAAAATGTTTCCCCAGAATAGCTAACTTTCGCCTTGGGTTTATTCGGCTCAGCTCGTGTAGCCCCTAGTTCTAGATGCGACGGGGATTCCCCATGGCAGAGACATCACGTACACCAACTGGGCGTTGTAAAATCAAATGAATAATCGATAGAACAACATGCACTGGATGCCAGGCGCTTTGTGAATCAAGTTTTTTTTCAATCAAACAGACAAACTGCCGCCCGGGGCAGACGCCCCAGTTTGCCCTCCCCCTAGATTTGGGGCTATATATTACACTGACTTCCTGTGAAAATTCAGTGTCAATAATTTAACCTTAAAATCTGCCTGTTTCAACACAATATATCCATTCGTGCAATACATTTTGACTCAATGTCAAACATCCAGTTGATTAGTCAGACATTTCCAAATAGTTTTGAGATTAAAAGGAAAGCAATATTCTAATGCTCACCATAAATCAAATATTATTTATACGCGACTGATATTTACATATTAAATATGCTATAAAATAACACCGGGAGGCATAACGGTCCGGTACATTAGTATGACATTTTGCTTAGAAAACATCAACATTTTGTTTAATTTACTACAATGGAAGATGCTCCGAGGAATTAGCGTCATTGATCGCTTCGGCACTGGTGCATAGTCGGGTGACAAACGCGTGCCCAACATTTGTACACGGTTGACATTTGTCATATGAGAATGGGTCGCTTCTTCGACTCGTTCTTGTGTTCAACAGCTCGGCTATGGAATGATTAGCCGGCCTCTGTGTTTCCTTCCTCCTACATTTGAGTATCTTCAAGACCAATGTTCATTCCTTCCTCTCCTTAAAAAAGACCCGGGAGGAATGCAGATCCGGGCACAGTTTGGAAATTTAATAAAAAGGCACTTTCTAGATGAGAAAAGAGTGGAAAAGCTGAATAAAACAAAAATTAAGGCGCGCTCGGCAAAATTGAGGGAGATACAACCGTTCAAAGTATTTAAAATTTCACTTTACAAACTGATATTGACAGTTCGCCCGCGTCCGCCCGCCATTTTTTTTATAACCTAATACGCTAAAATGGTTTGTGATACAAAAAAAGTGCCCCTTTATAGCGCCTGCTCACGTCAAGGCAAGAAAAACATCCCAGTTTTCAAGTGGTTTAGCGGCTACGCTAGGTTTGTGTAACATGGTTTGTGATTCTGGCGTACTATTAATTCTGTATTAGGTCTGGGATCCAACATACCTAAGCGGTGAAAACATGGCGAACGAACGACGAACTGTCAATATCAGTTCGCCAAGTGATTTTTTAAATACTTTGAACGGCTGTATCTCCCTCAATTTTGCCGAGCGCGCCTTAATTTATTTTTTATTCATCTTCTCCACACTTTTCTCATCTAGAAAGTGCCTTTTTATTAAATTTCCAAACTGTGCCCGGATCTGCATTTCACCCAAAGACCCTCCACTCAGCATCCCAGATGACAGCCCTGGGGGAAATTATTTTCCTCAAGGCCTCCTGTGTGGAGTTAATGTAAAAAAAAAAAAGATTTCTGCATTGGTGGTGTTGATGGTAATCTGAGTGTTGTACCAGATAGTGCGGCCCCCGCACAAATAACTGCGGCTTTCTTTTTAAATATATTTTTTTCATGTACTACTCAGCTTTTTTTTCAAATATTTTATGTACCTTGTGATTTTAAAACGTTGCTTTTAATTAATTGACATTTGATTTTAAAACACTCAGCTGGTTTTTGACCACATCCTAAGTCAATTATAAACGCGCGTAATGTACATCAGGTTCTCAACGTGGGCGTTTGAGACTTTCAGGGGGGCAGTATAAGACCCAGAGAAAATTAGATAGCATTGAGATGGCACAGTGAGGGCGTGGGCAGGTAAAAAAATATGGTCTAAAAAAGACAAAATAAACACGCTAATCACGTAGGTACTGATAAAGCAAAGTAAACTTTAACATGATTCCATTACAGATCTATATTTTTTTTAAATTATGTAATGTTATCATCTTACGTGTATTATCTCTACATATTATAAATTAAAGTCTCCCGCGTCGTCTGTCTGTCTGTCTGTCTGTTCGCGATAAACTCGAACTACTGAACGGATTTTCATGCGGTTTTCACCAATAGGTAGAGTGTTTCATGAGGAAGGTTTAGGTATGTAATTTGTCAAGGATTTGTGTAAATTGGTTGAAACATATGATGATAATGATAATTGTTAGAAGAGTCGGAAAAAGTCAAGCCGCCTGGTAGCTTTCATCGAAAACGCTGCCTAATCCTTTTGGGATATAACAAAACAATGCATGGTGGGATATTCCTCTTTTATAGATCTACAAAAAAGTCCGCGAAGGCATATATCTATCTTTTAAGGGTAGCTTACTATACCCATTCTATCTTATAAAAAAATGGTCACTTACATTGCGGTAATTGAAAAGTTATTTAGACGGATACAGTATTAATTCTTAAACTTAAATACGTTAGTTACCTCAAGCATTTCATGCATATTATTATACTCTTTCACACCATCTCTACGTATTATAAATTAAAGTCCTCCGCGGCATCTGTCTGTCTCTTCGCGATAAACTCAAAGACGGCGGTGGTTATAAAGGTTGGATAACCATCCAGTAGATGACGTTGTGTTTTATTAGCCACAGCAACGCGTGGCCGGGTCAGCTAGTTATTATTAAGAATTGACACTGTATCATGAGTACAAGAAGGAAAGAGGTAGCAACCTGGTACTTAATTACAAAGAATTATTTTTTTAATGTGCTAAACAAAAAGGTACAACATCAACCCCCCCCCCCCCCCCCCCCCCCTCCCTCTGACCAGAAAAGTGTGACGACTACTGAGATAGAGGGTACACTTTTACATATAACTGCATACCCAACCCAAATTTCGTTTTTTCTGAGATATCTGACAAATCAACTGGACGAGCAATGTATGCGGATAGCGAAATTTCACACATCACATATATGCGACATCCGTGTACAGAGATAGCCGCTGATAGATAACATATGAGACAGCTGCAAATAGACAAGAACCTGACAGAGAAATAGATGTTTCGACTTACCGGCAGTGTTGTGAATGAGCTGTAGAATAAGAGGACGCCGAGTGACAATGCCAGAACCTCGAGGTAAGAAATCCCTGAAAAATAAAAATACATTAATAATGGGGTAAAAAAATACAGTTCTTAAATATGTATTATTACTAGGGCAGACCCGTGAAAAACCATTGGATAGTCTGAATCTTTGACAAATCCGTTCCAATTTTGAAAATGAAAATCAAATAATTTTTTGTTAAAAATATTGTATTATAGGTAGAAGGCTCTTTTGAATTCTTCACACAATCGGTTCCAATTTTGAAAATGACACTCACATTCAAAGCAAATTTGAGTTCATTGAACCAGAGTTGCACGGACAGACACACAACCAAAATTAGTGGCAGCCGGTGTGGTCTAGGTATACGGCTTGACTTGCAAATCCGAAGGTCACGGGATCAAATCCCGGCATGGGCAAAAAATTTTTATTAATTTAATTTGAGTCATTTCACAATTTATTCATTTGAAACAATATATAATTTATTTGCGGCACGTTCCAGAGTGGAAGATACTCTCAGTATCGCCCTGGAGTAAGACCACCATTCAGAATTGAAACGTTGCTTGAAATGGCTTTAGCTGTGTTTGGTGACCAGATCTGAATAGACAGGTACTCCCCCACCTTCCTCTTCCCCTCCTCACTACCTTCAGCCTCACAACATACCCCAATTGGGGATGCTATAGTCTCACTGGCTCCGGACGGGAGCAGCTGGGACTTGAGATATTCACATAAAAAAAGTATTTTTGATGATACCGTTCATAACTTGGTAACTTTGCAACTGAGAGTTGTGAACATCTTTCGAAGTACAAGTGTAGTCTGCTTAAGAGTTTTTTTAGAAGTTAGGTTAGGTTAATATCTTGAGTTTGCAGTCTTTAGAGCACAGACAGGGAATTCTGTCCTTATTCTACCAGTATTTTAATGGAAGATGCTCTGAAGATCTAGCATCATTGATCCCTTCAGCACCGGGGCATAATTAGGAAACATACCAAAGCCCGACATTTGCGTACAGTTAACACTTTCCACAAAATAATTGGTTGTTTTCAGGGATAGTTTGTGTGCTCAAAAGCTGAGCTACAATGATTGCCGCCTACAACACAAGTACCTTCAAGATCAAGGGATTTTTTTTTAAAAACCCCCCACAAAGCATCTCCAAAGATGGCAGTAACATAAAAAAAAATTTGCAAAATTGAAAATCTATTATTAATTACACAAATAATTTCACGTTTATCGAGGCCGGTACAGATTTTAAAACGTAATGTTAATTAATTTGCAGTTAATGTAACAGACACTTCTTATTTGGTAACACAAAACTAGGGTGAAATGCAGATCCGGGCACCGTCTGGAAATTTAATAAAAAGGCACTTTCTAGATGAGAAAAGTGTGGAGAAGATGAATAAAAAATAAATTAAGGCGCGCTCGGCAAAATTAAGGGAGATACAACCGTTCAAAGTATTTAAAAATTCACTTCGCGAACTGATATTGACAGTTCGTTCGCCATGTTTTCATTGCTTATGTTGGATCCCAGACCTAATACAGAATTAATAGTACGCCAAAATCACAAACCATATTACACAAACCTAGCGTAGCCGCTAAACCACTTGAAAACTGGGATGTTTTTTTGCCGTGACGCGAGCAGGCGCTACGAAGGGGGCACTTTCTTTTCTATCACAAACCATGTTTAGCGTATTAGGTTATAAAAAAATGGCGGGCGGACGCGGGCGAACTGTCAATATCAGTTTGTAAAGTGAAATTTTAAATACTTTGAACGGTTGTATCTCCCTCAATTTTACCGAGCGCGCCTTAATTTTTGTTTTATTCTGCTTTTCCACACTTTTCTCATCTAGAAAGTGCCTTTTTATTAAATTTCCAGACGGTGCCCGGATCTGCATTCCTCCCCAAAACTATCCTAACCTATATGATTATAATGAAAAGGAAGTTTTGCATAACAGCCAGACAGACAGACAGTGGTAGACATAAAATCAATAAGAGCCAAAAAACTGAAGAAAAAGTATACAATAAAACTTAAATATATTATTTAACCAATGCACCTTTCATCTAGCATTCATTCCTTATAAATAATTCAAATATTTTTGTACATAGCTTATTCAAATTGTGTCTGTAAGATAAATGAAAATTATTATGTCACATCAGGATTGAAATTTGTACAACTCCATTTTCTCTGCATTCCACAACAATCTATTGTCAAATTAATCTACTTCTTTTTCCCACCTCAACAGCCATTGAAAATTTTATAAGATTATAAAAATGTTGTTTACAAATAAAATTTTACATTTATTCCAGTTGGAAAGATAATTCTTTGTTAACAATATTGTCTTGAATTAAATTTGAAAAGGGATATAAATTCCTTCGTACTTTGTTTGGAGTTGTCATAACAAATATGAAAAAATTAGTAATAAGTAAAGATTCAAGGTTTGTACTTGTAATAATTCTGTTCTTTTATAATAACAACACATTTTTAACTAAATTAATCGGCATAATGAGTGCCTGTAATGTGGAAATTGCACAATTGGAGAAATTGTTAAATTGCGACAAGTCGGATATTTGCAATAATAATTAAAAACAATGCTCCTCTTCGTTTCTAATTAAATGAGGAAACGTCATGTAGGTACACAGATTGACTCATCCATAGTGGTGCTCACAGATTACTTAATTATGGAAAACATGGGTGGAAACCAGGATTATCTGATGATTTAATTACGTTTCTATCGACTTATGTCAATGAGAAGAACTAAAATAGCAAAATCGTCCTCATAAACAATGGCAGAGGTTTGGTCAAACTGTCAAAGTCATCTGTCATGCGTCATTTATATCGCGAATATACTAATTTTAAAGGAATTAGAAATATATCGCAAGTCTGGAGGGTCTGGGATAGGGATTCAACATGAAATATGACTTGTAAACATTAATGTATTGACATTTTACCTTCCGACGAAATTTTCCAAAACGGAGCTCTTGCCCGCTGACTGACCGCCCACCACAGCGATTTGTGGCAAATCCAGTTGCATATGGACACCCAATTGAGTAAAAGCATCTTGCAACTTATTCACGATTGGAATAAGTTGCTCCATGCCCGTATTCCCGGCCATTTTGCACCGGGTTTTATGAAAAACGTTTGACGAGAATCCGACCCGATATCCTTTTGGACGTTTACCGATTTTCAATATGGAGGAGGTACAACAGCGCAGGCGCTCGGTTTCTTTAGGAGTGTCAATTCGAACAGTACCTACGTCTCTTTCTCTCCGCGCAGAGACTTTATCACGTCAAACCATACAAAATAATTCATTTTATCATTATTTATTCTTCTTATATTTATTTCTAATTTTTTTATTCATGTCGGGACTTGGGGTGGGACTGGACGCAATATTAATCATTGTTTTGAATCGAACAATTTGTGCGAAGGCGAAAATCAATACGGACAGCCTTGCGCATTTGAAATATAGGGCAACTAATTGAAATTTTCACGTAAAGGACAAACGACTATCATAAAATGAATCTATTTTATTGATCAATCTCTCATTTCAAAATTGTACCATTAAAAACTTAAATTCCATGCAACTAATTTTGTTTATATATTGTGATAGAATAAAATACGACAGTGTTTGTTTATGAAATAAGGACAAACCCTGTTTGCCTTGTTTATTTGTCAAAAAAGTTAATTACTAAATCGAAACTTTCTAAAATTAGCAACAGTTGAAAGTATTTGAAGAATACCATCACGCCATCTCAGACCGTAAACAAGTGTCTGCATAAATAAATGAATTAACCAAGCCAGTGTCTGTCTCATTTTTTTGTAGCCCAGAAGGGATGGCATAAACAAATTCATCTTTTAAAAATATATAACGTGTATTATTGAAGCAATCTACCACCAATCGCATAAAATAGGTATTGAAATAAATTATTTAGACGAGTAGGTACGTGAGTTCAAAACTAAAATAAATTTATTATATGGCAACATTTTATAGCTGTCAAAAATTATTTCTAACTGAAATTTGTTTGAAATATCTTTTTGTTTTGAAATCAATAGTTTAAAACATTAAAACTTTCAAGATGTGCGATCCAAAACTGTTCTCACTTATTTCATCGGTAGTTTCAACAATGCCGGAGCTCTGCAACCCTCTTGCATTTTCGGAAGAGGTAACCTCGAGACAAAAAGAATACCGTAAAGTTGGATCAGAAATAGTTGCCTTGCACGAAGAGAGCAAGAACGCCGATGCCTGCTCGACCTACAGATATGTTGCCGATGATATGCTGACTAATATAACAGACGGTAGATTTGAAGATTTCCTGAAATCTAAACCGAAAATTATTGATATGACTGAAGCGCAAATGGCCCAAACAAGAGCGACACATAAAACCTTTATTGTTTCAAATCTTGAGACGTTAAAGGCAAATGCAAAAACAATGCCGGTAGACAATGGATATACAGAGAGTTTGGCAAAAGTTACAAAACAAAGTTCTGAAAAAACCTCCCGAGAAGCTTTGGACAAGTGTCTTCAGTCCATGGAATTATTTAAAGCTAATTTTGAAGCTGTCAGAGACGTGTCTCAAAGTAAGACGAGAGATTTGGATTTCGAAAGCAAAATGCAGAAAATTATAACAAATATTGCAGATTTTAAAAAGGTTTGTGTGACATGCATTTGTCTATGGCCAGTACCCACGCTCGTTCATGCTCAATGGTTTTACTTTATATCTATTAATTTAAGTTATATTTCAGTATGTGTACCTTAAATAATTTCCCTCCGGGCTTATGTCATCTTTGGGGATGTTGTGTGGAGAGTATTTTTAAGGAAAGAGAGGAGAGGAAGTTCTGTGAAGGTAAAAGTATGATGGGTAAGTAGGAATCTGGGGTTCAGTTTGTCCAGGACTGACGGATGTATGAATCCATCCCTCCCACTGCAGTGCAAGGCGACGGGTAGAGAGAGGCCGGCTGGATAGGTTAAAAGGTTTACTGATATGGCTTGTGCAGTAGTTGGGTAGACATATTTGCCGCCAAGACTTGGACGAACCTCCCCGCATGAACCCAAGCACCCCTGCTAATTTACAAATGTAGTGAACCACTCGGGGTGGCCAATGGGAGAGGTGTTGGTTATCCTATATATGGCTCCCAGATTGGAAGGAGTGCAAGCCACCCCAGGAAGAGTGAAACGATGCCAGATACTGTCAATAGTTGGTATAACAGAACAATGGCATAGCTAGCATGGGTGGCGTGGATAACGTGGTGTCACCCCCCCCCCCCCCCATTATAGTTGACTTTGAGAAATTCAAAATGCAAATTACTACCTAGTCAAATCGTCGCCTCAGTTCTTATTTGTCCAACAGACCATTTTAGTTTTTGTTCAATCTCCACTTCAAAATTAAAAATAAAGTATAAAAAATTATAATTAATCGCTTAACTAAGAATTATTTATGTTAATAGGACATTTACCTTTAAGGAAATAGCTTTATCAAACACCTATCATAATGTTTCATTGAAATAATGAAGGAAAACTTTCTCCTCCTGTAAATTATTCAAATGGTCTATTGGACAAACACGAACTATGGCGACGAAATGTGTAAAAAAATTGGTCCGTCCTGGGGAAGGTGGCTAGAGAATTTCAGGGATAAAAATTTCTTCATAAACATAGGCTATTTTCACCTATAAAAAGACCGTTAGACACAAAATTCTCCCGTTTCAGGGCCTGCCCCGGGTGCCACCCGATGGGGGGTGGCCGCCCCCCCCCCCCCCCCCCTAGCTACGCCACTAACTGAAGGATATGTATGAGAAGATATGTGCATGTGAATGAAGCATGAATTGTGTGCCAAGAGTTTTGTAGCGGTCTGCCGAGCGATTCTCTATATTTAGAGATCGAGATAGGTCTCTTGTCAGATTTGTGTGATTTTATATGGCTGTTAAATGAATAAATAATCATGCATACTTGCGGGAATTCGTGTTTAAAACGACCTAAACTAAAATACGTGACAGCTCACAGCTGAAATTCTGACATCGGCCCATAGAAAAAACAAATAACAGCCAAAGAAAATCACACAAATCTGACAGGAGATCTCGCCCAAGATCTATCTCGATCTCACAAAAGATAGAGAATCGTTCGGCTGTTCTCTCTGCCTACCCCTGCGGAGAAGTGACATGATGATTTCATCTGCGTCTCATTCAATCAATTACTAAATTGGCTCTATTGAACCAATGTGTATAAATGTTTCAGCTCATCGAAGCCAGGAAAACCATCCAGGAATTGAGCGACGAGAAGGAGTTAGAGAAGTCACCCGTCCAAGCACCGTCTCACCTCCCCGGGGTGATCTCGCAACTCCTGGAGGAAGTGGAAAGAGTCAACTATGTGAATGATGAATAGTAACTGAAGGAAATCAGATTGTAAAACAACATAGTTTTATCATTATTAGGATAGGGTAAAATCAAAGTAGAGCAGAACCAGGGTCGGCCAAACGGCGCCTGGCGCAAGCAAGAGCCGGGCAAGTCGGGGCCGGCCCTGAGCAGAACTTGAAGGCAAGAAGTGTAGTTTGCTCAACCAGAGTTGAGGTGACCAAGACATTCTTAGCATCAGTATAAGGGCATTTTTGCCAATGTCTGTACATTTTTGTTTTTACAATATTTAAAAAAAGAATGTGACCTTACTGGGGTACCTCGTTCTAAGGTCACATTGTAAATATTTGAATTATAAGTAAGTACCAGATACGAGAGATGGGAAGGCTGATAGAGATATTGAAAGAAGGGTGAATGCAGGTAACTCTATTAATGGAGGACTGAACGCCGTTGGCACCAACAAAAAACTGTCCAAAGAAGCGAAGCTTGCCGTCCATAATGGAGTACTGGTACCTACCCTGATGTATGGCAGTGAGACATGGAACTCGCAGAGGAAGGATGAAAGTAGACTGAGTGCTGTAGAAATGAAATCCCTGGGGGGAATGTGTGGTAAAACCATGTACGATTGTGTGAGAATCGTGGAGATCCGCAATAATGCAAGGCTGATGTAAGCGTAATGTGTAAGATTAAGAAAGGGACGCTCCGATGGTTTGGGCATGTAGAGCGAATGAACGAGGAAAGGAGAATATATGAAGCAAATGTGAATGGTAGAAGAAGTCGAGGACGCCCAAGAAAGACATGGCACGACCAAGTGAATCAGATACTTGAGTCGGGCCATGTCAAGAGTCATAATAATAGAAGAGCATGTATGAGACATTGTGTGAATGTAAACGAGGCAAGAAACGTGTGCCAAAACCGAGTTGTTTGGCGGTCCGTCCTCTGCCTACCCCTGCGGAGAAACGGCGTGATGGTTAGTTAGTAAGTACCAGTGGCAGTCTGTGAGTTTTCAGTGAGCTAGAGTGCTAAGATTGAAAAATATGACGAAATTGATGTTGTAGCTGAAAATATATATTTTTTTAAATTTCAACTTTTTGTTTGAAGATCTTTTTGGATAGTTTTTAAAATTTGTTGCTCACATTTTCTACTTGGGAGTTTCAATTTAAGTTCTGATCAATAAATTATTCCAAGGTAATTTATTGCTTGTATTTCATTCAATTTTGGGCAGTTGCAAGGAATTTCTTGGTTCACTTTTTTTTTTTTACATTAGCTCCACACAGGAGGCCCTGAGAAAAATAATTTCCTTCAGGGCCTATGTCATCTTTGGGGATGCTGTGTGGAGGGGTTTTGGGGGAAAGGAAGGAGAGGAGAGTTCTGGGAAGGAAAAGGGTTTAAGGGGTGGGTAGGGATCTGAGGTTCAGTGTGTCCTGGTCAATCCGCCTCCAATACCTAGACAAACCTCACCCCATGAACCCGGGCACCCCTGCTAAGTCACCAAACGTAGCGAACCACTTGGGGTGACCTATGGCAGAGGTGTTGGCTATCCAATAAAGGTTCCCAGGGCGGCGGTACCCAATCCCGCCTCTCAATATCTATCACCTACAGTCTTTATGAATTTTTATGTTTAGGTTTGTATGCATTCCATTTGTGTTACTTTTACGAAAAAAACTGAGTATTTTACAAAAATATATATTTTTTTTTTTTTTTTTTTTTTTTTTTTTTGAATTTTATTTTAGTAATTTGTACATTTAAGTTTACAAATTTCTAATTGATTATAATATTTCATATTGCAGTTTTTTTTTTTTTTTTTTTTAATTATAATATTTTAAATTCACAAAATTTTTGAAATCACAAAATTTTTTGTTTTTGTTTTATGTAGCTCCTACAATCCATCTTGAACTTTTCAATTGGTGAGGACTTAAGAGTTTCTGGTAGTGTGTTATATAACTTAATTCCTTTGTACAGCAGACTGTTTTGCGTATTCGTTTTGTCCTTTTTGTTTAATCTTATTTCCTTGCAAGTCCTTGTGTAATGTCTGTGAATGTCCTTATTGTATACGATTTTATTTGTGAAGTATTTTGGTAACATGTTGTTTAATATTTTGTGAATAAATATCAACGTGTTCAAGGTCAGTATTTGTTTCACTGTTAACCAATTAAGTTCCTTTAACATTTTAATTATTTTTGAAAATCTATTTCTTCGGAGTATTATTCGCATTGCTCTGTTTTGGAGAATTTGAAATTTATTCTGTTCTCTTTCATTACAAAGGAAAAGGATACTTGAACAGTAGTTGAAGTGTGGAGCAATAATTGAATTGTAAATGGTGATGGCGGTTTTTCTGGAAATTTTCGGCCGAATTCTTCCCAAAAAAGATATCTTTTTGCCAATTTTCTTGTGGGTATATTCGGCATGTCTATTGAAGTTTAGTTTGGAATCTAATATGACTCCTAAGTATTTCATTTCGGAAACATTTTCAATAATTTCACCATCAATTTTAATTTTGCTTTCACTGGATGTCTTCTTATATCCAATCACCATACATTTTGTTTTTTTTGTATTTAATTTAAGCTTATTTATTTTTAGCCATCTTGATACATCATCTAGTTCATTATTTAAAATATTTATTAGTTCTTCATAGTTATCTCCAATTAAGTATATAAGTGTATCATCGGCAAAAAGTCGTACTTTGCATTTTGAAAATATTTTCACCATGTCATTAATATAGAGTATGAACAATAGGGGTCCAAGGACCGATCCCTGCGGTACTCCTAATTTATTTTCCATTGGTTTTGAGAATTGATTATTTATTTTTGTTACCTGTTTTCTGTCTTTCAAATACTCTTCTATTAATTTAATGGCTATAGATGAGAAACCAATTTCTTTAAGTTTTCTTATTAAGATTTCTCGATCTATAGTTTCGAATGCCCTTTGAAAGTCTAAAAATATTGCTAAGATAAATTTATTACTATTCATTCCTTCCTTCCATTCTTCGACAATTACGTTTAATGCTGTTTCACACGAGTTATTAGATCTGAATCCTGATTGCTCTTGGCATAGAATATTGTGTTTATCTAGGTATTGTAAAATTTGTTCTTTTATTATCACTTCAAGAATCTGCTCATATTTTGGTAAGGTGTTGATTGGTCGAAATTCTTCACATTTTCTGGTATTTTTAACCTTCGGAACCGGTATAATGGTAGATTGTTTCCATGACTGTGGAAATTTTCCTTCTTCAATCGTCTCATTAATAATATTTAATAGTGTAGATCCAATTACTGGAAAAGCATCCCTTATTATACTAATAGTTAATCCATCTGAACTATTCTTTGATTTAATTTCATTTAAGACTTTAAATAAATATTCTGCATTTATTCTTCTGAAGACCAATAATTCTTTGTTTGAGTCGTTATTTTCATTTATGGGGTTAGCAACAATGTTGGGTATTAATTTGTTGATTTGAGTGATGCTTTCAATAAAATATTTATTAAAGCTATTAGCCATGTTTTCTTCGTTTATCTCTTTTGGGAAGTTTACAATTTTTATGTCGTCTTTGTTTTCGCCATGTACTAATTCTTTTATGCTTTTCCAAATTTTTTTGGGATCCCCTTCTTCTGAGTTAATTTTATTTTTTATGTACTCATTATGCGTTCTTTTTATGTCTTTGGAGTATTCGTTTCTCGCTTTTTTGTAGTTATCCCAATCCATAGTATTATTAGTAAGGCGTGCTCTTTTGTAAAATGTATCTCTATCGTGCTGCATTTTGCGTAGTTCTTTTGTGTACCACTTATTATTATTTATTTTATGTATCTTCTGTTCTGGGACTACTTCATCAATAGATTTTTTTAAGTTTAATATCATCTGGTCCGCTTTTTTGTTATATTCCATTTGATTTATTTCATTCCAATTAATAGCCTCCAAGGTCTGAATGAAAATCTCTTTATCATATTTTTTGTAATTTTTAAAAGTTATTACTTTTGTTTCTTTGCTGGAGTTGTATTTTTCTCTGTCATTTAATAGAATCTGAATGATGTTATGGTCGGTAATTTTAGGATTATCTAGTATATTAATATTTAAGTTGAATTTATTTGAGATTACAAGATCAATCACTGTTTTCGAGGTTTTGGTAATTCGTGTAAAATCTTTAACCAGTTGTTTCATCCCTGCAGCTTGAATAATATATTTCAATTTTTTTGTGTATATGTCTGCCTTTGCTTTGACATTTATATTAAAATCTCCAGCTATAATGTTTACATTTTCGTCTTGTAAATTTTCCATACACCATTTTTGAAAATATGTTAAAAAGTCGCACTTACTTGTATTTGGCGATCTATAAATAACAGTATATGTACCTTTCTTGTTTCCTGTTTTAATGGTGATGGCTAAGATCCAACAAAGTTTTTCAATTTGCTGATTTGATATTACTTCATACGGGTATTTCTTACTTAAGAGAATCATCACTCCTCCTGTGTGTCGACTATGTGAGTTACAACGGATGGTATTATAATTTTCAAATTTTATTTCATTATCTTGAATATCTTCTGTCACATGTGTTTCGCTCATCATTAGCATAAATGGTTTCTTCTCTTCTAAAAGTATTTGGACCTCTTCGTAATGTGCAATGATGCTTTGTACATTTAGGTATATTATTTCATTTTTCTCGTAAACTTTTTTTATAAAAAAGAGATCCTGCTCATTTTCGCTTCCAATTTTCGTTTATAAATCGGGCATTCTCTGCTCATGGCTGAGTGACTACTATTTATTTTTAAACCTAATCTGTTATTTGTCATAATACAATTTACACACTGAATATTTTCATCGGTGCACTCTTTTAAATCGTGATGTTTGGCGCATTTTGGGCAAGATTTTAGGTTTCTGCAATCTACAGCCTTATGATTAAAACCATTACATTTAAAACATCTCATGATATTTAAATTGTCAAAGACCCTGCATCGGTCCCATCCGATATTTATTTTTTGTTCCTTTAACATCTTGTTGTATGTCTTTCCATCAACATCAGCATATACGGTGTAGCTGGTTTGATTTCTTATATTTTTTGTTTCTTTTACAAATGTTACTTTTATTTTGGCGTTTTCTTCAAAAATAAATTCATTTTGTCGTTTTATTTTTATTTCTATCTCTTCAAAAGAATATTTTTCAGTTAAGCCAATAATTTTAACAGATGGTTTTTTTTCCTGTGGGATTTTCACATCATATTTGTCTCCTATCAGTCCAGTCACCTCATCCTGAATTTTTTTTATATCGGTGGAATTTTTGAATTCCATTATTACCCCTCCATCCTTAAAATTTCTCATTCCAGTTACTCCAAAGTTTACTGGATCAATATTTCCTTTAATTTCGTTTTTTGTTTCAATATTTTCTTGATTTTTCTTTTTTGGTTTTATGATTACAATCGGCTCATGTTTTTTTACCTTTTCCGCATAAGTTTCAGGTACTATTATTTTTCTTATGTCTTTTTTAATTTCTTCATTTTTTGTGTTCATATTATTGAAAAGCGATTTATTTTCCTGCATTATTTTTTTCATTTCATTAAAATTATGGGTAACTATTTTTGTGAGTGGTCGGAGAATTTTTAATTCGCCCTTCATTTCATTATTTTCTGCCACTAAATGAGCTATAATGTTAAATAAATTATCCATTCCTTCATTAATTTTTTCTTTTTGGCCCATGGAAATTTTTCCTTTACTTTCTGAGAGGGTTGTCTT
The DNA here is from genome assembly GCA_917880885.1 of Limnephilus marmoratus. NCBI lineage: Eukaryota > Metazoa > Arthropoda > Insecta > Trichoptera > Limnephilidae > Limnephilus > Limnephilus marmoratus. The sequence continues at coordinate 12,916,500 of OU862930.1, read as the reverse complement.
CATGGAATTAATTATGATTCTCGAGTTAGTAAGTGCGTTACTCACTTGATTTGTCTCTATCAATATAGACTTTTCTTCGTCATCATTTATATTATTTTCCGAATCAGACGATAAATTATCGTCCTCTTGTTCAGTTGGGGATCTTGGGGTCATAAAAGATTTCGTGAACGGGTCCGAATTTTTTACTCTGGGTGTTTTATTTCCCTTTTCCATTTTTCAAATTCAAATAACTTTAATAAATAAATAATTTTATATATCCACTGCCATCTGTTAATGAATATCGGTAGGTAGTATTTCTTTAAATTGGTGTATTTACCGCCATCTATTGTCGACTAGAGTAAAGTATTAATTTATTTTTGATTAACTTTTTGTCTATGGCTTCAAATGACACTTGTCTTCAGACTTCGAATTCAAATTCAAATTCAAATTTAAATGGTTTCAAATTCAAATATTCAAATTCAAAAATTCAAATATTACTCACTTGTCATGTTAATTTCAGGATTTTGTTTTTAAACTCACTGTTATAGTATATCTGTTCTCACTGTGATTATTTTAAAATTGGAAAACGATCCACTTTTTTAATGTGATACACTTAGTTTTTGTGTGAAAAACACAATCTAGATATTGATTTTTGAAACTTTTTGTAGAACAAAATATTTGGTTACTTTGAGTTGCAAGCAGTGTTGCCATGTTGAGTTGCAAGCAGTGTTGCCATGTGTTGCCATATATGTAAGCTATTTAAGATGCCACACATTTAATCTTGCACACTTAAACATTACAAAATCAGAATCTACCCTATTATGCTTTTTTTATTTGACTCTTTGTCCAAAATTGATCATTCTCCTTTTAATTGCAATTTTTCACATTTTTGTTTTCAAAAGGAAATTTGGAATTTATTATATATGGTGAATTTTATTTTTTATGTAAGGGAACGTACCCATACTACGTGACCAACTTTTTGCTATTTTTAACCCCCCCCCCCCCCCCCCCCCCCCGGTGACCAAAATCCTAAGCAACCCGCCGCTCATTTGTATGGAGCGTGACATTTTGAAGACCCCCCCCCCCCCTAAAAGTGTCACGTAGTATGGGTACGTTCCCTAAGCTTTGAGGAATTGTGAAATCTGATATACCCAAAAAAGTTGGCGGTATCTCTAACGCGAATTAATACTGCGATTGATGAACGTATTGTACATACTGGCAATGGTTTTTCCCAAGAAGGAACTCCAGTGAAAAATATTATGGCTTTAAAAAAATATGTTCATATAGACCAATAAACGCTGATTCTGAATACATAAGTTTTATTAAATAATATTAAATGCAGAGTTTTTAAAAAATTATAAAAAAGACCATTTTTAATCGGGTCATAAAAACACGCCGTCAGGTTGGCATTATTGAGATGTTTAGTGGTGACGTCACTGTTCGTCATGTCGTGACGTCACTGTAAAGTCATTGTATGGGAATGTAGGTATGACCCAAGCCATCGTCTTAATTTATTAGTTTATTTACTTACTGTTTATAGAGATTTAGTTGTTGTGTTTATTGAAACATTATTTAGGCCTAAATAATGTTTAAAAAATAAAGGTATCTCTTATTAGTTTATCTCTATTATTGAAAATATTCAAAAACTACTGCACAAAAAAAATAGTAATGCTACTTCTAGGGAGAATACTTCGAACAACGAAATTTAAAATGGCGGCATTTGATCAGCTGATTGCCCGATCCTATAGCAACTTTTCAGGAGTGATGACGTCACACGATTCACCATACATACGGTGGTTTTCGGGAGATCTTGAAAAATGAAAACTTTGACAATTATTTTAACTATTAAAACTAACTCTAAAAATAAAAATGAAAATGCAGTTATTTATGTTTGAAGGCCATTATTCATTAAAAAAGATAAAAAAATTGGACTGGAGTTCTCTATTATGGTAAATATGCAGTACTATAAATATGCCTTGTGTGTCGACCTCCTTATTTTATAAAAAAATTACACAATTATGGGAAACTTGGAAGATTTGGCACTTGAAAAAATGATTGAGGCAGGGAAAGAAAAAAAAGAATAGCTGTGGAGAACAATGAAGGTGTACCATAAATCACGTAGTTGCAGATGGATCATGGGCAAAAGTGGACGTATAAAACCAATTATAATACGCGTTCTGGTGCAGCATGCATTATTGGCTACCGCACCAAGGTGTGTCCGTAATAAAACCTGCTCAATATGTGCAAGAGCGCACAATAATCCACAAATTAACACTCAGGTCGATGTTCCACAACATTAATGTTTAAAAAATTGATCAGGTAGTTCTACCGCGATGGAAGCCGATATTATTGCAGAAGGCTTCCTCAAGAGCATTGAGATGCATGGAATTAAATATAGTAAGTTGATGGGTGATAATTAGGGGTACGTAAATTTCGCAAATAAAAAATCGTGATTTCGCATTTAAAAAAACTAAAAATAGAATATTTCGCAAAAAAAAATACAATGTTAAAAACTCAATTAAAGGCTAGCATTGTCGTAATTTCTACATTTCATGTTTCATTGTTTGCCTGCGATCAGTTACGACAATGTTGTAGATACTAAAGTACCTCTCGACATCAACACTATTGACAGGGCAATTGAGACATTGAATAGCTGCTTTGCAAATCCAGGGTAGCAAGATTTTGATGTAACTAAAACTTGCATTACATCCACAGGAGCTTCTTGGCCGACCAATCGAAGTAATTGTCTGTGTGTTAATTGGTTGATAAAATATTCATTGTTTTTTCGCCAAAAGAGCCTTCACATTGACGCTGAAGAGAGGACTTCAAATCTTCTAATTTACTCCACAAAATGTGTGCAAACGAATAGCTTGAACCTTCTAAATTGTCAATTAGTTTCATAATTTTCGGACAGAATTCTGATACGAATGTAAGTTGAACTTGAATTTTACTGGTTAGAATGTCATTTTCAAAACATTTTTTGAGGTAAATAGTGCTAGAATTGTCGTCTTCGTATTCATTATAGCACGTAACGTAAAAAGGTGCGAAAGTATTTAATTTTCAAATTTCGCTTTTATCGCAAATAAAATGCAGATTTCGCTTTTATCGCATCTATTTCGTAAAAAACGAAATTTACGTACCCCTAGTGATAGTGATAACAGTGTCACCAATAAGCTAAGGATGTTGATGCCATACAGTCCTAAACGACCCGCGACGGGGACCAGGGACGACCGAGGATGGAGCGACCGGGGACGACCAGCATGGTCTAGGGGTAAGGCTCTTGACTCGCAATCTGAAGGTCGCGAGATCGAATCCCGGAGTAGGCAAATAATTTTTTATTGATTAATTTGTGTTAATTCACAATTAATTTATTTAAAATAATATATAGTATATTTGCTGCACGTTCTAGAGTGGAAGATATTCTCAGTATATTCTTCTCTGGCAACGGACGTTGGCTATGCGGACTTTCTTTGCTGCGGAACAGCTCTACAGTAGACTGGCCGAACCGCTGTTTCAGGTTATTCAGCTATGATATTCTCCTCCTTCCAGGGCCCCGTCTTCCGGCAATCTTTCCCTGCATTATGAGATGATCAAGATCTCATACTTCTCTGGATGTCTCATTACACGTTCTAGATATTGAACTTTTCTCAGTATCGCCCTGGTGTAAGACCACCATTCAGAATTGAAATGTTACTTGAAATGGCTTTAGCTGTGTTTGGTGACCATATCTGAATAACTTCCCCTCCTTTCTCTCCCCCACCTCCTTCCCCTCCCCACTACCTTCAGCCTCACAACATACCTCAATTAGGGATACCATAGTTTCACTGGCTTCAGAAGGGAGAAGCTGAGACTCTTGTGAGGTATTCATATAAAAAAAAGAGTTGATTACGAAAATTGAATGCAAAAATCACCTGCTTTGTAATTTTTGCAATAAACTGAACTTGTTGGAAAAGAAAACTAATAATTTGAAGGGTTTCGTACCAGTGATGATAAGGCAAAGGATGTCCAGCAACAGTATGTCGATTAGAAAAGCCAATGTTGGTGCCATGAATCATATAAAATGCGAAAAAGACATCAGTCAAACCCAATGGATCCAAAATTTGCGCAACGACATCACAAATAGTGCAAGTCATGTTTTCGGCAGCCACCAAAGATTTATATGATTTAAGACTTTAAAATTGTACATACCTTCCTAGCACGGGCGTAGCCAGGTTTTAGTTTCGGGGGGGGTTCAAGAAAATAAAAATCAAAAGCCGTGTCGGGGGGGGGGGGGGTTATTGTCAGACTTTGTATTTGAGTTGAAAACTTTTATTTTCTATGTACATTGGTTACTTAACTTTTTTTTATAAAATGAAAGTAACAAATGTATATAGAAAATAAAACTTTTCAAAACAAAATACATAATAAACGTTAGTTGTACATGTTATAGCATTTTAAGCAGTCAAATAATCCTGTTATATGTTTATTATACACTTTTTGCCAAGTTAAATAATAATTCCAAAGTACGTATCCACTGATTAGAAACGGAATTCCAAATAAAAATCACTTTGCAAAATAAAAATCAACCGCAATCACCGAAAAATGGAACTTGCAAGTTATTTTTTTTTTCTTTCAGAGGTCCCCATTTATCTTTTTAGATACATAATATCATTTTGAGATGTAAGTGTTAAAAATAATATTATCTTAACTCTCCTTATTTTAATATTATTGGTGTTGATATCTTAACTTTTCGGGGGGGGGTTTGAACCCCCAAAACCCCCCCCCTGGCTACGCCCATGCTTCCTAGTTATTTATTTATAAAGATGCTTAGATATTTTAAAATAGATGATTCATGTACAATTTGGGAGGCGGGAATGGGTACCGCTGCCCCGGGAACCTTTATTGGATAACCAACACCTCTGTCATAGGTCACCCCAAGTGGTTCGCTACGTTTGGTGATTTAGCAGGGGTGCCCGGGTTCATGGAGTGAGGTTTGTCTAGGTCTTGGAGGCGGATGACCACGACACACTGAACCCCCATCCTACCCACCCCTTAAACCCTTTTCCTTCCCAGAACTCTCCTCTCCTTCCTTTCCTTAAAAAAAACCCTCCACACAGCATCCTCAAAGATGACATCGGCCCTGAGGGAAATTATTTTCGTCAGGGCCTCCTGTGTGGAGCTCATGTAAAAAAAAAAAAAAGAAGCGAAATACGAGGGGAGGTCCAAAAGTTCGTGGAATGGAGGGGTTGGAGTGGGGATAGGGGCGCTCGTTGGTGTCATACTAATTGGTGACTCATCATTAGTATATAAATTAAGTTTCAGCCCTTTTGCATCATTCGTTTATGAATATTCGCCTGCTAAACAAGTCAATGCGGAAGAAAACTGAAACTATGGAGAAAATTGAACACTATGCTGTGACAAAATTCCTTACCAAGCAAGGAAAGAACGCTCAGACCATTTTGAATGAAATGCAAACCGTTTAAGGGGAACAGTGCCCTAGTAAATGAATAATTTACAAGTGGCATGGTCTTTTTAAACATGGTCGGGAGTCGATTGAAGACGACCGTCGCTCAGGAAGGCCAGTTGAGGCCACCACATCAGACATCGTCGAAAAAGTGGAAAAAATTGTACTGGAGGACACCCATTTGAAGAAAAAACAGTTATCTGCATTAGTTGGAGCGTCAGTTACCACCATTTTGCGAATCCTAAATGACCACCTCGGTATCCATCTTGCACTGACCAAAGTCAGTGCAAGATGGGTACCGAGAAAGCTCAAGCCACTTCAGAAACAACAGCGCGTCAATGCGTCAAAACAATTTTTGGAGTTGTGTGGAGACGAACCTGCACAGATTTTGGAGCGGATTGTTACTGGAGATGAAACATGGGTTCATCACTTTGAGCCTGAGTCCAAACAAAAGTCCATGCAATGGCATAAAAAGGGTACACCACCGCCAAAGAAATTCAAAGTGTCGGAGTCGGCTGAAACGTTGATGGCTACTGTTTTTTGAAATTGTGAGGGGATAATACTCAATTACAAAGAAAAGGTAAGGACCATAACCGGAGAATACTACGCAACGATACTAGACAAATTAAAGGAGGCCATCAAAGAAAAACGTTGAGGAAAATTAACGAAGGGTGTGTTGCCCTTGCAAGACAACGCGCCGGTTCACAAGAGCAGAGTTGCAATGGCTGCTCTGCACAAGCATGGCTTCGAAACACTAGTCTGCTCACCCTACAGTCCAGATCTGGCCCCAAGTGATTTTTATTTGTTCCCCAATTTAAAAAAAGACTTGAGGGGAAGGAAATTTTCCCACGACAATCAGGTAAAGGAGGCAATTTCGCGGCAAAAGATAAAAAATATTTTTACGATGGTTTAGAAAAATTAATTCATAGATCTAATAAATGTATTCTGCTTAAGGGTGATTATATTAAAAAGGAAAAATAGATTTATTGTTTCTTTTTATTTAAAACCCTTTTGTTCCACGAACTTTTGGACCTCCCCTCGTATGTATTTATTTAACTGTATTAAATAATAATAAAAAATAAAATGAAATGTCAGTATTACTTTTATTTAGGGCAAACATTATCACATTTGACTAAATATCAGGTTCTATAAACTAACTAACTAACCATCACGCCGCTTCCTGCAGGGGCAGACAGAGAGGAAGGACCGCCAAACAACTCAGTCTTGGCACACACTCTTTGCCTCGTTCACATTCATACATCGTCTCATACATGCTCTTCTATTATTCTGACTCTTGACATGGCCCGACTCAAGTATCTGATTCACTTGGTCGTCCCACGTCTTTCTCGGGCATCCCCGACTTCTTCTACTATTCACATTTGCATCATGTATTCTTCTTACACTCTTTTCCTCGTTCATTCGCTCTACATGCCCAAACCATCGGAGCGTTTCTTTCTTAATCTTACTCATTATGCTTACATCAGTCTTGCATTCTTTGTGAATCTCCAAGTTTCTCACATGATCGTACATGATTTTACCACACATACGACTCAGGGATCTCATTTCTACAGTATTCAGTCTACTTTCACCCTTCCTCTGCCAGTTCCATGCCTCACTGCCATACATCAAGGTAGGTACCGGTACTCCATTATGGACGGCTAGTTTCGCTTCTTTGGACAATTTTTTGTTGGTGCCAACGGCATTCAGTCCTCCATTAATAGAGCTACCTCACCCTTGCATTCACCCTTCTTTCTTTCATCTCTCGTAAACATACTTCCCAAATAAACAAACTCGTCCACCTGCTCCAAGTATTCATCATTCACAACTATGATGCACATTGTTTTCGTACCCTCTCTTTTCAGGTTCTAAAAGATTAAAAAAATTATTTCACACACGAAAAATTCTAATTTGGGTTTTTGCTTTTTAATATTTTTTTCCCCATAACTAGTTAGATTTCCCGATACATCACATTACTGCTCATGTCTATTTCATTCCTACACGTTAAACTTAGGCCGGGTTGTCCATAAATCCAAATAAATATTTGTAAAGACTAAGTTGGGATAACATTCCAAACTGTTAAAATAAAGAAACCAAGTTAAAAATATCAAGATACCTCTAAACATAAATTTGAATAAATGGTGAAACAATTTTACGAGAATTGTTTAATATAGAGATGAAATAGAGAGATGTTTTGCCGGATGCCGGATACCGAATATCCGGCCAACCTTGAAGCCGGATATCCGGCCGCTGAATATAGCCGATTGGCGAATCATTACACGAGCGAATCGCACGAACGATCGGGTGAGTTTCGTTTATGAGTGAAGCTAGTGGTTTCATTGTCTTATTGAATTGATTGCAAACACGATCATTTGAGGTTACGAAAAAACGTAGTTTGAGTTTGAGGTGATTTTATTAGCGTTTCTTTCTATAAATTCGAAGAGATTCAGTTACCGAAGACAAATGTCTTCGATAAAGAAAAGATCGCCTTTATGGAAATATTTTGATATAAAAAGTGATGAAAAAAAAATTGTTATTTGTTCATTATGTAATGCTAAATTTCTCATGATAGGGAAGAAAAAAGGCAGGTATGTACCAAACAAAAATAGCTTATTTCTTTTCTTCTGTTTTTAATTACTTAACGTAATTTATCGCTGAACGAACGATTTATCTATTGAATGTTACGGTTAGATAAATAGGTGTAACTGGTGTGAGTAAATACGCTTCAAAAATGCATACTTCAGTATGGACCGTTAGTTAAATCAGGTACCTAGCCGGATACTCATTTATTATCTGGTATCCGGCCGGATTTTAAATTTAGGATTAGCCGGATACCGGATAGTTACCGAATATCCGTTTCATCTCTAGTTTAATATCTTTACAATTTCCAATTTGATTACAGTCGCATACGATTGTCATATTTGTCTGTGTCATGCATACGATTCCCGTATCTCTTACAACAATACATGTCTCCATTAATTTCAATGAACTAAACAAAAGGGTCATTCCTCGTGTTCTCCAACAAGGGGCCATCCATAAATTACATCACACCTTAAAGGGGGGGGGGGGGGGAGAGGAGTAGAGAAGTGTGACAAGAGGTATGGGGGGGGTCATGAGCTTTGTGAGTTTACATGTACAAAACGACTGCGACACATGTGACTGCCACAAAAATAATTTCCCTATCCCATTCGTGTGACGTAATTTATGAATGACCCCTAAAATGAGGTTTATGTTTTTTCACGTGTTTTTATTCTGCAGACCCACCAACACTTTTACAGAATATGTCTAGTATATATTTTGTATCCACTCATGCTAATGAGCTAAACAAAAGGGGCATTTCTGACTTAACACTGACAATTTCTGACCTAACACTTAACACTGACTTCGCGTGAATATTCAAGCAAAAAACTTTTGAATGTGCTCTTTTTTTAAATCCATATTTTAAATAACATATTTTTTCACAGAGACGAAACATATCATTGTTGTATCGTAATTTAACAATATTACCAGGGCAGGCCTTATTATAGTACAACATATTGATTCAGCATATATCTGAGCCTGATTGTAAGAGGAAAGTTGAACATGAACTTAATACATTGTGGCTACGTAGCGGAGGTCGATGCGGAGCGGGAGGATGCGGAGTGATAGTAGTGATGCTGCTGCGCGATGATGTGAAGATGAAGGTCAGGACACTACGGCGGTGAAGATCACAGGTCTTCAGGAAACCGGCGTGTTGCCCTACACCGTGGCGGTGTAGACGTGACCTTGGTCCAGGCGGTCGATCGACGTCGTGTTGACGGGATATGGCGGCTGTGTGTCCAGTGGGTCGGAGCACACACGTGACGCAGGAAGGAACCTTGAGAGGCGATGAGGATGCTGGCGCGTTGCCTGTTGTTGTTGCTGCTCGTTGCAGGATGTGGATGCTGGCGCGTTGCCGGTTGTTGTTGCTGCTCGTTGCAGGATGTTGATTGCCATCTCATGTCGAGATGGTAGTTGGAGAAGTGCCTCGAAGGTGCTGGAATGTTCCTGGGTCACGCTGGATAAATTGATGTTCACTGTTGACTGCGCGGGCCCGTGCCGGGCGCAGTTACTGCACTGCTCGGACTGTGTTCCTTTATCGATGAATGGAAAGTAAGTACTGACTGGCTCCGAGCAAGCGAGCGCGGCTTATATACCCGTGGCAAGTAATTAGTCTCGCGGTAGGTAATGCGGTGAATTCACGCAAAGGTGAGAAATCGCTCGAACTTTCTGCGGGCACTTGTTTGGTACAGCCAGACGTTCTAGCTCTTTCGCGCAGGTGGCGGAATTATTTCTCAGTAGGTAGACATGTGCCAGCGGGCACGCGG